>SEMN01000893.1:2500-161238 GCA_005408345.1 Macquaria australasica | reverse complement strand
AAGTCCACCACCAGCTCCTTGGTTTTACTCGCGTTGATCTGGAGGCGGTTCTGCTGACACCAACCCACAAAGCCCTGGGTCAGTTCTCTGTACTCCCCATCATCCCCGTTGGTGATGAGGCCGACGATGGCAGAGTCGTCAGAGAACTTCTGCAGGTGACAGTTCGAAGTGTTATGGGTGAAGTCCGCTGTGTGTGTGTGTGTGTGTGTGTGGGGAGGGGGGGGTGAGAGAGAGAGAGAGTGTGTGTGAATCTGTCACCACACACTGATCATTTCAGGGTTTGAGGGATGTGTTTCATGTGTGCATGAACACACTAAAAGTTGTTTTTGTTTTTGAGTACAGCAAAGGCAAGAGGCCATGTTTTTACTCAAGTACTTCTTCAAAGACACACACACACACCTCTTGGGGCCCCCTGGTAGTCACACAGCTCCATAATATAACTGGCAAAAATACAAGAATTTCAAGCATCGGCCTACAATGGGAAAATGGTTGAATATGGTGGAATACAGTAAAAATGTCAAATATCACTACTTTTCTTCAAAATGAAATGCTGACATTACAGAATGCATGGTTGTATACTGTAATGGCAGTGAGATAAAAAAAATGTGGTTTTAATGGAAGTCAATGAGGCATTTTTGGCCACGAAGGTGTCCAGAGGTAGTATCTGACACTACATAAAAAATACTAATGCAATCAAATCAATTTTGTTGCTAATCTTTGACATATCCAAGACTCTAATCACCACCAAAGACCCATCCCCCTACTATTTATTATATGGAAAATAATACATTTTGTGTTTTTTTGTAACAAATAATTAATAATTCAAATAATTAAACTGGCATATAAAGGGTTAAAATCCTGAAAATGACTGAATGTTTGGTAGTTTTGAGCAGGTTTGAAGTTGTTTAAGAGATTTATGAAAAAAAAAGCAGAAAAGAATATTGATGTATGATGATTTAATAGTTTTTGTGTGCGTGTACATTTTTGCCACAAAGGTGTCCAGAGGGTAGTAAATTTGAGGAGGGCACAAGGGTTAAAACAGATAAAATAATTATTGTAGGTGATTTTAGTATTCATGTGGATGTAGAAAATGATAGCCTTAGTGCTGCGTTTATCTCATTATTAGATTCGATTGGCTTCTGTCAGAGTGTACATAAACCCACTCACTGTTTTAACCACACCCTCGACCTTGTTCTTGTTTATGGCATTGAAATTGAACATCTAATAGTCTTTCCACAGAATTCTTTTTATCAGACCATTTTTATTAACTTTTGAATTCCTATTACTGGACTACACGCCATTGGGCAAACATTCCTACACTAGATGTCTATCTGATAGTGCTGTAGCTAAATTTAAGGAAGTGATTCCATCGGCATTTAATTCAGTTCCATGTCTCAATGTAACAGATGACTCCTATGCTAACTTTAGTCCCTCCCAAATTGATCATCTTGTTGATAGTGCTGCAGGCTCACTACGAATAACACTCGACTCTATCGCCCCTCTAAAACAGAGGAGGTTAGCTCCATGGTATAACCCGCAAACCCGCAAATTAAAACAAACATCGCGAAAACTTGAAAGGAAATGGCGTTCCACCAATCTGGAAGAATCACGTTTAGCCTGGCAAGTTAGTCTTAAAATTTATAGGAAGGCCCTCCGTAATGCCAGAGCAGCCTACTACTCATCATTAATAGAGGAAAATAAGAACAACCCCAGGTTTCTGTTCAGCACTGTAGCCAGGCTGACAGAGTCACAGCTCTGTTGAGCCATGTATTCCTATAGACCTCAGTAGTAATGACTTTATGAGCTTCTTTAATGATAAAATTCAACTATTAGAGAAAAAATTCAGCACCTCCTGCCCTCAGTTGGTACTGACTTAGACCCCATCCCAACTAGGCTGCTTAAAGAAATTTTACCCTTAGTTAGCACTTATTTACTAGATATGATCAATCTGTCCTTATTAAAAGGCTATGTGCCACAGTCCTTTAAAGTAGCTGTAATTAAGCCTCTTCTTAAAAAGCCCACTCTTGATCCAGGGATTTTGTCAAATTATAGACCTATATCTATCTTTTCTCTCTAAGGTCCTTGAGAAAGCAGTCGCCAATCAGTTGTGTGACTTTCTACACAACAACAAGCTGTTTGAGGATTTTCAGTCAGGATTTAGAGTGCATCATAGCACAGAGACAGCACTGGTGAAAGTTACAAATGACCTAATTGCATCAGACAAAGGACTTGTCTCTGTACTTGTCTTACTAGATCTTAGTGCTGCATTCGATACCATTGACCATCACATTCTATTACAGAGACTAGAACATTTAATTGACATTAAAGGTACTGCACTAAGCTGGTTTAAATCCTATTTATCAGATCGATATCAGTTTGTACACGTTAATGATGAATCCTCTATGCACGCCAAAGTTAGTCACGGAGTTCCACAAGGTTCTGTGCTTGGACCAATTCTATTTACCTTATATATGCTTCCTTTAGGCAGTATTATCAGGAAGCACTCCATAAATTTTCATTGTTATGCAGATGATACTCAATTATATTTATCGATCAAGCCAGATGAAACCAATGAATTAGCTAAACTTCAAGCATGCCTTAAGGACATAAAGGCCTGGATGACCTGCAATTTTCTGATGTTAAACTCAGACAAAACTGAAGTTATTGTACTTGGCCCCGAACACCTTCGAAACACATTATCTAAAGATATAGTTTCTCTAGATGGCATTGCCCTGGCCTCCAGCAACACCGAGTTATCTTTGATCAGGATATGTCCTTTAACTCCCACATAAAACAAACTTCAAGGACTGCCTTTCTTCACTTACGTAACAAAAATCAGGCACATCCTATCTCAAAAAGATGCAGAAAAACTAGTCCATGCATTTGTTACATCCAGGCTAAATTATTGCAACTCTATTATCAGGCTGGCCCAATAAGTCCCTTAAGACTCTCCAGCTGAATGCTGCGGCACGTTTACTGACAAGAACCAGGAAAAGGGATCATATTTCTCCAATATTAGCTTCTCTACACTGGCTCCCTGTAAAATCCAGAATAGAATTTAAAATCCTTCTCCTCACCTTCAAAGCCCTAAATGGTCAGGCACCATCATGTCTTAAAGAGCTCATAGTACCCTATTACCCCACTAGAGCACTGCGCTCCCAGAATGCAGGGTTCATGTGGTTCCTTGAGTATCTAAAAGTAGAATGGTACCGGCCTAGACTGCCGGGGGACTTCCTATGATGCACTGAGCTCCTCTCTCCTCTTCTTCCTCTCCATCTGTACGCCCTCATATCCCATCAATGCTTGTTACTAATTCAACTTCTTCCCGTAGTTGTGTGCTTTCTCTCCCCTTTCTCTCGCTCTCCTTCTGTTGCTTTCTGCAGGTGTTTCTGCCTCTGGAGCTGTAGACTCTGGATCTGTGGTTGCAGCCACCTGCTGCCCCTGTGCTCCTGCTCTGCACCCGCTGCTGCTATTACTGTTGTTCCTCTTATTATTAGTATTGCTATTATAATATTGCTTTTAGTATTATTTCTGTTGGTGTTAACATCAATACCATTACCACAACTATTGCTTTACATCCCTATGTGAAACTGTACTGTGCTGCTGTATGTTCTCTTTCCTCCTGCTCTCTCTCTCCCGCTCCCCCCCCCCCCCCTTCAACCCAACCGGTCGAGGCAGATGACTGCCCACCTAGAGCCTGGTTCTGCTCGAGGTTTCTACCTGTTAAAAGGGAGTTTTTCCTTGCCACTGTCGCCTAGTGCTTGCTCATGGTGGGAACTGTTGGGTCTCTGTAAATATAAATATAAATATAAAGAGTCGGTCTAGACCTTCTCTACTCGAAAAAGTGCCCTGGGATAACTTTGTTATGATATGGCGCTATATAAATAAAGTTGAACTGAACTGAACTTGGATCCACCTGACAGAAACCATAACAGAACGATCTGGCCAAGACATGGATACATCGGAATCGGATAACCTTCACCAAGTCACCAGCGGTCTCCGCCACGTTACGGAGGATCTCCGTCATGCCACCACGACCAGGTCCTTTGGGAGGTGATGGAGACTCTCCAAACCCTCACCTCCAGTATAACCTGGATTGAGAGTCAGCTGAATCCTATCCAGACGTCTCCGGCTCCCTCATTCTCCGGAGTCCCAAGCCACATTCCAGCTCCAGTTCTTCCAGCCACCCAGCCTAGAGAGCCTTACATTCCCACCCCGGGGCGGTACGACGGTGATCTGGGGACGTGTGACTCATTCCTACTTCAGTGCTCTCTGGTATTCAAACAGGAGCCCCTACCTACGCTACAGATATGTCAAAAATAGCTTATATTGTGGGTTTACTCTCGGGTAAAGCAAGGGCTTGGGGAGCGGCAGTCTGGGGAAGTGCCGCTTTAGCTAGTTCCTCTTATGTGACCTTTTATAGCAGAGATGAGGAAAGTGTTCGATCACCCAGTTAAGGGAAGAGAAGCTGGCAAACGACTCTTAGCTCTCCGCCAGGGTACTTTGAGTGTAGCTGAGTATTCGGTCGAGTTCAGAACACTAGCAGCTGAACTGGGGTGGAACGATGCAGCCTTGCGGGATGTCTTTTTGAAGGGCCTAAGTGAAAGTTTAAAGGACGAACTAGCCTCCTGGGATGAGCCTGGTAGCTTGGATGAATTAGTCTCATTGAGACTGGATAATCGGTTACGAGAGCGTCGCAGGGAGAGCTGTTCTTTTTCTAGATCGTCCTCTTGTTTCCATCCTCCAGCTCATCCGAGATCTGACTTACCCATTTCTGGCTCCACTTCCAGCCCTGTTTCTCCCCGGTCACGGGAGAGGAGCCAATGCAACTGGGTCGGGCTCACCTCTCCCCAGCGGAACACCAGCGGAGAGCTCAGACGGGTCTCTGCTATTACTGTGGGTCTGACGGCCATCTTCTGGCTAACTGTCCCAGGGGGTTAAAAGGGAGGGCTCACCAGTCGGGGTTCTGGTGAGTCGATCTTCGTCACCCTGGGTGCGTCTACAGTTAGATGCTAAACTTTGTGTTGGTAACCAGTCTTTCTTTTGACGCTTTGATAGACTCAGGTGTGGATGAAAATTTTTTGGATTGCAGTTTGGTTCCCCAGGCAGGCATCACCATGCAACCACTGCTGACACCAATGGCTGCGCATGCTCTGAATGGAGAACTGATTGCCCGGGTTACTCATCAGATGGAGCCGTTGCTTCTGCTCCTCTCAGGTAATCACCGGGAAATGATCCAGTTCCGTGTTATTTCCTCTCCTAATGCACCCATAGTCCTTGGTCAACCATGGCTAGCTAAGCACAACCCCCACATCAATTGGCCCACCGCTAAGGTGGATAGTTGGAGTCCTTTCTGTCATTCCACTTGTCTACAGTCCGCACTTGCCCCGGCTAAAGTTGTTAGTTCACCTCCAGTTACGGAGGCTCCTAACCTGTCTTCTATTCCCTCAGTTTACCATGATTTGGGGGAGGTGTTCAGTAAGCAATGCGCACTTTCCCTGCCTCCTCACCGGCCCTATGATTGTGCCATCGATCTCCTTCCTGGTGCTCCGCTGCCCTCCAGCCGCCTGTTAGAGGGAGGCTATGGAACAATACATTCATGACTCCCTTGCTGCCGGCCTAATTCGGCCATCCTCCTCTCCGGTCGGGGCAGGGTTCTTTTTTGTGGCCAAGAAGGATAAGACTCTTCGACCATGCATTGATTACCGGGGTCTAAACAATATTACTGTTAAGAATAAATATCCCTTGCCGCTCATTAACCCTGCTTTTGGACCCCTTCAGGAAGCCACCGTCTTCTCCAAACTGGATCTCAGAAACACCTACCACCTCATCAGGATTAAGGAGGGGGATGAGTGGAAGACAGCCTTCAACACCCCTCTAGGACACTTTGAGTACCTGGTTATGCCTTTCGGCCTTACTAACGCTCCCGCTGTCTTTCAGGAACTGGTCAATGACGTTCTCCGGGACTTTCTCAACCATTCTGTGCTTGTATATTTGAACGACATTCTCATCTTTTCCCGGACCCAGGAGGAACATATCCAACACGTGAGGCAGGTGCTACAATGTCTCTTAAACAATAAGTTATTTGTCAAAGCTGAGAAATGCGAGTTTCATGTGGATTCTGTTTCCTTTTTGGGTTACATCCTGGGGAATGAGCAGGTGAGGCCGGATCCAGCCAGGATTCAGGCAGTGGCAGAGTGGCCTAGACCCTCAACTCGTAAACAGCTACAGCGGTTCCTTGGGTTCGCCAACTTTTACCAGTGGTTCATCAGGGATAATAGCAGGCTGGCCCATCCTCTCACCAAACTCACCTCCTGTTTCTCCTTTCAGTTGGTCCCCTGAAGCAGACTCCGTTTTTGCTGGACTTAAGAGACGGTTTACCTTGGCGCCGATCCTCATCCATCCTGTTCCCTCCCGCCAGTTCATCGTTGAAGTGGATGCCTCGGACACTGGGGTAGGGGCAGTCCTCTCGCAGCGTTCTCCGTCGGACCAGAAGCTCCACCCTTGCGCGTTCTTCTCTCGCCGGTTGACCCCTTCTGAACGGAACTATGACGTTGGGAACCGGGAGTTACTCGCTGTTAAGCTGGCCCTGGAAGAATGGAGACTCTTGTTGGAGGGGGCGGAGCTTCCATTTATCGTTTGGACAGATCACAAGAACCTGTCTTACATTCAGACGGCTAAACGCCTTAACTCCCGCCAAGCCTTCACGATCACGATCACCTACCACCCCGGGTCAAAGAACATCAAGCCGGCTGCTCTCTCCTGTCGGTACCATCTCGACTAGGATTCTCCCAGCCTGGACACTATCACATCATTATCACATCCTGTGTGGTGGTGGCCGTTACCTGGGAGATCGAATCTGTGGTGAGAGCAGCCCAGCAGACCCAGCCAGATACTAGTACCAGTCCACCTAATCGCCTTTTTGTCCCCAACTCTGTCCGCTCTCAGGTTCTCCAGTGGGCCCATGATTCCCGTTTTGCCTGTCACCCGGGGATCAGCCGCACCCTGTCACTCCTGAGGTATCATTTCTGGTGGCCAACCATGGGTGGGGACATTTGTGTCCGCCTGCACAGTATGTGCTCGTGGCAAGGCCAGTCACCGGCCACCGTCTGGGTTGCTTCATCCTCTGCCTGTCCCTGGTCGTCCCTGGTCACATATAGCCCTGGATTTCGTGACAGGATTGCCACCCTCTCAAGGTAACACAGTAATTCTAACTGTGGTTGACGGTTTTTCTAAGGCTGTGCACTTTGTGGCTCTCCCTAAGCTTCCCTCGGCGCTAGAGACAGCTGATCTCCTGGTCCAGCATGTTTTCCGCTTGCACGGAATTCCCCTGGACATCATCTCCGACTGTGGTCCCCAGTTTACGTCCCAAGTTTGGAAAGCCTTCTGCCAGGCCCTGGGGGCCTCGGTCAGTCTATCGTCGGGGTATCATCCGCAGTCTAACAGACAAACTGAGAGGGCCAGCCAAGATTTGGAGTCTGCTCTTCGGTGTGTCGCTGCTCAGAATCCCTCTTCGTGGAGCACCCACCTGCCCTGGGTTGAGTACGCCCATAACTCCCTCCCCTGTGCCTCTACAGGTATGTCTCCTTTTGAGTGCTCTCTAGGTTATTTACCTCTGTTGTTCCTGGCCCAGGAGGGGGAGGTGGCTGTCCCATCAGTCCAGGCTCATCTTCAAAGCCGTAAGGTTTGGAGGAGTGCCCGCTCGGCTCTGCTCCATTCCTCGGCCTGTAACCAACGTCTCGCCGACAGTCACCGGACCCCCACTCCTAACTATCAGCTGTGTCAAAAGGTATGGCTCAGCTCTAAGAACATTCCCTTGTTGACCGACTCCCAAAAGCTCGCTCCCCATTTCATTGGCCCATTTGAAATTGACTGCATTATCAACCCCTCTAGTGTCAAACTAAAACTACCCCGGTCCATGGGGATCCACCCCACTTTTCATGTGTCGCAGCTGAAACCTGTGGCTGTCAGCGATTTGTGATGTAGATGTACATTATGTTATAACTACTGATGCTGTGGTGAACCCCTTCCTTCACTGTTTACATTTGTAAAGGTACATGAACCCAGTCTCTACATCACCAATGACAGCTTCCTGGGACTGACGGCCACTTTAGCCCTTTAGATCTCACAGTAAGGGGGCACTAAGACGTACACGGCGAGAGAATTGTGGAGGACTCATCTAGTGTGCCAGTAACACACAAACCCTACTCGCTTTTCCTTCTGCCACCCAGACAGCGCTGCTGCGGGTTCTGCTGCGATGACTTCTGCAATTCCAGGAGCCACTGTGGCAAACATTCTAAAAGGTGACCAAATAAACACTCCTCATATGCAACTACTGTTTGTATCACACCGGATAGGAGGAGGATCACACCAAAGTATGTTATAGGATTACCCTTGTGTAAGGCAATATAATCTGCCATGTTATGCTAGCCATAACTAAAAACAGTAAGACTTACAACATTTATTCACAAATGTGACTTGAGCATATTTGACACTGATAATACATCTGCAGAAGAATGTGCTTTCAATGTAATGGGTGCATTATGTTACCCAGTCACAAGTATATCTGCACAATTTACCTGGATGCACTGGCTGTATTATAAGGATAAGGCCTAAACAATATTAAATGAGTTTAAAAAAAGTTTGTTTTCAGAAACATTCAGAAACATCTTCATTGCTGACAAGCAAAACGCTAAAGTTTTTCTGAATTTGAGGCTTCTGTTACGAGCATCATCAGTAGAGTCAATGATGCACTTGAACAAGAGGACTCAGTCATCCTCACTGATGGCCAGGGAAACAAAATCTTGGCTTCTGAAGGAACCAGAAGTATAGGTGAACACTTTGTATTATTTATATGACAGCCTCAGGAATACTACATATAAATCCAGCGTTTTATGTATGCTTCAAATGAATTCATTTGCATTAGGAGTAATTGCCCAGTGTTTTCTTTAACCTTCAGGTTTCAACATTGTCACCCCTGAAGCCCTTGAAACCTTCTGGTTTTTAGAAAACCACCCCATCGTCTGAGACATGTCATGCCATTTGCACAACTAATTGACTATTTTCTATAAAGGATCAGAATTTTGGAAGCAAAATTCAAGGAAAGTATTTGTTAAGGAAGACTTCCTACAGTTACAAGCAAGTAAAAAGAGGAGACTGAGGTACTGAAACTGGTTTATTATGGTTGCATATTTGTATGGATGTTCTTCTAAATTGATAAGTGAGGAGTAACTTTTATCTGTAAAATGTTTTGCCAATATAGGCCCCAGTACAAATAATCACATATGGTTCCAGGGAAAGACTTTGTAGAGAATCTCACACAACATTGACTTGACTGATTCACAACTCTCATTTTGGTGTAGGTGTTATGCAATGAATTCTGGGATGTTGTCCATTGCATGGGCACGCATTACATGAGAGTTGAGGTCCCTAAGATTACATTTATTTATGGACTTTTATTTTGATTAATGTGATTCTGGATAACAAAGTTGATTACCAGATCAATGGAAGCAACATTGTGCATAAAACTGTCTGGATTTGAAATACTAGGTCTACAATGACAGGAGTTGCAACTGACAAGGTTAAAAGGATTGCATTTATTTCAATTGTAAAAGGATATCATTTAGTAAGATTGTTTGTTGTATAATTTGCTTGTTTTCAGCCAACAAGAGGATACTGGCCTCGAAAGAGGACACAATGAGATGATGTAATTAAAAAGAGCTCAAGTCAAAGCTCAAATGATGGAAAACCATATAGAAAACATGATGGAAATATGTCTTAAGTCTAAGTCTGTGCTGAGTGGAGTTAAGCTGTCTAGAAAGAAGAATCCTATTTAAAAGTGATTTAATCCTCACAGTTCTCTAGTGTGTATTAATTGGTTTGTGAATGAATTAACTAAGCTAAACAACACTTCCTTTACCAAATAAGTGTTGGTCTTAGTTTAAGATTTCTAGTGGCAGAATGACAGCTGAAAATCCTTCTCACTTATTGCACTAGAAGCTGACTTTGCCTATTCTAAGTAAAAAGAACGCACATATTTAAAATGTGTTTTTTTTTTTATGACATTTTTACAGTGCTTATTGTTTAAAAAAGGTGCAACAAATAAACTTACATTTACTGTGGGACACCATAATAGAAAAAAAATGTTTACAGACAAAGCGTGAAACCAAAAGACAACTTTTTGGCTTTAACTTATCATTATGAAGTAAATGTTGACTGTACAATGTAATGGCTATAAAATAATGACACCATCTGCATTTAGACTAGTTTCCTATGAGCCTTGCTTTCACTATGCAATTCTCTCTGCCCCCGGGTACGATCTGCCGGGAAAAAGGCTCAATTCACGGCAAAAAGGAAGTGGGTGCACTGCGCAACCAAAACAGAAGAGGAATAGAGCTTTTATTTTTTTGGTAGCTATCGGTAGCTATCCCCAGAAAAACCAGACCTAGGGCCGGACAGAACCCTTCAGGCGGACGGCCTGGGGAACGACCAGACGTGGAGAGCCGCTCGGGAGGACGGCCAGGAGGACGACCAGACGTGGAGAGCCGCTCGGGAGGACGGCCAGGAGGACGACCAGACGTGGAGAGCCGCTCGGGAGGACGGCCAGGAGGCAGGGCAAATGCCGACTAGGGCCCCTCCGGCGGACGACCTGAAGGCAAGGCAGAGACCAGACAGGACCCCTCAGGCGGTCGACCTGAAGGCAGGGCAGAGACCAGACAGGACCCCTCAGGAGGACGGCCTAGAGGGCAACCAGACACGAGGGCCCGCTCTGGAGGCCGGACAGGATGCCGGCGGCAACGAGGAAGGAGCCACTCTGGAGGCCGGCGACGACGAGGAAGGAGCCCCTCTGGAGGCCGGGCAGGAGGCCGCGGTTGAGCGAGAACAGGCTTGATAGGCCGTAGAGGCTGCGGCTGGACAAGATCAGTCACTGGAGGCTGTAGCTGAGACTGACAGCTAGGCTGCTGGGGCAGGAGGCTGCGGCGGCAGCCGGATGGGCTCTGAAGCAGGAGGCTGCGGCGGCAGCTGGACGGGCACTGGAGGCTGAAGCAGCGGAGGCTGCAGCTGGACCTGGGCCGGAAGCTGCGGTTGCAGCTGGACTTGAACCGGCGCTGGGACAGGAGCTGATGTCGGCCGGTTAGCCCACTAGGTCCGTGGGGCAGGAGTCGGCCGAACCACCGACTCAGGAACTGGATCCGGCGTGGACTGAACTGCCGACTGGAGAACAGGAGCTGGCCGGACCGCCGACTGGAAAGCAGGTGTCGGCCGGGCCACCATTCGGGAATCATAAGCAGAAGCTGGCCAGACTGCTGACCGGGATTCCAGGACCAGACGGTAAGCGGCTAATAGTGGTGAGTCAGGGTGGAACGCCTGTGCTGGCAGCGGAGGCTCCGCTGCGTCGAACTGCCGAGATCGCGGACGGCGTCGGGAGCCCCGACAACCACCTCCTCCGCGGGGTGCCCGGAAAAATGGCCAGCCGAGTGCCCTCAAAGGGAGAGGGAGGCTGGTCCTTCACCGGTGGCTCAATCAGAATCCCTAACATCTGATAAAAAGAGTCCTTTGGCGTTTCGGGAACGAAAGCAGCAAACCGGCGGGCAAGACTGTCTGCTGAGTCCAAGCTTGGTCGGGTCATTCTGTTACGATCTGCCATAATGACAGCAGAGAGGACCCAAATGCAGACAGGCAGGAAAGTTGACGATGTCCAAAGGTTTATTCTCAAACAAAAACTCACAAAAATCCTCTTGACAAAACGTAGGAGCACTCACTCAGGGAAACACTGGAACATGGCATGACAAAGAACTGAACGCATGAAACACAAGACAGGCAAACTCAAATCAATGACCCGACGAGGAACAAAGGGAAAGGGACCGGTATATATAAGACAGAGATAATGAGGGAAGTCGACACAGGTGGGGAACTAGACACAGGTGTGAACAATCAAAAAGGGCGGGAAAGAGAACAAAGACAGGAAGCAAACAATGCACAAGAGACAAGACTAAATGAACTTCAAAATAAAACAGGAAGCACGCAAAACACACACAAGTCCAAATGAAAGTCCTTAGGATCTCGACATAACCACAAAACACACACAAGTCCAAATGAGCGTCCTTCGGATCCTTACAGGACTTGCCTTCTAAAGACTTGAGGAGCCACCTAGAGCCTGGTTCTGCTCAAGGTTTCTACCTGTTAAAAGGGAGTTTTTCCTTGCCACTGTCGCCTAGTGCTGCTCATGGTGGGAATTGTTGGATCTCTGTAAATATAAAGAGTCGGTCTAGACCTGCTCTATATGAAAAAGTGCCCTGAGATAACCTTGTTATGATATGGCGCTGTATGAATAAAACTGAATTTAATTGAATTGAGGCGTAACTTGGGCTTGCCCTCTAAAGACTTCAGACTTGACACGGACTTGGTCCAAAAGACCTGAGACTCAACTTGGACTTTGTTCAAAAGACTTAAAAACAGCTTTGGTGTAGAGTCACCCTATTTGCCTGAATCATATTATGGTTTATTGTGCTCACTAGTGAGAAATATTTTCCACAAAGGAAGAGACTAATCCAGATTGTCCACTTAACAGCAGCAAACTCTTGATTCAGAGAAAAGAGCAAGGTAAGATTTTTTGCCTCTGTCATTATTTTGGTTTGAAGCATCACAGAACTGCTGGGCTGGTGAACATGACCATGATGTGTGTAGTTCACTAATGTCACATCACAGGACTTCTTGGTTGTGTAGGTGTTGAGCTTTTCTTACAGACCTATAGGTCCATGATTACAAACTCATGCTGTGCAGTCCAACATTGTTCAAACTCACAGAACTTTACCTAAAAAATTCTAGTAGAAGTGTTTCCAAAAACAGGGTAATTCCTATGTTCCCAGGGTCCTATGTTCCCCAGATTTGTATGGAACATAATGGGAAAATGACAAAGGGTCCTATGTTCCCCAGGTCTATATAGCACATAATGGGAACCTGAAAAAGATGTTCCCCACCTCTGTATTCGCTTAATATGACATAGGCTATTGTGGGAACTCGTCAAAAGGGTTTTCTGTTCCCCAGCACTGCCCTATGGCTCTCAATATTATAGGCCTACACTTGATGGAACTTAACAAATGGTTGGAGTCATAGTATGGCATGCAGCAATGAAACTTCTCTGTAGTTTTCTGGGTAGTTTTGTAGATGAAACCTGACCCAAACAAGAGTTTGAGTCAAATTTGAGTTTTATCCACAGAACCACCACCTCTTTAATATTCTGATTGGTCAGATTTGACCCAGAACACCACACGTGTTTTTTAGAGACCAAAATCAAATAAAGTGGTTTTGTTGTGGTTATATAGCTGTTTTGAATCCTTGTACCAATAACTAATATAAAATAATATTTATGAAATATTTTAACTTGAAACTGGTCAAATTTGGCCATAACACATTAGGAGGGTTAATGTGTGTTAACAGAACATTGACCGGGAACATAGATACGCTCCCTCCAAAAACTACCAAACATGTCAGGCTGAAATATGTCTAACATGATGAACAAGAATATTTCCATTTGTAAAAATAATGGCATTTTAGGATTGAGATTTTAAATCAGTTTAAGTGTTGTATACAGCCATCATTAAGTGCCAATACAAGAAGTAGTTTTTCTTTATGTACTGAAGTCAAAGGAATGGAAGTTGCAAAGGTATATTGGTGAGTAGAGCGACCAACTATCATGTTGAAGACCAGAGTTTACATCCTTCTCAGACCTTAAATTGATGCTACTTTTTTTTTTTTTACCATGACTACCATCTCTAATTTACCGTCCTGGCATACATTACTAGTAAGTTAGTTGCCTATCCACATAAAACCTACACATAAATAAGTGGTTCTATATTCTACATTTCTAATTTTACCACTGGTGAATATTTCAAACTGCAACTGTCAGAAAAATTTCAACATATCATCTTGGCAGCTCAGAGTGTCATAAAACAGCAACGTCACACTCTCTTAGGAATAATTCTTGCTGAAAGTCAGTGTAGGAGACTGCATAAATACTTAGAGTATTTTTAATCATAGAATCACTTTCAGTGCGATTCCTCTGAGTAATTCTGAGATGCTTGATAAATACGGGCCCTGATCACACTCAGGCCGTGTTTAGACCTACATGATCAATGCATGAGAAAAATACAGCTCCCTCATTCAATTCAGTGGAACTGTTGCATCAACGGGCGCCAACGCAGAGAGCTCCAGTAAGAAAATGCAGGGTTGTTCTACCAAAAAGATTAACTTGACTTTTTTCCACAAGGCAATGCAGCATGATCCAGCAAAGCACTGTGTCAGCCAATTGCATATTGACAGGCATGAATGCATGACTGGGATAATTCTACTTCTGACCTTGTGATGGTGGATATAGAGGATAAAGTGATGGTCTCTGTGATAGCTTTCCAGAGTTGTAAGCAGCTCCAATGTAGCAGTGGAGCAGTTGAGGGTTTAAGGTCAAAAAAAGAGTTTGGTGCTATTCTATATTTTTCTTATTGTCCACAAATCCCATGAAAAGACCAAAACCATCAATAAATGTAACATACCAGTATTGTTTGTGTGTGTGTGTGTCCAAAGCCTGATGCATCTTGTTCCTCTGTGCCATTGACCTCCATGGTTGTCCAAAACCTGTTGTAGACCTGCCAACCTTGAAGAAAGTCTTGGAGTACCACCTTAGGCTGAAACAAATTTCAGCTTATGTATATCTTTACATATGTTAGGCTGTCAGTGAACATCTTTTTAAATATTGGTCCAGCATGGTCAGCTACAGATAATGGCAAATTGTGCTCAACAATGAAGTTTGTGAACAGTGTCTCTGCCCAGATTGGCTGCAAATCCTGTTTGTGTTGATCTGAACTGACGTCAGTTCAAGTTTTTCATTTTCTTGTTTGGTCCCTTGCATATGGAGTCTGCAGTCTGAAAAAGTGTGTGGGGGTCTATTATTCTTATCCATTACTGTCATATTCCTATTATCAGAAAACATAATTTAACACATCTCTCCCTCATAACATCTTACACCAACATGACCGCTTGATGTTATTTTCATTCTGGGGATTTACCTTAATATATAGCCAGTATTGTCATTTTTGTTGTAATTTTATCCCTTTTAATTCACAACACTTGCCAAGGAGGAGGGAGAATAATAGGGATAAAATCAAGGCAAGGAGTGTTGCTGTCGATTTGCAGATCCTAGTTACTGTCTCTTGAAATGGCATTACGCATTTGTTTATCAAATCAAGGCAACGGGAATGAATCCAGCGCTATTATTAGTCAAACTTACTTTTTTGGCAGGCTAGATGCTCGTTGGCGTATTGCTGCTGCCTCTTGCTGTTAGACTTGAGTATTGCACAATTGGTCAAACGCACAAGGCATCAGCTTTTTGCATACTTCAGAGAGATAATTGTACTTTGATGTCAAAATGCATAGGCTACCTGCTACGCAAAATGCGTACAGGTTGGCAGGTCTGCTGTTGCACCAGGTGATGTTCCACACATTTTGGCTTAATCCCACATACACCATCCTACTGCTAGAAATACTCACTATAGTATGTATACCAAGTGTGGATTAATCTGTAGCTGAAAATAGACCTCCACAAATGCATTGTTTACTAACCTTAAGGCCACCACTACCCCCATTTTTCTCATCTTACTGAATATTGTATTCTGCTGCAGCAATTAACTATTCTCTTGTTCTTATACTTGTTACAGCCACCACCAGAACACAAACATTTGGCTCACCTCTGTGGCCAGCAACACATACAAAAGGATGCCTATCCCGAAGAACAGCGTCAACTAAAAGATTTTATTAAGAAACCAAATACTACACATTAACCAAAAACTATGGGAGTCTGGAGGCCTGGCCAAACATAAAAGATGGGGGAAGTCTGGGCCGGCCACATAGCGGGCTGTGGGACCCAGAACTTGACCCCCTAACCTACCAAAAAACAGTGCACCATCAACAAAAGCCGCGAAAACTAGACCCCCAGACCTCCATCCTCAAAAGAAAGAAACAAAACAAAAAAACAAAACAAAAAACAGAACACTAAATGGTTAGAAGGCTAGTCGTCTGACAGAGAGACCTCCTCCCCCAGCCTTCCTTAAATAGGGGCCGGGCACCAATTATTTCCCAGATCAGGAGCACCTGAGAAGGGGAGAGAAAGAAGGGAGAACACAAGAAGGGGGGAGAGCGCGTAACACCCCCACACTAAATTAGTGGGGGTTTTTTAATACATACAATATATAAAAGCCAATTTACAGGCACGACAACGCATCTGCCACCACATTATCCCTGCCACAGATACATTTTATGTCAACCTTGAAAGCTTGCATAATACGCCAACGCATCAATCTCTGATTTCCATCATGCATCCCCTGCAGGCTTCTTTTTATGCAAAGCATTACAAATCGCGACAATGTCCCCATTTCTTACAATAGAAACCCACTGGGTTCTCCCTCGTGCCCCAATCCTCCCTAGTAGGCTTCCCTTCCTCACTACTGGGCATGCTGGTTTGAAACGGCGCCGCAGAGACACTCAAACCTTCCTTGAAACTGTCACTAACCCAAGCTTGCATAACAGACTTCTCACCAAACACCGACTTATGGGCGAGTACATATTCAATTCAGTTTTATTTATATAGCGCCATATCATAAGTTATCTCAGGGCACTTTTTCGAATAGAGCAAGTCTAGACCGACTCTTTATATTTACAGAGACCCAACAGTTCCCACCATGAGCAAGCACTATGCGACAGTGGCAAGGAAAAACTCCCTTTTAACAGGTAGAAACCTTGAGCAGAACCAGGCTCAAGGTGGGCGGTCATCTGCCTCGACCGGTTACATATCAGCAAGAATCGCAGCATCAGACACCTTTACTGCTTTCTGCTCATTCAAAGACATGGCAACTCTCTCAGGCAAAGGCTCTTTGCCCCCCTAACCTACCAAAAACAGTGCACAAACTAAACTATCTACAAAAGCTAGACTACCAGACCTCCATCCTCAAAAGAAACACAAAACAAGAAACCAGAAAAACAGAACACTAAATGGCTAGAAGGCTGCTCGTCTGACAGAGAGAGACCTCCTCCCCCAGCCTTCCTTAAATAGGGGACAGACACTGCTTAATTCCCAGATCAGGAGCACCTGAGAAAGATCAAGATCAGAAGGGAAGATCACAAAAAGGGGGGAGCACGTAACAATACTATATATGTTTGATCTGACAGTGTTGCATGAGACAGCCATCTTTGTGACTGTCGTCTAGGATAATAAATGTTATATGTAATCTATGGGAAGTGCAAAAATACCAAAATGATGGGGGCTAAAAAGTGAAACAAATGACAAATCAATAATGTCCCTCACATCTCTATAGACAGAGGCTGAACCCCCCCATGTGTTCACAAACAACATGCTGGAGCTGCACAGCGTCACATGACAACATCACCTCACTGCCACAGGTAATGGCTGGCTACTGCCAGTGACTGCATTGCTTGCTGCTGTTACTGCACAGGCCTCCAGGTGATTTAATTGGTTCTGTGGGAGGATGCGCGTGTGTGTGTGTGTGTGTGTGTGTGTGTGTTCCAGTATATTTTCTGCTTTAGATTTTTGAAATGAGGACATATTGTTTCTCTTCCCTTCTACAAATGAGGATTAAGTCTTTGGATTTGGGGTTAGAGATGCATTAAAACAGGATTTACCTGTTCCATGAAACTAAATGACCTCAATAGATCTGTGCGGGCTTGAGTGGATCGTCCATCAATACTTCAATTCAATTCAATTCAGTTTATACTGATGACACCACAGTGATTACTTGGCCTGTTCTAGCTTTTTCAAGCTCATTGCTTGTCCGTACTCACCCTTCACTCACTCACTCACTCACTCACTCACAACAATGAACAATACAGTTGCAAAGTGGCAGTATTTATTTCAAGCATTCAGAGTTCTGGAAGTAAAATTCCATTTTCTGCTCTGCATAGACAGTGTTAGGTGACTGACTAGTGGAGCATTTCAAGTCTTGGATGGACATGAAACTACTGGTTGAATCATCAGTACAGGAAGAGAGGGAAGAGAGCCAGGATAAGAGCTAAGCTGACCTAGCTTGGACCTAAGGCTGCTCCACTACCCAGCCTATTTCTGGCTAATGTCCGGTTGCAGGAAAATGGAATGGACAAAATGGGCTAATGGGCTAATCTCTATAAACAGATATCTGTATATGAATGCAGAATCTGTATGCAAGGGACAAGATTTTGGTTTCAGAAGCATTCTGGTTTCCGTTTGTAGTCCAAGTACTATTGACCAATCACATTTGAGTGGGCTTTGGTTGCATACAGGTAAAAAGTCCGTGTGGAGAGCAAAAGAGGCGGAACGCATTGGCCAAAATGCAATCTCAGACCCCATCAGCTATCATCTGATGACAATTTAGTTTTATCAATCTTGGAACCCTAGATATTAGCTTTTTATTAGATTTTTTTATTTATTTATCTGAATTAAAATGGGTTCCGGGATTGCTAATCAGACTGTAAACAATGACTGGTGCATGGAAGAGGAAGTCTTGGCCCGGATATCCGTTATCCGCTGGCTACACAGTAAGCCCAGAAACATTGTCCATTGCCCCAGAGGCTAAATTGTCGTGAGACGATAGTCGATGGGTTCCGAGATTGGACTAAGGCTAATGTTGTGCCCACATCTTACAGAGACAGAGAGAAAAAACAATTCATTCACAATTTTTTGTCTCTGGCACAGGACAATGACATCCTCATTCTTAATCGTGCCTATAAAACTCTGATTGGTCGATTGTTTCTCCAGCCCAGGGAAACAACCATCAATGAGTAAACACCAGACTTATTTGAATCGCTGGGAAAACTGGAGACATGAGCAGCAATTCAGAGGTCTGGGACCAGGCTGGGTATTCAGAAAAAGCTTGCTTGATGCCCTGAAGGCATGTTTCTTGTGAGGACCACAAAAGAATAATTAATTAACGGAGAATTAGATAACTGATGTAAGGGGGTGTCTTGTGAGGTGGCGTGGTAGGTTTTTCACTGCAGATCTGTAATCAGTGCATGGCATGCAGACTGTAATTACTGGGTTCAGGGTGGTACGCTCATCAAAGCCTGTCCCCAAGACTCCATCCCATCCCTGCACTAATACACAGCTGCCATAATATCCCATTAAGACATCAAAATCACTAAGCAGGAAGCAGACTGCTAGATTTCAGCATGTGCCTCCTAAAACAGCTCTTTCATTTACATAACAGTCACATTGTACATAATGGTTTTATTGTTTTTATCATTTTTTTTTATATTTAATTGTCAATTTTATATTTTATATTTATGCTTCTTGACTTGCAGTACTTGCTTTAACTTCCTTTATATTTTCTACTTACTGTATTTATTGTTATGCACCAATATACCAAGGCAAATTCCTTGTATGTGAAAACATGCTTGGCAATAAACCTGATTCTGATTCTGAAATAACTGCAAACTGCAGGATTATGAGTTCTCAGCAAACTGATCAAAGTTGGAGTCGTGCATGGAGGCTGTAATTTATAGTAGGGGAGTATTGTATGGATTATGTGTGCCTTGTCTATGGATGTGTGACCTGGTATAATAGGGCAATGTGTTTGTGTGTGTTCTTGTGTTCGTATCCTTATGAGGACCAAATGAAGGCATCCAAAGGAAATTCTCTGAAAATGTATCTGAAATGAGAATGTTTTTTCAAAAGCTGTGAGTGGTCATTTGGTAATATTTTAGATTTTAGAATATTTTAAATGATGTATTGAGTTTAACTACCTGACCCAGCCCTGAAGCAGGCGGTCCAAAAGACAAGGTATCAAGCTAGTGTTAGGGTTCAGGCTGTTTTTATGTGGAAAGCTTAAAGCTTGGGTCCAGTTTGTGTTTGGTTATATTCAAATGTAATGGACGCATATACCAGAACTGTTTTGGGCCATAGAGGATGAGCATTAGAGTCCTTCTCTAGGTGAAATGGCTGACTTACTGCTGTCTCCCCATACACATTAATGACATGAAAATACTAATACAGCTTTTTGAGACTTTGGATCAAATTCTGATAATGTACGTATCAGAATATTATATTTGCAGTATATATTATAAATTTTGGGGTGTGACGCTCAGAAAACGTTATTGTTTTAACAAAACACATACAACTTACAAGACGCTCAATACTGAGTGTGGCCACTATGCCAAAATGGCTTCACAGCTCAATGCTATTCCTGAAGCTTGGTTAAAAGTGGCATGATAATGCCAGTACTGTAATGAAAAAAAGATACATAAACTAAAAACTCCATAATCCTGCTTACACATCACTATTTTGATTTTCCAAAGGAAATGGGGTTTAGGTTTAGGTGAACATTTGACTCAGGAAATCAGCTAATTATAACTATTGCTGTTAAACTGTTTATCCACAGACTTGGTCAATGAATGTATACTAATTTTCTTCTATCTCATGATTATGTTGCAAATCAGAAGCTATAATTATACTGTCCATGGTCCGAGTCTATATCAAGCAATTCTAAGTTGAATGGTAAAAACACGAGTATACATTGTATTTCTGGTCAGCATAAAAATCTGATTAGGGTTAGGTTTAGGATTTGGGTTCAAGACTAAGAACTCCTTACAGGTAGTATCATTTAATGATAAATGTAGCTTTATGTGGCTGAAGCCATGTTGTGCTGCTGTGTGTCCTGTCAGGCTTTTAAATACACTATCACACAGACACACACACAGCACAGGCTGAGCTCCTCACTGCTCCACTGGTGCTGATCTTCTGTTTTATTGTGTTTACAGTGCCAATATAATGAGAGGAGACAGGAGCTTTTATTCAAGCGAGGAGGGCCCCAACCCTACCCACTCCCTCCTGAGAGTGCACGTACACACACACACACACACACACTGCTTTGTGTGAAATGTGACACACACTGACACAGGATGAATTCACCTGCTGTAAATATTTAGCCAGTTAGCCAATGGCAACATAGTAACATGCAAAAGGAACATCTGCAGGTGGTAAATAGTGAAATATCAACCTGATTATATTTCCATCAATGTCCACTACATGTTTAATGCATTGGGAGTTATATTGGGATTAAATGTTTAGATATATTTCCCAAAAAGACTTTCAAGACCTCTAAGAAAATCTCCTTAGCTAGCAGTTTGTGAAAGCTGAAGGAGAAATTGGTCTGGCTTCACTGATGGTATGATTGTACTGCAGCCTGACTTAGACTGTGAAAGAAGAAATAACATATTATTCCTCTCATATTTGGATTCAGCTTCTTGAATAAAAGTTGAATAAGCAATAAAACACATTTCAATACACTCCCAGCTTTACTTGGTCTGGTATGTCCAGTATAGATCAACAGGCCTCTGAGGTCCTCTGATCAGGGTCTGCTGGTTGTTCCTTGATCTAGGCTTAAAACTAAGGGGACTGGGCTTTTGAGGTTGTGGCTCCTAAACTGAGGATCTCTCTCCCCTTGGTTTTATGTCTGTATGTTGGTTGCCCTGTTTCATTTGTGGAGGACTTTGTGACATCTCTGCTCTTGAAAGGTGCTATATAAATAAAGTTACTTACACTACTTACTTACTAGTACTTGGTGTCTAATGTTAGGTAAAATGGCCATGGAAATACTAACTATTAAAATCAGTTCTAATGGGGAGAAGTTGGATACAGTCACAAGGTATAAATACAATATAAATTACTTTGAAATATCACAGGAATATTTTAAAATATTACACATACACACACACACACACACACACAGTAATAATTAAAACCTGCACACCTCATAACAGTAGGTTGACCAAGCTGAAAATTGAGGATCTCCTCGTCTTTGTCCACTAAATATTCTGGTTTCAGTTGCACTTCTCAGTCTGTCCCTGTTGTCTTTATCTTGTCCTCTCTTCTTGTCAGAGTTCAGTGAAATTGTCGCTTTTGGAGTTTCAGCTGCATCACACGTCATCATTCTAGGGCAGTAACTAACAATTATTGTCATATTTGATTAACCTGCAGTTTTGTTTTTAATAAATCAATTACTTTTTTGGTCTATAATGGTGAAAAATGTACAGTTTTTTTAAAGTTCAATGGGAGTTAACTATCACATAAGACAAAGAAATACAGCAAATCCTCACAGTGGAGAAGCTTGAACAACAATACGACCATATGACCACTTGTTATGTCATTTGAACAAAAGTTGTTCTCTATCATATTGTATAATAGGGTTCGCTTGTGCGGTGTGCATGTTGCAAAGAAGTCCAAAGTAAATTTTAAAGAAAAGACACATAAAGATTAAAATTGAGGAGGAGCTTGAGACACGTCAGCTGTCCCTGTCACAGAGGGTCACAGTCAGTCTCTTGCTGTACTGTATGTTCACTTATAAATGAAACCAAACTGAAATCAACAGCTCTTGTTGACCTGCCAGATGGGCCACAGTCCAGTGTACGCTTCTGTCTTCAATCTGGAGAATTAATGTGGTCAGTCTTGTAGGTCATTTATTATAATCCCAGTCTAATAAGTCTTTTCAGAAGCAGTGTTTTACAGTAGAAGGTCCTCAGAGCCCGTTTCTCTGTTGTTCCCCAGCTCATTGTTAACGGGCTCTTTTGTGCCAAGCAATCAACCACAGTCTGCATTCTCCCAGTGCATCCTTCATCATTAGGCCCAAGCAGCCTGTATACACTAACTCTCCTTTATGACTGTCTCTTGCCTATACCTCCATTTGGCTTTACCGTTCCAGGCTCCCATTTCCTTGTTATTTCCTGAGCTGGTGGGGTCAGGTTTTGTTTGCTGCTTTATCCCGGAAGGTGGCATGCATTGCTGTGCATTGACTGGCCATCTCCACATGGCCGTGCTGGTTTCTCTCCCTATATATAACAAGGTCCCAAGAAGAGTGTGGTAGCTTTTTAAAAATGAGAAGACCCATCTTACCTCAGCCATAATGAGGTGGAGTCCAATATTTTTAGCCAAGAAAGTTTTTTACATGCCATCTGTACACAGTATGACAGGTTTGTGAGTGTGAACTGCATGATTTTTCAAAATGACCACAGTTTGCAATAGGTGTATATTTCTCATCTAGGTTGGATTTTTTTGGACCCAAGCTTATTAAAATGTTGAATCTCAACATTTCTGTGCATAGCACACGTTCAACATAGAATTATCTTCACCGATAGCACCACTGCAACACTAGGCCATGTTTGTGCTTTAACTACAACACTGAGGACAAGTGGTGGCAAAAACAATCACCTCTGCAGGAATGATGAGCAGATTCAAAAGGTAGATTCTTGTCTTTGTGTGTTTTTTATTGTTTTCTATTTGTAGCAGGTCAATGCTTCAGTGTCTGTTGTGTAGTGACCTTCGTATACTGTTCATACATTTTTCCATGTTTCACATACCTTTGCCTCTGTTACAGGCCATAGTTCCAAATGTTGGACATATTAAGTCCACTGCCCACCTACTTGGGGCAGGTCAACACTCAGTGCATTCAACAAATCTGTGTCCTGGGCTCTCCTCTCTGTCTTGTGATGTCAAACAAAAATTCACATTATTACACACAGAAAATATGGTGACTGCCAGAGCTTGGAAATGTCAAGAACAGACATCATCAGCTCTTGCAAGTATACTGTATTTCACCTGCTGTCTTCAGGATTTCCAAAATCAATGATAGTTATGATTTGTTTTATGTTTCAGCTGGCAGTGATGCTTTGGACAACTTTGTCTTTAGAACCTATCTGACTTACTTTATGAACATAGGAAAGAAGAAGAACTTAAACATAGACTGGAAAATTGAGATCTACTGTTATCAGATCACTAATTTACTTCACTCGTTAACTACCACTTATATTTTAATTCCCCCTAGTTTCTCAGAAAAATAATTGTCTGGAAAACTCCAAGAGTAGCAGCCTCAGTTGTCTTCTTATTGTATGGCCTCTGCACACTAGAATGTGTTGAATACCGCAGCACACGTCTGCATGGAAATCTGGGTGTTAATTCTGAGCTCTGATGGGTTTGATGTCATTCAGTGTATTGACTGAGTGCCCCTCAAAGCCAATGAAAAGACTTATTATTGGCATGACAATAAAGTGCTTCTGTCTTTTCCTGCCTTCTCTCATCCACACCAATACATCTTCCCATTTCATTTGTGGATCTGGCATCACTCTGGAGCAGATTCTGCAATTAAAATGTACGGCGCCTGTGTCGCTGTCAGCACAACTTGTCATTTCTACTTGAGTGTTGTTTGAATTGAGGGAGTGAAGGAGAATTAATCTTGGGGATGACATATTGCAGCTTTCCCTTGTGAATACATACGATTCTGAGAGACAGCATCAGAGCATGAGTGAGCAGTGAATGATGTGCAGGTTGGGACTGGACTACAACTAACTTAAAAATGTTCAAACAAATACAAAATACATGGATCTGTTATCCAATGGTAACAAATCTCCTCACCATTTAATCAACATTTAGTTCATTCAAGTATCAAGTATCAGATCAGACTCTATCGGCAGATACCCAATATTAAATAACTGGGCCAAAAAACTTGATTGGGACATCCCTCGTAGCTATGATATTAACTGTGCTACACGTGTTTCTGTGCTACTGGAGTATAGACTCCTCCACAAAATTAGGCATGGTTTACAGTGACATGACAAAGGTGTCATGAGACAGTAGTCCATGACACTATATACACTATATACAATACATTTCTCCATTAAACTGTGTTTACTTATTGTCCAGATAGAGCTGCAGTTAGCAAGTGAGCTCAGAGAGCTTTTGTGCACTAGCTAGTATGTTACTGGTTAGCTTGCCAACTATGCTAACTAGTTCATCAACGCGCCCTGTAAAGCCTGGGCATTTTACAATTGAGCACAAGCCTCTTAACCTTTTCCTGTCCAAACCAAATAGAAATTAAATTTAAAATGAAATGAAATGAAACATCCTATTATTGATGGCCATTATCAAAGGCAAACTCAATGTAGAAAGATAGGGCTGGCAGCAGCAGCGACGCAGCAGGAACGCTTTCTGTGTGGACACCACACGCCTGCTAGACGCAGCAGTTCAGCGAGGTAGCCATCACACGCTTCTCAGGTTAGTGGTGTGGCCCGGCCGTTAGTAGTCACTACTTCATGAAGCTTGCAGCTTTTCCACTTGCTTGTGTTTAACAGGATAACCCTACCATCTTGAGAACACATTCATTCAAACCATGTGTCCAGGAATAGAATTGTAATACCCTAAAACATTAACCTTAAAACAAAAAATGATTTGCTGAACATGTCTGGTTATTTTGTTGCAGCCTGCTCCATCCAGTCATAAATAAAGTGTTCATCCAGGCTGTGGGACATGCCATTACATTGTAATTACCTTGGTATTACTATGTCGCACAGTATTTTACTGCCTGCCTTTGACATGGATATAACCTTGTCAATGTCCCTTTAAAACCCTAATCATCATCAAGGTCCAAGCAGTGTCGGCATAACCATAATTCAAAAGTATCTCTGCACCATAATTCACTAGTTTCCATGCTGATGTAGCCTTGAAAGGAGAGGGCCCACATCGCCAGGGTCTCAGATAGCACATGGCACACATATATATGTAGTACAACACATTATCACATATTACAACCACAGATGGCTTCCCATGAATAATCCTCTGACTCTGACTGATGAAAGCAAAGTTCACATTTACACCTATAGTTTAAGCCAGTATAGACTGCAATATATTTGCAGTCTATACTGCACAAGCCAGACAATTTGAACAACCGGATGTGATCCAACAAGAGTGATGGATTCAAGCCAAAGGATTCATATATTTTGAAGGGTAGGTTTGGTCAGTGTAATCCCTCCTCCTTCCCATACTGGCCATAAAGTGATAACTCCACAGAGCGACTACACAGAAATAGATGTCGAAATCCACAGACCTAGTTCTATGCAAAAAATGCATTCTGAAGTTCAGCTGATGCTAATATGAGGCTTCAGCAGTCCGAGTTAGACAAATCAAGAGGACATCTTCATCCTGGCAGTCACATGGAGGTTTATTGCCGATGTTTTGTCCCAGCACAAACCGTCCGGGGAAACACAAAGGAAATTTCTCTCTCAAAAGACAATTGGCTGGATTACCAACAGGGCAAAGTGGGCAAAGTGGACCCCAAAGCCCTTGGTCTGCAATGTGTCAGTTTGATTATGATCATTTGATTAATTCAATTCAATTCAGTTTTATTTATATAGCGCCATATCATAACAAAGTTATCTCAGGGCACTTTCTCGAATAGAGCAAGTCTAGACCGACTCTTTATATTTACAGAGACCCAACAGTTCCCACCATGAGCAAGCACTATGCGACAGTGGCAAGGAAAAACTCCCTTTTAACAGGCAGAAACCTTGAGCAGAACCAGGCTCAAGGTGGGCGGTCATCTGCCTCGACCGGTTGGGTTGAAGGGGGAGGGGGGGAGCGGGAGAGAGAGAGCAGGAGGAAAGAGAACATACAGCAGCACAATACAGTTCCACATAGGGATGTAAGGCAATAGATAATTTGTTGGGGAAAATGCACCAGTGGCTCATAGCATTAGTTCAGGCAGAGCACCAAAGTTGCACTTGCATTAGCTGATTAGCAAAATCACCAGTTTCATTAATGCTTTATAATCACTGGCTCATTCACCAGCCATGTGGCTAGATGACTAGTAACATTCAATCGTAATCGACACTTCTCACTGTTACTCTTCTGATACCTTCACATTACCATCATTTGCTGCTACAGCTCCACCACCACAACCTCCTCCTTATTATCTTTATTTTTGGCATTGTTGATTAAACTAAGATCTAATGTTTATATATTTGTCTTTATTAAGGGGATATTAGCTCTCTCAGCAGAATCCTCATTGCCGCTCAGATTCTTTAAGAGTTCCCTCAAGAGCAGAGCCTTTCCCACCAAATCTAACTGTATAACGATTTGCTATAAATTCTCTTGATGGGAATAGGAAACTGGCAGATCAATTGTTGAATAAATGTGTGTGTGTGTTAGTTTAATTTTTTTTTCTTATTTTCTAATTCAATCATTACCAGTCATTTTACATCAAACATCCTTTAACAAAGAACATCAGTGTTCATGATAAAAAATGAACAATAAAAACTCCATTAAACATGTCGTTTTTGGTTCCTCCTGCAGGTTCTGGAGCTTCTTAAAATGCCCTTAGCCTCTTATGAGCAGGTAGGCGGTACGTTTGAGCTGCTTTTGAGAAACACCTTTTAAGTTTAAGGAGGTTCTTAAGATGCCATTAGGAAATGAGGCCCTGTGCCTTAGTAGCAAAAGAAGCCATCGTGATTGGTTGTAACCCCCTACTTACATGTTGTTATGTGGATGTGCAATTTGAAATTTGGTTGGTTCCCATTTTCCTTAATAGGTTAGAGCTATTATATTTGACATCTACAGAATTCTAATAAAAATGCATTTTGTAACCGAAGACTTCTAGGCAAACTTAAATAGTCCTTCTTAAAAAAAGAAATGCAGTACAAAACTACAAAATAAGATGTCCAATACATCCATATTTGAAGCTAATGACATCTCTCATCAACCTTTGTCAACTAAGTTCAATGATTTCTTCATCTAAGCCAGCAACGTGTCTCTTAGACCCCGTCCCAACTAGGATGCTTAAAGAAGTTTTACCCTTAGTTAGCACTCCTTTACTAGATATGATCAATCTGTCCTTATTAAAAGGCTATGTGCCACAGTCCTTTAAAGTAGCTGTAATTAAACCTCTTCTTAAAAAGCCCACTCTTGATCCACGGGTTTTGTCAAATAGATAATCAATAGACCCATATCTAACCCCCCTTTTCTCTCTAAGATCCTTGAGAAAGCAGTCGCCAATCAGTTGTGTGACTTTCTACACAACAACAAGCTGTTTGAGGATTTTCAGTCAGGATTTAGAGTGCATCATAGCACAGAGACAGCACTGGTGAAAGTTATAAATTACCTTCTAATTGTATCAGACAAAGGACTTGTCTCTGTACTTGTCTTGTTAGATCTTAGTGCTGCATTCGATACCATTGACCATCACATCCTATTACAGAGACTAGAACATTTAATTGGCATTAAAGGCACCACACTAAGCTGATTTAAATCCTATTTATCAGATCGATATCAGTTTGGCGTGCATAGAGGATTCATCGTTAACATGTACAAAGTTAGTCATGGAGTTCCACAAGGTTCTGTGCTTGGACCAATCCTATTCACCTTATAAATGCTTCCTTTAGGCAATATTATTAGGAAGCACTGTTATGCAGATGATACCCAGATATATTTATTGATCAAGCCAGATGAAACCAATCAATTAGCTAAACTTCAAGTATGCCTTAAGGACATGCAATTTTCTGACGTTAAACTTGGCCCCGAACACCTCATAAAACAAACTTCAAGGACTGCCTTTTTTCACCTATGTAACATTGCAAAAATCAGGCACATCCTGTCTCAAAAAGATGCAGAAAAACTAGTCCATGCATTTGTTACATCTAGGCTGCATTATTGCAACTCCCTATTATCAGGTGCCCCAATAAGTCCCTTAAGACTCTCCAGCTGATTCAGAATGCTGCGGCACATTTACTGACAAGAACCAGGAAAAGGCAGAGACAAGCTGTTGCCCTGAAAGACGCCTCTCCCTTGAGTGAAGACATCTGTAGTTTTGTTACCAACTTTGACTCCATATTTATTATTGACATACAGTGACTTAATTATGTCAGTTTCCCCCCTACTCCGATTTGGAGAAATTTATAATATAGTCCCTCTTGCCAAATAGAATCAAAAGCCTTTTTAAAATCAATAAAACATGCAAAACTTTTACCCTTGTTTTTTTGGTGTACGTGATGATTAGAGTGTGTAGAGTGTAAACGTGGTCAGTGGTGCGGTGATTTGGTAAAAAGCCAATTTGCCCTTTACTCAGGACATTGTGTTCCATAAGGAAGGCCAGCATCCGGGCATTGATAATGCTGCAGAAAATGTTCCCCAGATTACTGCTCACACAAACGCCTCGGTAGTTGTTAGGGTCAAATTTATCTCCACTCTTATGAATTGGGGAAATAAGCCACCTGCTCCAGATCTCAGGAAAGCAATCTGACTGAACCTGACAGCCCTCTCTCTCTCTCTCTCTCTCTCTCTCCCTCCCTCTCTCTCAACCCAACCGGTCGAGGCAGATGACCACCCACCCAGAGCCTGGTTCTGCTCGAGGTTTCTACCTGTTAAAAGGGAGTTTTTCCTTGCCACTGTCGCCTAATGCTTTCTCATGGTGGGAATTGTTGGGTTTCTGTAAATATAAAGAGTCGGTCTAGACCTGCTCTATATGAAAAAGTTCCCTGAGATAACTTTGTTATGATATGGCGCTATATAAATAAAACTGAATTGAATTGAGTCTAAAGGACATCATAGGAGTTGCAGAATAGAAAACAGAGAAAACAGAATTGAATTTAATTAAATTAAGCCCTGATGACAGGAATGACTATGATGCTTTAGTTGGAGCTCTAAGGAGGCAGTCTGGGTTATGCTCAGCTAGCCTGCTTCGCTCTGAACTGTGCAGCCGACAACAACGACCTGAGGAGCCGCTGAGGGGATGGTTCACCGCACCTATGCTCATATGCCCCCTGCCATCCCAGGGTGAATTATCCCCCCAGATCTATTCAGGACGCTTTAGAGTTAGCTACAGAGAGAGGGACGTGCATATTATTAAATAAAAATGCATTTAATCAAATTACCACAAAATATATGGGGCCAGGTAGTACTGGTGGGTCTTTGTGGCTCTAGGCAAAATATAATTAAGATGCTTTGTGCATTCAACTATGTGCACTGGACCTGATGGATATTTGTGTGCACTAATCCACAGAGAGTGGAAGAACAGGGTGTCAGTAGGGGCCCTAAGCCCCCTAGCAGGTTATCCAGCCTTGTACAAACACTGTAACTTTTTAACATACCCACCTGATTTGTCAAATTAAGACTTCTGAATGGTTATAAAAGCTTCATCTGACCTTTACAAAGCAGTTCTACACAGAATGAGGACTGTGGATTTTGTCCCCCATATCTTACAGTGTAGTCGCTCTATAACTTCAGAGCCAGTATGGAGAGGAGGAATGATTACAGTCATCAAAACCACTTTCAAAATACATATGAGTACTGTATTAAGGTAGACCTGAAAACACTTAGAACCTGTCCTGTAAAGGTCAATATCAAAAGGTAAATATCAAATTCACAAAGTGAGAACCAACTCTATTAAAATATACATCTTTGCTTCAGGTAGCTTTGTTTATTTGGATGAAACACGCCAACCAGTGATGGATTACTGATGGCTTTTTCAATTTGTGGCTAAAATCCTCAAGGCCCTACAGCCTGCACAGAGACTATTCCCAAACATTTGGTCTGCTCGCTCAAACATATTTATCCCACATTGAAACTCAAACCACTAACTTCTGATTTCACTGATCCATGTTATTAGCTTCCACATGTACTGACAGGCTATTAATCTCAAATGTTTCTTTCCTTTTTCATTGTGTTTTTCTTCTTTGTCCAAACTGCAGTTCTCTATCAGCACCTGAATTAGCAGTCTGGACAGCTTTGTGTCTGCATTTTAGTATGAAATTGAGCGTCACTGTTGGATTTATCATCTTTAAACTTCTTATCTGCTGCTTAGGACATGTCTTTCAGGAACCAATTCTGTCTGCCACAGAGGTGATAAAGATTCCCTTACAAACAACAGAAAACAAAGGCCTGTAGGTTATGTTTTTTCTATCCCTTCTGATTTACATGCTGTAGCTTCAGTTCTGTCTCACCCACTCCTGAGGACCTGCATTTAATTTCATTTGACTTCTGAGTTTTAACTGAAAATGCTTTTATCTCCTGCTTTTCTATCAGTTTCTGTCATTTATACTGACTCTGCACATACAGTATATATTTCCTTCATACAGAACTAGTACAGTCCTTTGGCTAAATGGGACATTTTCAGTGTAGTGAATGTCTCGTATTTATTTACAGCTGCTTCATTTGACAATTTTAGAGAAGGAATAGCTCAGATTCAGTACATATGACTTAACCCATGGTTACACTGTTGCAACCGTATAATTGTTTGATCAAGTCATCATGATCAATGACGATGAAATATTTGCCACCAAAAAAAAAAAAACATGGCCTCCTCATCTATTCTAACAAGACCACTGTGTTTGCATGAAGGGGATCCCAAAAGCAGAAGGCTCAGACAGAAATAAGGCAGGTCATCTCACAAAAATGTCAAAACGCTCAACTTTTGCTGCAATGCAATGTCATCTAGCAGAGCACGGCATAGTCCAATCAAATGTATGCAAATGTGTAACAGTGTAATTCACTTTATTTTAGGTGTCCCATGGCTTCTTATAATTTCCTAGAAAGGAATAGACATGTAACTGTAAATTCCAGGAAGGTACTATTTACTGTAATTGTGTACTAATTATAGGGGAAATGGAGACAGTATTCAATTGGTCCACTAACATAGAGTTTTTTAGTCAGTGCACAGCAGGTCAGCGAGATGCAAAAATATTAATTTTGTCACTATATGCAGTTGTAACTTGAGCCCAGTATCCTTACATTCCTGTAAGGAATGTTGTGCACATCATGTTTACGTCCACTGCCAAAGTTCGATAGCAATGCAGGAAGTAGGGTATCCTTTATGAAGTGATGCATAAAGCACGAGTGTGGAGGTCAGAGTGGTGGATTGCTGTGTAATGCATCCGGCTTTCATGGCTAGACCAGAGTTCATAGACTTGACTTAATCTTTGCTTTTTTTAAAGGCTGACAATGTGTTAGTTTTTCAATGGGTATTTTCAAAAAAGACTTCCTAAAAGAGCTGGTCCCTGCAGTTTTTAGCAAACATTATGCAGAAAAGAGGATATAGTTCATTTGTTGGGGACTATTTTCAGCAGTGAATTAATTAAATGTGGAACTGAGTCCAAGTGTGTGTTCATGGTAATGAAGGAACATGTCACCCAGTGCAACAGTGTAGCTCACTGATGTGCTTGTTATAGTTTTTGTACAACAATGGAGCTCTATGGCACAGTGGAAGAACACATTGTTGGTTTGGGTCTGCACATGGGATCGGTTGACAAGAAGAAAAATATAGAATATTACCAGAGTTACCCATTTAACTGCCTTAACCATAGTTTATTTCCCATGACCACAAACTTTCCCTGACCTACCTCAGTTGCCATGTGCAGATATTGTAGAAGAAAACAAATTTACACATTTTAAACATGCTGTTATTGAGCTTAATCTGCGGTTTTACAGAACACAATATCACCCAATATCAATGTTCTGTCTTTTAGGCAAGCATACAATTCAACAAATATGTAGATTTAAGTTCCCAATCATAACTTAATGTTTACCAGGGTTAAGGGGATCTCTGTTGGTTCATTATTTAAGCAATTCTTTAAAGGATATTAAAGGTTATCTTGGAATTCTCATGACACATGATAAATGAATGACTGTGACCATGAGTTATAAAATCTCTTAGTATTATAAACCTTTATGCAATATTTTGTTGTCTGATAAGCCTTCCAACTCATGGATGTAATTCATACAACACACCAACAAAGCCACTTGGGGTTTTTTAACAGTTCAGTTTCCAGTATGACTAACTGCAAACCCATGTTTCTTTTACATATTCTCTACAAATCCCACATAGTAATTTTCTTACACTTCAATACCACAGCAGACATTTAGGGTACTATGATCAACACAAATCACGGCTGCATATGAAGGTGGAGGTTATACAGGAGGATTTGTGCATGGGCAAAACGGCCATAAATCTAAGCATGGGTGAGAGCAGTTAACATGAATAAAGTCCCAGCTGATGACAGATAAGGTGTCTCCAGACTATGACAGATTGGCTCCTGGAGAATCACCTATATATCCAGCACTGAAATTCCATTTCATCACTCCGATAAGAGACAAGTGGTAGCAGATAGTGATCTGTGTCAACACAAACTAAATTAAAAATGTAGAAACTTAAGTTGATAGAATTTCAAAACATAATGTAATTTATTCTGCTAACATCACATGTTTAACTTCAGAGGCAAGGGCAGGATGGAAAACAATGGCTGTTAATTGATGGTTGTTGGTAAGAAAATGTATTTATTTAAAGGACAATGACCTCTGTTAGCTGATGTAACACACCTGAACTTTTTTTAGTTATCTTGGTTATGTCAAATCTATAATTTGCTCTAAAACATTTTCACAGGTGAATGAATGCCAAAGAACTGTACTGTACATAACTGATGATTGTATAATAATAAAGACCAAGGTAAAAAATGTTTAATGGTGATAACTGAACACAGAAAGTAACATTTTCAGCATTAACTTTAATTTTTAAACGTCATCTGACTAAATTTAAAGTATGTAACAGACACCAATGAGTTGGTTCAAGACCATTTTTGTGATTTAAAGGACATAGGTAACAAATGTGAAGGTTAATCAAGCCAAAGCATTTCCACTGTATGGGGCCAACTGTGCAGGTGACATACTGTAAGCCTTTCTTAGCTTGTATGGAAAATTTAGATTCTAATTTTATTGCTTAAAAAAGAAACCATTATTCTACAAAGCTGGTTAATTAAATGTCATACCTGTAATTTTCACATTAAATCAGCTGAAATAAACAGTTCACAGTGAAAAGAAACTGAAAAAATGAGTAGAGTAGGGAAGGGTAAAGTTACATTTGAATTGTTTGAACCCACATATAATGTTAGCACTTCAAAAGAATGTAATTACAATCTGAATTTTTTTATTCATATTTCTCCACTCCTTGTTTCAAACAAAGATGGCAACAGAATGAGTAAGCAGCTGTCATTTCTGGTAGCCGTCATTGGAGACGCGTGCAGAGGATTAAAATTCTAAAATATTTTGTGCTCTATGGCTGGAATGCAATCATCAAAGCACAAATCTCAAAAATGAAAATGATAATTACATGGGGGGCTTAAACTGGGGCTTGTGGAGCTGTTATTATAGAGGATTTCAAGACCATTGTGTTGGCCAAAAGTAACAACCAATGCAATACTGCCTCAAGATCCACACTTTCTCTTAAAATACAAAGTCAATTTATTTTATTTAGCCACTCTAACTGTGTAGCTGTCTGTCTAGAGATGTTCAGAATATGGATGAATCTTTAACACTGAATCGTCAAACTCAACTGACTATACTGAATCACCATTGTCACTGAACAAATCAGTAGCTTTTGCGGTGGAGCTCCTCTCACAGGTGACCAAAGCTATGCTGGTGACTGAGAGCATTGTTGCTTAGTGACAAACCACAAAGGTCAGTTAGAAACAGCACTGAATGTCGATTCAAATCAGCTGTTTGTAATTCCTACCTCTATGTTGGTCAGTCCAGCACTTGTACAGATGATGAATCCTGGTGACTTTTGTGATTCGATTCTCTGACTTGAACTTTCAAGTACCCAGTGAAATATCTCAACATCTAACTGATGGATTGGCACAACATTTTGCACAGACATGTGCATGGTTCCCAGAGGATGATTCCTAATGACTTTGGTGATCCCCTGACTTGTCCTCTAGAGCTCCAGCAGATTTTTTTTGGTAATGTCTTGACTATTATATATATTACTATTACTAACTATTGGATGGATTGCCATGACAAGAGTTCAGGCATTCATGTTCCCCTCAGGATGAATTGAACTATGGTGATCCTCTGACTTTTTGTTTAGCGCCATCATCACTAAATACAGGAAATTAGGAAAAAACTAATGACATTCCCACCAGCCTCAGCTGTACTTTGTGTTTAGTGCTAGTTAGCAAATGTTAGCATGCTATCGTATGATTAGGAGGGGCAGCACAGGCCATGTCAGTGAAATTGTTCTTCTTTCTGATGAACCTATTAGGCTATAAGTCAGTCAGGAACTGCAAATTGAATTGTTTCAAACTGTCTGAATTGTGTTTCAAACTCACACAAACCACAATTCTCAATCACATCTAACATTCTGTCTTACATACTCTGTCATTCTGTTTCTCACACACAAATATTCTCTTTCACTATTTTCGTCTCATATACAATCGATTATTTTTGTTTCACATATACTATATCCTGTCCTGTGTATACTATCATTCTGTTTCACATATATGAGTATCCTCTCCCACATGTGCTATCGTTAAGGTTAAAAAATATCGTATTATCTTCTCATATACTATCATTCTGCTATGAATACTCTCATGGAAATAATTTACTGTTATTGTGTACTGTCCAAATATTTGGACAAATTGTATCCTGATGCTTTGGCAACATTGTTTTTGAAACTTTCATGCCAATAAAGCCTTTGAATTGAATTGAATTGAGTGGGGAGTATAATGTGTGTATAAGAATACAGTTCCCTGTGTTAGAGAGAATATGCTGTGTGTAGAAGAATAGGGTACTGTGTGTTTTAGAGAGAATAGTAGCCTACTATAAGTCCAAGTAGTCGATGATATTATGATGGTAAGTATAAGAGAGTATGATTGTGCACATTAGAGGGTATAGCAGTGTGTGAGATTATAAGGTGTGTGAGAACAAGTATGATTTTTCACTCGGACTATAATAGAGAGAGTTCCAGAGAACTTATCCTTGGTAATGACATTTGAATTTGATTTTATGAGTTAAGGCCAAAGCTTTAAATTGTTCCTTTGGAAAGCTTGGAGTGACTTTATGTCAAAGATGCATGATCCATGTTTCTTACACTCTATGGTTGAGACAGCCTAAGTGTAAGATTTGTTCAGAAAATCGAAACATTACAAAAAAATATTTATTTGATCTACAAATCTACTGATTTGTTTTTAGGAAGTGATATTTAGCCTAATCTAGTCATATTAACTTTAAATACATTATCCTTTACAGAACTTCAAGACAGCAACAGGAACATTTTTGTAAAATACAACCAAGGGTTTGATCTAAAGGACTGAAAAAATTCTTGTTTTGTAGTTAAGGTTTGTCATTTTCATTGGTCCACATAAGTACAAATGGTTCCCCTGACTATTCAGCTTCAAACAGCAGCATTTAGATGTAATAAGCCTGCTGGAGGCTGTAGGGAGCTTCAGAGCCATTTGAAGTTATGTTTTTTGTACTGGCAGACCTGTAATTAGGTTGACCTTCACCCCGTGCTGCAACACTAATTCTCAGCTTGTCCTTTCTTGCTCTTGAAAACACCATCTTGAGCTTTCAGACACTCTTTCAGCAGTATAATTTTAAGTCCGGCAGCTCCCAACACTCAGGGTGCAGCTACTGTATGTTTTCCTGGTAGTTTTAATGAGCCTTATGTGGTGGGCTGCTGGATTAGTGTATGGTGAGGTGAGGTCCTGTGAGGCATGGAAACACAGCATTGCTGAATAGATGCTACACCACTTTGCAGATCGATCTCAGGTGTGATCCTGTGCTCTGCTTCAGCGTCGCTCTACAGAAACCCACAGCCCCCCACCACTACCACCCAGACCCTCCTCTGAAGCCACTGACCATAGTCAGTAATCAATACTGTTTAGAGCTGGCATTTTAGGCCTGCTCTCCAGCAGCCTTTTTTCTTTTATGAAAGGCTTTGGCCTCTGATTTCTATCAGTGCACCTTCACACAGTGGTATTGATCACTGTCACGTTCTCTCACCAGACCTTGAGATTGCTTCTCTCCGTTCAACACCCTTGGAGTTGTGTGGAGATGCTGACATTTGTCCCTGAAGCCTCTCTGGCTTTCCAGCAATTTGATTTGCTGTGGGCATGCTGGAGGATGAAAAGATAATGGGACTCTTCTGATTGACTTGCCTGTGCTTGGTGCTGAGTAGTCTAACATAAGAACAAACTCAAATGCAAGCTAGTAAGTAGAAGAAGTGGGAAGAGTGTGTACGGGCTCGCAGTGCTGCACTTGCATGCCTGAGTGTGTATGTATGTGGGTGCATCCAATTTGGATGACAGAGAGGCAGGGCTGCTTTGCTCTAAATGAGCTCCCAAGAGCGAAGAGCCCTCCAGTTTTTATCCCTCCCTGTACATATGCAACACTGAGGAGCTGCCAGACACACATGCGCTCATTTTCACACACACACACACACACACACACACACACACACACACACACACACACACACACACACACACCTTGAGCACAACCACAACATGTTCTAGCAAAAAAACAGGGTACACTACATGGCAAAAAGTATGTGGCCACATGAACACTACACCCGTCTGTGGTAGCTAAGCATCCTTGGATATTAATCTGCTTCTAGAACAGCATCTTCTGGAAGGTTTTCCACAAGATTTTGGAACCTGGCTGCAGATATTTGCTCCCATTCTAACCCTATCGCTAAGTATGTTGATATTTTATGATTCTGAAAACGCCCAGAATTTGTTTAATGATGTTTATTTTACATCCATAACAACATTTAAAAATGCTCACTTTCTATGATATCTGTGCATTGTAACTAAGGTATGATTAAGGTTAGGTATGGTTAGGATTAGGCAACTGAAAGTGAACGTTTATTGCACTTCTATGACAGGATGCAAACTCTGGTTTCCTGCATTACAGTCAGATGTGCCAAAAGAGTTCTGGTAAAATATTTGCAACCTAATGCAATGTAATATTAGTGTTAAGTTTGATCCTACTACATTTTTTCCACACCTTGCTATGTTAAAATGCTAATGTTTGTTACACTCGTCTTTATAAAAGAAAGCCCACTAATTATTGAACATTTCACCCTTTGTGTGGCTTTCTAGGATTTATTTCACCTATAGCAGATTATTTACACAGATGATACTTTTACCCTCTCATTCTGAGTGAAAAAGAGTCAAATAAACCATAAAAGTACTAGACTATTTACATTTATACTTTAGTGGGAGAAAAGGAAGTAACGCATCTCACGTCTGGGGACCCTACTCTCTTGCCCTTGGCATGCAGATCTGGGGTCCCCAGACGTGATTTCTGCAGTTAGATCCTTTTGAAGTAAAATTTCTGGTACATTACTTTGTAACCTGAACTGCTCAATTCTACGGTCCACCTCACCGTCATGGAGATGGACCAATTAGTGAAACAGAGAATAAAATGTTCTTCTTAGGAGCCCATTTCACCTAATGTGCAACATGCAAGCTGTGATTTGTAACCTCATTTCCTCTTGCTTAATTTGACGTATTATTTTTACACCAATGAAAACAAACACCATACTTGTGACAAACATGGAAGTGACAGTCATTTGTCTCTTTCAACCAAAAAGTTCCAGGAACTTTGGAACCAGAGGAACTAAACTTTGCGATCCCATACTGTGAAGATTTGGTAAATTAAACAGATGACAAATTAAAAAACAACAGTGGGAATGCAATTTTTACACATAAGGAAGCAACACAGAACGATTCTGTTGTTCCATGTATTTGCTGTGGTATGACTGATGTCTGAGTTGTATTTAATAAATGAATAAAAAGGAGACATGCAGAAGTGGAAACTCAAGAGCACCAGTGTCTCCACAGTGACGATTGCTAAGTGTTTGTTGGTTATTTTCTCTGCTTTAGAATATAACTATCATGAAACTAAAGCAAATAAAGTTTTATTTCTCTCCTTCACTCACGTTTTTCTCTCATCACCAGGAAACTCTAACTGGAAAACAATTTCTTTATGGTACTGGCTTTGTGCACAGGGGCATTGTCTTGTTGAAAGAAGAAAGGGTCATACACAAACTCATGACAAAAACTTAGAGGCACACTACTGTCCAAAACCATGGCTCCCAACCTTGGCATCAGGACCTCCACAAAGCACCACAAGATAAATGGGTGTGGTGATTAGTATGTTTATTTTTCAGACTTTCATAAAATATTTGCTTTTTTACATTTTTCCATCACTGGATAATTTTACCTCTTCAAGCCTCTAAAGATTCTTAAATTAAAGTAAGGGGGAACTTTTCCGTTGAACTGGTTACAGACAATAAACATATGCAGTCGGTGACAATGAATTGTGGACCACTAGTCTAAAATATCATAGTTTGCTGCAGCATTAAGATTCCTCTTAATTGTAAGTAAGGGGCCTAGCCCAAACCAGGAAAAACAGCCCCAGAGCAAATGTATGTGTTGTGCACATACTTTTGGTTCTAACGCTGATTTTGTGACTGAAGTGATGGATGGAATTTTTTTCTGAATAGCTGTCTGGTTTCTGCTAAGGGCATGACAGTAGAAAGGCTGTGAGCAGCTGCCACCAGGGGATCTCTGAGGGATCATTAACATTCCAGGTAGATCACAGATCAGCCAGTTACTTCTTAAATGAGGTTGACAGAAGGTCTTTAAATTCTGTACAACCTTTGCTCAAACAAACTAATTGTTTACAAGAGTGCTAATTAATTCATCAGTCTTAATTAGCAGAGATTTACAGCAGTGGAAAAATAATCAGTGGACCTGCTGTATGTGTACCTGGACATAATGTGTGCACATCAGTAGTCATTGCACCCATTCACACACACACACGCACACACACAGTCAAAACAGACAGGCAGAAAGGCACTCAATTAATTAATCTACAAAAACATCCATTGTTGAGGTCAGAGGGGATACCATGATGGAAATACATGCAAGAAGAAACACAGCGACGAGATAATGGCACTAAAAAAATGTATTATTGTGAACATCCATCATATCTGTCTCTGACTCTACCTGCATCTCTCCCCATCACTACAGACACACACTCACACACAAACACACTAACAAGCCAGCACAGCAGTTGTTTGCCAATTGTTATTCAACCGATGGCCGCATTGTGTGAATTTATTTGCTCAAATCAGAGCCAGTGAAGAGTGCTAGAGGTACTTGATTCACACAAATGGACTGCCTCATAAGTAGCTGAGCGGAGAGATGAAAGCAATGATTTAGAGCTGAAAGAAGAAAGCCACATACAGTATACACCAATAACAAAGTCAATTGTACACCTGCCCTTGACAATGATGGGTGAAGGTCTAAAGGAGACACGAGATTGAAGCCTGACTAATTTCACTCGCCTCACTACCACCTCCATTTCACAAATGTGAATTCTGAATTATTTGCAGTTGCATCAAGTGTGTCTTTAATCTGAATTTTCCCTGCCCCCCTTTTCTGTCTTCTTACTCATTTTTTCACTCCCTCCCACCCTGTTTTTTTTTTCACTCTCTCATGGGCAATTTTCCATCTGTCAGCTGCATTTTATGCAAACTGCTAAAATGTTGCAAAAAGAATTTAGGTGTGTTACATCACTTGAGCTGAAGTAAACACAAAACCAAAGTCCACAATACAACAAAAAATAGAAAATGTTTCATTCATTGATTAGAACTTGGATAGTTGTTATTGTACTTTGGTGTAGGCTAACATTGGACATATTAAGTGTTTTAATCATTTTAAAACGTGACAATATTGTAGTATATCAACTAATGCCATGATACAGGCTGCCCCAATAAGTCCCTTAAGACTCTCCAGTTGATCCAGAATGCTGCGGCACGTTCACTGACAAGAACCAGAAAAAGAGATAATATTTCTCCAATATTAGCTTCTCTACACTGGCTCCCTGTAAAATCCAGAATAGAATTTAAAATCCTTCTCCTCACCTTCAAAGCCCTAAATGGTCAGGCACCATCATATCTTAAAAAGCTCATAGTACCCTATTACCCCACTAGAGCACTGCGCTCCCAGAATGCAGGGTTCCTTGTGGTTCCTAGAGTCTCTAAAGTAGAATGGGAGCCAGAGCCTTCAGCTATCAAGCTCCTCTCCTGTGGAACCAGATCCCAGTTTGTGTACGGGAGGCGGACAACCTCCTCACATTTAAGAGTAGGCTTAAGACTTTCCTCTTTGATAAAGCTTATAGTAGGGCTGACTCAGGTGACCCCTGAGCCACCCCTTAGTTATGCTGCTATAGGCCTAGACTGCCGGGGGACTTCCTATGATGCACTGAGCTCCTTTCTCCTCCTCTTCCTCTCCATCTGTACGCCCTCATATCCCATCAATGCTTGTTATTAATTCAACTTCTTCCCGAAAGTTGTGTGCTTTCTCTCCTCTTTCTCTCTCTCTCTCCCCTTCTGTTGCTTTCTGCAGGTATTTCTGCCTCCGGAGCTGTAGAGTTTGGATCTATGGTTGCAGCCACCTGCTGCCCCCGTGCTCCTGCTCTGCACCCGCTGCTGCTATTACTGTTATTGCTCTTATTATTAGTATTGCTATTATAATATTGCTCTTAGTATTATTTCTGTTAATATTAACATCAATACCATTACCACAGCTATTACTTTATATCTCTATGTGGAACTGTATTGTGCTGCTGTATGTTCTCTTTCCTCCTGCTCTCTCTCTCCCGCCCCCCTCCCCCTTCAACCCAACCGGTCGAGGCAGATGACCGCCCACCTAGAGCCTGGTTCTGCTCGAGGTTTCTACCTGTTAAAAGGGAGTTTTTCCTTGCCACTGTCACCTAGTGCTTGCTCATGGTGGGAATTGTTGGGTCTCTGTATATATAAAGAGTCGGTCTAGATCTGCTCTACTCGAAAAAGTGCCCTGAGATAACTTTGTTATGATATGGCGCTATATAAATAAAACTGAATTGAATTGAATTGAATACATGGAGATTCACATTAACCTGATCAGAATCATCACCAATGTCTACATCTTGGAAACTTAAGTGGTACAGTGGATATTTGTAGTCCTAATGATCTTGTGACTCCCTGACCTTTCGCCTGTCACTAACATTAGGTCAAAATTTCCACTGGGGCAACACAAAGGCCCTATTTTAATTGTGCAAGCACAACAACAAGAGCAAAGTGGTAGTGGAAGGCATGGACTGTGTGGGCGTCGCCACCTGCTATTTTGGTTTATGTATGTGCAGCAGTACAAAGTGCAAAAGGGCTGGGTGAAGTGGAATATAGATCGAATATAGAGGATGTGGTGATTAATAAACAGCTGTGCTAATCACAGTGCAGTATGACAACAACAGCTCAACAAATGATGTTAGCTAGTTAGATTCGGGAGCAGGGCCACGCCTCAACCACACCTCTAATCACCTGTCAAGCCTACTTATACCTGGTCAACCCATCCTGTCCTGTTTGTCTCAGTTTTCTAGAAAACAGTCCGTGCTTTGCACTTAATCGCACACTTGCATCCAAGTCAGACTAAGGCTACATTCGATTACACCAAAGAATCAACTCGACATGGATCCCGAACTGCAGATCAGCCTCCTCCTCCATTTCCTTCTAGTCTATCCTTTTACTCCTCCCTCCCCAACCCCAACCCCATCCTTCCCCATTACCCAAATGTTTTTTCAGTCTGTAATAATCATTACACACCAGCCTCAGCAGCACCACCTTTCTGCCAGCTTCATCAAATTATCGCCCTTCTCCCATCTCTCCCGCATTACGCCAGCAGATTCTCTTTGGTAATTATGTAGATCCAGCCCAGCTCCTTCAGCCATCACTCATCGACACCAGCCAGCCAAGGGAATTGCAGACTAACCAATGTTTAGTGCATCCCCATCATTCATTACCTTCAGTCAAAGGACCTCACTTCCACAGAATTCGCTTCAGCATTCTCCCTTTACTGCGATACAATCTGCTCAGCTTTTCCAGAACGAAGATCCAAGCTGGATGATTACCTTTCAATTGTACTTGACATGGCTTTACGTTTCGGAGGTCCACACCAGAATTTGTTTGACAGCTTTAACAGCAGCCCAAATGAACTGAAACACACGGGCAATGCAACAAAGCTTGTTTCAACAGGTAAGGTGCAAAAGCACACCTAGACTATGGTGTCATTATCATCCTCCATCCATAGCATCCATAGGCAGTTGATGCCTATGCTGTTCAGGGTTGTAGGGGGCAGGGGCCTGTCAGAATGCATTGGGTAAGAGGCAGGATACACCCAAAACAGGGCACTAGTCTATCACAGGGCTGACACATAGAGACAGACAACCGCTTTCACACTCACACCTGCAGGTTCCAGTTCGCCTATTCTGCATGATTTTGGACTGTGGGAGGGCACCTAGAGGAAAACCCATTTGAAATGGGGAGAGCATGCAAATTCCATGCCAAAAGAACCCAGTTAACACAAAAAACTGTTTTTATGTAGATTGCTCTAATGCAACTCTAAATAATAGTTGGTAATTGCAACAATATTGTTGTTACAACCAGCAGACACAGAACAACCTGAGTAAGCATCTCAATAGAGTCATGTCTCTGGCTACCTTTCAAATACAAGTCTAATATTCACTAAACATTTGGCATCAACTCCTGATATCAGGTGTCTTTTAGCTGCTAGGGACTCAAATTTCTCCAGCAGCCACTCCGGTATTAAGTAAAGATTATTTGTATAGCACAAGCATGAGACAAGTCGAGACCAAACTAGAATCCTACTGGAGCCACAGGTTTGTCTAATGATAATATAATGATCATGTAATGAAATGAACCGTGGATTTGACGCCTCTAGCATCCCACACAGCATGTCAACTGGAGCTCGCCACATTTTCTGCATAACAAAGCATTTATTGTGTATTTGTGTACTTCAGTCAAACTTTCTGGCTAAAGCTCACCAGGAAATGTATTTTTAATATAATCTATAGAAAACTGGAACTATGGGTCATAAGGGTCTGGATACTTTTAGATATCTCAACAGTGAATTTCTTCATTGTGAGAGCTACAAGACCACAAAAGAAGATATGCTATCAGCTGTAAAGACAAGAAGTAAACAGTACAATAGTCTGAATGGTCCAATTAAGGGTTCCTTTTCCTGAGACATTTTACTTTTTTTGTCTTTGAAATTTTTTTGCATTTCCACAATGTCCATCTTCTGTCCCCCTTTGACTTGTTGTTGTATGTTTCTGTGGCTATTTGTGTGTGACAGGGAGTAAGATAGCAGCCATTCAAGTTGAAAATGTCCACCCAGCAGACTCCATTCCACTACAAAGTTCAGATGAGCTGCAATAAAAAATATTTTAAAACATTAATGATTCCTGCACCAATAGGAGTGCTTTTGTCTTTGTTGGCACTTGCAGGGAGATGCCCTATTTTGACATCAGCTTCACAGTCAAGTGCTCAGAGGTCACAATACCTGCTGCAGTAAAGCACACAGCACCGAGCAGAGGAAAGAAAACACCAAAGGAGGGAAATGATGAAGAAAAGGGTATAGATCCCATGGTCATCTAACTTAAAGGTAGAAGGTCATGGTTTTAAGAAGGCTATTTTATGGTCCACTCACTGAACCTCTTTGTGGGATGTCAAAAAGTTTCTCTTTTCCTCCCCTTATATCACAGACTGGGCCTTTCTCAAACTGGACCCTCCCCACTCCCACCCCGTCACGAGTGTAACTCTGTTTGTAGTACACTCACAGCTGAATGAAGCACCCGTCAACTTCCCTCTCTCCGGCGGAAACAGGAACTGTTGTAATATTTTATTACCATGGTTTTGTATCAGCATCTTTCGGAAGCAGCAACTGTTGGCATGATCTATTCACTCTGATGTTTATGAGCTGCTTGGTTTTTGTAACAGTGCCCGTAAAAATACAACACTTTACAATCAAATGATCACGTCTACCGTTTTTGTAGACTAGAGAAGGGTATATTTGATCCTAAATACAATGTCATTTGTTAACGTCTGTATGGCATTTTTTAATGTCTATCTCAGTTTGAGCAGTTACGTTTGTACTTATCTGTATGGAGCGTCTTCAATGACGAACACAACACGCTGTTGCATGTGTTCAGTAAGTCAGCATTGATGTAGGCTGTTTTATAGGGTTTTATAACCCACTTCCACTCCCCACTACATGGTTTGGGATAGCACTTAATGTAGCGGACCCTCCACATGAACGAGCAAACGAAGTGGAAGTGTGTAGGGAGAGGGTGTAGGGGGTGGTTTGAGAAAGGCCCTCTGTCACTGTCCCTCCTCTCCAGCCACATTCCCTATTCCCCAGGCGATTTTATTGCCATTTTCCATCCATCCCCCAGATGCCCTTGATTCCCCATCACCTGACTGCCCCACCCATCTACACACCTGTTCCCACGTCCCTCATCTGCTCTGCAGTTGCCTGGCCTTCCCCACCCACCTCCTCACTTCCCTCTGTCAGTTCATCCTAGTTGCTATGTTTCTGTCTTGCCTTGTATGTTTGCTTTCGAGCTTCTGTCACCAACCCAGACCTAAACCTATCTGCCTGCCTGCCTGCCTGTCTGCTTACCTGTACATGCTTGTAAGCTATTCTCACCAATAAATCACTGAGGTCATCCTGCTGCCTGCTTCGTCTGCATTTGGGTCCAATCCTGCATTTCCTGAGCCGTGACACCTTCAGGATGGTTAGATCAATACACCTCAGCCTCCTCTTAGCTTTTGTTAGAGCTGCCTGTGGGAGCAAGAGGCAAAGTGGTAGAATTCTTTCTAAATCACAAGGAAGATGTTCTGTTCAGAATAATAAGCCACCCTATGATTAAATGATCAGGCTGCATCATTTTGATCTTTGTCATTTCCCACAATCATCATTGGCAGAGCTTAGTACTTAAGGTATTTGTCTCATAGAGGTTGAGAATTTATGCCAATGCTGTAATCTACAAAATATGGACCTGTATTTATCAAACTTCTAAAAATTACACTTAACCCTTAAGTTAACACAACACTGAACTGTAAGTGTTCATGTTAATTATTTCTGTGTTCGATCCAAAAAGACCTCCCCATTATATCCATCCATCCATTCTCTAATGCATCTTCACTGTCAGTTTCCTGGCCTGTCTCCTTCTCACCAGTGTCATGATCAAAGATATGATCAAGAGTCTCACATGCAGTATATCGTTTGGTCATTGTGTTTCCACAGAATGAATTGTGGGAAAGTGTGTCCATCTGATGAATGGGCATGAGCCTGAACTCAATTTTATAGGGAAATCATATAATACTGAGAATTTAGTACCACATTGACAAGTGCAGACAATGAAGATGCATGAAAAGTGATTGCAAATAAAACCAATATAAGGTTTATTCTTGCTGACAAATGCATCCTACATCCTACAAATGTTCAACCTAAATGCAAATAATAGGATAAAACTACTCCTAGAAATTGTACATATTGCTTACATTTTTATCATGAACGATGATGTTGTACAATGTTGTACAATCACTCCAAAACATGTCTCTGTCTGACTTCTGGAGTTCTCTAGCATTTTGAGTCAAAAGAATGTGATAAATAGCTTTTATTCTTAAGTTAAGAGTAAAAGTGAAGAATTTTTAGAGGATTCTTCTTTCACCATTAGTCCATTTCACTTTTAGCAGTTTTATAAATGCAGGCCCGAACATGTCAGGACTTATGGGTATACAGTACAGTATATTGTTTTAGAACAGTTGAGCTGTTGCCAGGGGTACTTGAGTTTCTGACACAGCCTCTTGTCTAAGTGTGGTCATGGTGATGGAGTCAAAGAATCACAGCTGTCATCCCAGAACAACCTTCAACTGCCAGCCCTGTGTCACTTCAAACAGTCCTGCTGAAGCCCTTGGTTGTGGCAAGTCAAACAGCCAATTAATAATACTTTCTGTAGTAAGTATAGAAAGTAACCTTTCTATAGTAAGTACAGAAAGTATTAGATACTTAGGTAAAAGTGTGTTTTAATATGACTCTTGAAAATCTCAATAATAGGAGAATCGAATGGTGGGAGGACGAGAATTCCATAGTTTTGGGGCAGGGATAGAGAAGGCCCTGTCCCCTTAGTCCACTTAGAACACTTGGGTCTCGGAACAGACAGAAGTCTTTGGTCAGACGATGTCAGTTCTCTCACAGTGTGATATGGGGATAGGAGTTCTGTAATGTAAGACACTTTGTAGCACATCAGGATTTTAAAATCAATCTTGTAGCTAACAGGCAGCCAGTGTAGGGAGGCAAGAATGGGAATAATGTGCTCCCTCTTTTTTGACCTTAAAACTCTTTCTGCTGCCTTCTGAACTAGTTGTTGATGGGATAAACAAGACAGAACTATACCAAAATATAATAACTTGCAATAATTGAGGTGGGAGGATATGAAGGCATGGATGACTTTCCCCAGGTCAAAAATACAGAGAATGGTTCTGAGTTTGGAGATGATGTGGAGCTGCATGAAGCTTCATTTTACTACCTGATTGATTTGTTTATCAAACCTCAATCCTGAATCGAATATGACTCCAAGATGAGGATAAATAATGTTGGTCAAATGCTGTGGTCCATATAAAATAACTTCAGTTTTATTCTCATTGAGCTGAAGAAAGTTTGCAGCCATCCAGGATTTAATGTCTTGAAGCCAGTTATTGAGGTCAGTTAGTTTGTTGTAGTTATTAGGTTTTAGGGGGAAGTAGATCTGTGTGTCATCCACATAACAGTGAAAAGATATGTTGTGTTTTTGAATAATGTCGCCTAACAGAAGCAAATAGATGGAGAAGAGGATTGGGCCAAGTATGGAACCTTGGGGGACACCACAGGAGATGGGGGCTGAGGAAGAAGATGAGTTGCTAATGGAGATGCTGAGAGATCTGTTGGATAAATATGAAGAAATCCAGTTTAAGGCAGAACCAGAGAACGCCCATTGGTTTAATCTGTGAATGAGAAAAGAATGATCTATTATCAAAGGCTGCAGTGAGATTAGTTACTCAGTTACCTGAGTCAGCAGCCAGAAGGGTGCCATTAGTTATTCTCAGTAATGCAGATTCAGTACTGAAATCAGATTGGAATTTTTCAAAAATGCAGTTTTGAGCCAGGTGGGACAACAGTTGGTTAAAAACTACTTTTCAAGGATTTACAAAAGAAAGGGGAGTTTGGAGATTGGTCTGTAATTATTGAGGACTGAAGGATGTAGATTTTTAAAAGCGGCTGGACAACTGCATGTTTGAAAGATTGGGGAACATGCTGGGGGTAATGGTGCCAAGTTCTTTGAACAGTTTAGTTGGAATAATGTCGAGAGAACAGGTGGAGGTCTTCATAGAAGAGATAACAGGATCAAACTCTAACTACATATAGCATACTTAGCCAAATTACTAGGCCTGTGCAAACTGCTCTCCTGGCAATAATATTATTATTTAAGAACTGCTGGTCATCCTGAATTCACTGACCATCCATGCCTTTGACTGTGTAGTAGTTTTCAGAAAAGAGAATTGCAAATGCTTCACAAGGGCTGCTGCACAGAGACCACATATGAATCGCCCCACCCCCACCCACCTGTCTCACTATCCTTGACATGAATGAGGCATACGTGATAGGTAGAGGCAGTCATAGCTGTGTGTTTGATGTTGTTTGTGAGGGAGTCTCTGCAGATAGTGGAGGGGAGATGTGAGGCTATGTGTCGGCGATGTGCTTCTCCTACAGAGTCTATGAGAGAGCTGAAGCTGTCACAGTGGGAGATGGGGCCAACACATCCATATGTAATCTTTACTGGGATCTGCTTCATTGTGCTGCAGTGCCAACACAGTTACAATCAGTATGATGGAGCCCACGCTGGAACCAGATTCATCAATTAATACTCCTAAAGCACATACATGTTCCCGCAGATATTATACTATTAGAGTTTTCAGTGTGGGCTTCTTAGACACTGACCCTTTCAAAGCAGTGTAAATAGACCCGGTATAATTAAGCACAATGTTCCTTGTTGTAACATATGTAGGTATCATCTGTATGCAAATAGATACAAAATGGGAGCATAATGTGGATGTCCTATTTTTGCTCTGTCTGCTTTTTATAGTGCTGCCCAACCTTGTTCAGCAACTTGTTCACCTGCTCCCAAGATTATTTTCAAGCAGTTTCTATTTTATTTAGCTTTGAGCAGTAGAGGGGTGCTGATGAAGTACTATACACACTGAGTCAGAATTCAAAAGCTCACAAATAATAATAATCATAATAATAATAATAATAATAATAATAATAATAATATTTATATAGCACTTTTCAAGCATAAACACAAAGTGCTTTCCAGATTAAAGGATTTACAGAACAATAATTTAAAAATCAAATATAAGAGATGATCTCATGTAAGGCAGATATACTGTATAGTGATCTCATATAAAGCAGATAAAATGGCAAAAAAAGAAACTCTTGAATTTAAAACAGATAAACAAAAAATATTCAATTCAATTCAGTTGTTTTATTTATATATTTATATTTATATATTAAAATACTAAAATGATTATACTGAAACAAGCACAATTAAAATGTGTAAAAACAATAAAGTAAAAATAAAACATCATAAAATAGTAATATAAAGAGGAAATATTAAAGGAAAACATTGTTAAGTGTCGGAGGCACTAAGGAGGCACTTAAAAGGCCGAACCCGAAAACACATGGTCACTCGGTTTTCAGTCTGGTCGGTGGAACAGCTAAAAGGTTTTGATCAGCTGATCTTATGGGCCTTATCTTATCTGCCATATCTGACAGAATATAACCTAATAAAACAGAGGTCTGATGGATTCCATTCAGACTCGAATGCTTATGTTCAAGTTTGAATATTTCAGCTTGAGCACAGTACTTTTTCCTCTTTGTGAAATAATAATTTTCAGTTTTAATGTGAGGGATTATGGAAGCAAATAACAATGTTATTATTATTGATCATATCAAATTATTATTTTGTAAGATTTTGTTTGTCTTTGATAGTTTCTTAGTGATAGTTTAATGAAAGTTTTTGGTCTCCACTGCAGTCTAATGTCAGTGGGCACAAATAAGCACCTACAGTGCTCCATTTTGTACCTAGGTGGGGTTGCTCATCACAACCTCAAAGGCACAGCCGTCCACTCTGACCAGTGCCAGTGAGGTAGTCCATGATCCAGGATGCAGTGTCAGGGTGCAGGTGCATCACCAGAAGCTTTTCCCTCAGAAGGCATGGCTGGATGGTGATGAAAGCACGGGAGAAGTCGAAGATGACTCTCACAGTGTTTCCCTGCTTCTCCAGGTGCGAGAGGGCCTTGTGTGTCTGGAAGATGATGACATCCTCCACACCGATGTGTGGCTGAAATGCAAACTGCAGTGGGTCAAGGGGGCAGTTAGCAGGGTCCTCAGGTGCCACAGAATCAGCCTCTCAAAGGCCTTCATGACATGTGATATAAGTGCCACAGGTCTGTAGTCATTGAGAGTGCTGGGAAGAGGTCTTCCACAGTTTAGGCACCTTTCTTTAACCTAAAAGTTTGGTATGTTAATGTTTTGCAGCATTCACATAGTCATTTGAATTGACTTTTTGTCTGTTTTGAAATGCTCAAAACCAGCTCATGTTAAGAGTTGGAGGACAGCACTATGGAGGCACTGTTGAATTTTTCATTAACACCCATTAACATCCTTGATAGAAAAGCAAACCATTTACTCAGTCCTGAGCTGTGTATCCAGCACAACATGTGCTGTTTGTGTCATTGAGCTCTGCCAGTGCAGTTTAATTTCAAACCAGGTAAAGTGCAGTTATTATTTAACTTGATATCTCCTTTGAGACCACATTAATGCATGATTGAAAAAATAAAAATTAGAGTGATTTTCGCTCCCACTGAATCAAACACTAACAACACATGTAGCCCGCTGATTGAACAGAATGAACTGCATATTCAGGAATCTGTTTCTGTCAGTTTATCTGCAGGCTAGAAACTAATAATGAGCTTATCTTACTCCAGGCAACCAAATGTGACACCTCATTCCATGGCCAAAGAGCTGGGCAGGCATGACAGGGAGTGTGTGTGTGTGAGAGAGAGAGAGAGAGAGAGAGAGAGAGAGAGAGAGAGAGAGAGAGAGAGAGAGAGAGAGAGAGAGAGAGATTGGTTGGAGAGTTACAGGGAGGCTGTTCTCTATCTAAAGCTGACCTTGACTTTGTCCTCTCTCTCCACCACTCTGCCTGCATTCAAAAGAACCACCCCCTATCTCTCTCTTTCGCAGTATGCTAATATTCACGCATCCACTTCGGCAAAAGAAAAAAAATTGCAATCTTTTTTTCCCCCTGCCTCTACACTTGATCATTCTGGGATGGCTGTGAAGCATCAAGAGGCATATATTCATTATCTGTCATCATATTCATTTCTATGCTAATGAGAAACCCGTTCCCGATGAAAATCTGTTTTCAGTCCGTCAAATAGAAGTAAGTGGCAATCACGTATTGTTTGTTTTTGAGGTTTGCCTTTAAATGAGAGAAGACATTTCCAACACTGTGCCGTGCACAGGCTATATTCCATAAATCATATTGTACCCCAAGCAGTACAATGCAAATACTAACCTGTTTCATCTACAGCTCCCAGTGCAGCCCGAGCCTCTCAGCCCTGTGACGTTACATTGATTAAATAATATTTGAGCCGAAAGGGGGAGAAAACTCTGGTTTGATAACCGCTGATTGATGGGGACAGCAAAAGCAATATCATTCTAAAAATGTTTCTTTTTTTGAAAGTTTTTGAAAATTAATAATGAGCCTGCTGAGGAGAGGAATCATTTGCAGCTCGGAGCAACATGCTTTGTTCATGGTGGACTGATTTGAATTTTGACAACAGCAGCCCAAGCAGAAATTAACATATTGGGAAAACAAGTTTGGTGGAATTTCACTAATCCGAGACCCCGAGAGCCGAGGTCAATCAACCGAGGAAATGATCCAATGAGTGAGACACACTGACATACACAGACAAATTTAAATTATAATAACAGTTTTTAACTTGCAGGTATCAAAGAAAGAATCAAAAAGACATTTCCAACAGTTACACAAAGATAATATTTCCTCATTGACAAATACTGAAATTTAGTAACTGGACAGTGCGTTTTAAAGGTTAGTCATTTTTGGACCATATTACAGTTGTAATGGAATACATAGTCGGACAATGTGTTTGTTACTATGTATGCCATAGGTGGAATTATTAATGGATCATAATTCCACCTATAAACCTGTTTGATCAGCACTTAAAGGGAGCACTCCAACAACTTTACACGTGAAGCTCACAGCTGTGTAATGTCTTCTGTGGCTCTGGAGGAGTTTTGTAAAGTCTGATAGGAAAAGAAAAGTGATCTCAGAGATGGCTTGAGACATTATTTCCTGCATTATAAACTGGTGAGGGGCAGGGTCTAATGAAAAATGCCGTGTAGTTGCATTATGGGAAATGTAGGATCCAGTGTATTTGGTGCTTGACCCATACCTATGACTAAAAGTCAGGATATCTCTACCTCTGCTGCTTCTATCTTCACCAGTCTTGTTCTTTAATCTGTCTCTTGCAAGTCCTCCGACTTTACGGACTTGCAAGTTACAGTTAGTTATTCCCCCAAAAACACTCTCATCAGCTTGGTTTCCAGCAGCAACAGGCAGCTGTTTTTAGTGAAAATGCTCTGATAAACCCACTGCACAGATATTTCCCTCAGGAGTTGGTGGAGACCAAAAACCATCATATAAGGAGAATCAATATTGAAGTTACACTCATCAGGTGGACACGACTACAAAATAAATGTTAATGGTGGAAAGTAAATTTACTCAAGTACTGTACTCGAGTACTGTACAAATTTGAGGTAATTTATTGAGTATTTCCATTTCAGACTACCCAGAAATATATAATATAAACTGATTAGAATTAGCTCCACTTCAACAATGCTACTTACACATCAATGCATCAGAAATAATAATCCAATAATATAATAAAATAGTGTATCACACACAAGGGAATATTTTCTGAAGTATGAGTACTTTTACTTTTGATGCTTTCAGAGCCTTTTGCTAATAATGCTTACCTACTTTTACTTAAGTTACATTTTCAATGGCAAATTTTTATTTGTAATGGAGTATTTTCATATTGCAGAATTGTTACTTTTACCCAAATAAAGGATCTGAATACCTTCTGCACCGCTGGTTTGCTGGACGTGTAAATACTGTAGATATTGTAAGATATAAGATATATATAAGATATAGTTTCTCTAGATGGCATTGCCCTGGCCTCCAGCGAAACCGTAAGGAATCTTGGAGTTATCTTTGATCATGATATGTCCTTTAACTCCCACATAAAACAAACTTCAAGAACTGACTTTTTTCATTTTTTTTTTCATTTACGTAACATTGCAAAAATCAGGCACATCCTATCTCAAAAAGATGCAGAAAAACTAGTCCATGCATTTGTGACGTCTAGGCTGGATTATTGCAACTCTCTATTAACAGGCTGCCCCAATAAGTCCCTTAAGACTCTCCAGCTGATCCAGAATGCTGCGGCATGTTTACTGACAAGAACCAGAAAAAGAGAACATATTTCTCCAATATTAGCTTCTCTACACTGGCTCCCTGTAAAATCCAGAATAGAATTTAAAATCCTTCTCCTCACCTTCAAAGCCCTAAATGGTCAGGCACCATCATATCTTAAAGAGCTCATAGTACCCTATTACCCCACTAGAGCACTGCGCTCCCAGAATGCAGGGTTCCTTGTGGTTCCTAGAGTCTCTAAAAGTAGAATGGGAGCCAGAGCCTTCAGCTATCAAGCTCCTCTCCTGTGGAACCAGATCCCAGTTTGTGTACGGGAGGCGGACAACCTCCTCACATTTAAGAGTAGGCTTAAGACTTTCCTCTTTGATAAAGCTTATAGTAGGGCTGACTCAGGTGACCCCTGAGCCCCCCCTTAGTTATGCTGCTATAGGCCTAGACTGCCGGGGGACTTCCTATGATGCACTGAGCTCCTTTCTCCTCCTCTTCCTCTCCATCTGTACGCCCTCATATCCCATCAATGCTTGTTATTAATTCAACTTCTTCCCGTAGTTGTGTGCTTTCTCTCTCTCTCTCTCTCCCCTTCTGTTGCTTTCTGCAGGTATTTCTGCCTCCGGAGCTGTAGAGTCTGGGTCTGTGGTTGCTGCCGCCTGCTGCCCCCGTGCTCCTGCTCTGCACCCGCTGCTGCTATTGCTGTTGTTGCTCTTGTTATTAGTGTTGCTATTATGGTGTTGCTCTTAGTGTTGTTTCTGTTGGTGTTAACATCAATGCCATTACCATATCTATTGCCTTACATCCCTATGTGGAACTGTATTGTGCTGCTGTATGTTCTCTTTCCTCCTGCTCTCTCTCTCCCACTCCCCCCCTCCCCTTCAACCCAACCGGTCGAGGCAGATGACCGCCCACCTAGAGCCTGGTTCTGCTCGAGGTTTCTACCTGTTAAAAGGGAGTTTTTCCTTGCCACTGTCGCATAGTGCTTGCTCATGGTGGGAACTGTTGGGTCTCTGTAAATATAAAGAGTCGGTCTAGACTTGCTCTATTCGAAAAAGTGCCCTGAGATAACTTTGTTATGATATGGCGCTATATAAATAAAACTGAATTGAATTGAATTGTGTTTTTAACTTGTTTCACTCCCCCAACTGGCCAAGAAATCAATTAATGCAACCTTAATTAAACAACAATATTACATCTTTGTTATTTAAAGACATTTTGAGTGAACCACATGACATACTGTGCAAGGTTATGTTGTAAAGCTGGATGTTTTTGTAATTTGCAGTATTACAAATGTCAGTAGGATTTTGATCTATTTTTGACTTCTGGAACAGAATTTCCAATTTCATTTCGGCTCTCTATTAAAAGAGTCCATCAGTTTGTGAGTGACAGTGGAGGCCTGATGAGTCATAGTCCAATAAATGATGTGTAGTACTTCAGAACAGGTATGATCTGTCTGAAGACACACACATAAGCAGCAGCGGTTTGAAGTTTTGAGATATTCATGTGACTGAATTCACTCCCCAGATATGTATGTTGAATAATCTTTATACCTGGGGCCATGTGGCTTTAACATTGTTCCTTGAATAGATATTCAGCTCTGCTGGAGATTGGCTGAAGACACTTTCACAGCCGCGCCAGAGGTTCACTCACTTCGTGTAATTATTTCTATACCACTTGGCCCCAAATTTAAAGAATGAATATAGGCCTATATTTCCTCTGAATGCTATCATTTAAGAGGCTTTTTATGTGAGTAATAAAGCAGGGGCCGCCACTCTCTGTCACTAAGGAGCGAATCATTTCCCAGGGAGGGGAAAACATCTGTTCCCAATTGAAGAGCCTGCCTGATGAGAAACAGTGGCTTTTCACATGATAATCCAGGACAGAAAAGGTTGAAATGGGGTCCGCAGTGTAGAGGAACTGGATAATGATGCTTCAGACATATAAAGAGAAGGGGAAGTAAGGGCCCTACATGCGCTCAGTAGAATGCTCCTTCCCTCCACTGTGCTATTCAGCCTCATCTGAGTCATCAGTCTGGACCAAATGTGTGGACCCGCTTTACATTAATTGCTTCAATTACCTGTGTGGCAATAACTATCTTGCTAACAGATGATTATGTGCATATAGAGACTTACATACTGATACAGTTTCTCAGTAGACATTTGACACACATCTGCCTGGGTGTGTGTGTGTGTGTGTGTGTGTGTGTGTGTGTGTGTGTGTGTCAGGGAGGCCTGTTGTCCAGGGGAACAGGTTTTGTATCAGGGTGAAGGTTTGGGGAAAGAAAAACAAATAATTAAAAAACAACATATCTACATATGTTTATGACAAAGGTAACATATTATACTTAAATTAATTATCATGCTCATCACTTTTTAATAGAAGTAATCAGAAATGCTGTTATAAACATCAGTTTTAGTTTACAATAATACATGCAAGACTTAGATGATGTATTCCTAAATTCATTGACAAAAAAAATCATAGACTATAAAATTCAGTTTTAACATGTACTGTCATGAGAGCAGTGCAGCAGAGCAGAATGTCTGGCCGTTTACCTCTCTACCTGTTCAAATCTACAGTCTTTTTAGGAATATAATTGTAATCCTTTATTTAAACAGGTAGTCTCATTGAGATCGGGATCTCTTTTTCAACAGAGACCTGTGTACAAAGACAATAAACATTTACAGTTTAAGCATGGACTGATGCACAGATAATTCACAGACATACATTATACATGTTCACAGTTAAGAAAATAATTACAAGTGTGATTGCAAATACATAAGTAAAACTTTTAAAATGTTCAATTCAATTCAATTCAGTTTTATTTATATAGCGCCATATCATAACAAAGTTATCTCAGGGCACTTTTTCGAATAGAGCAAGTCTAGACCGACTCTTTATATTTACAGAGACCCAACAGTTCCCACCATGAGCAAGCACTATGCGACAGTGGCAAGGAAAAACTCCCTTTTAACAGGTAGAAACCTCGAGCAGAACCAGGCTCAAGGTGGGCGGTCATCTGCCTCGACCGGTTGGGTTGAAGGGGGAGGGGGGGGGGGGAGAGAGAGAGCAGGAGGAAAGAGAACATACAGCAGCACAATACAGTTCCACATAGGGATGTAAGGCAATAGATATGGTAATGGCATTGATGTTAACACCAACAGAAACAACACTAAGAGCAACATTATAATAGCAATACTAATAACAAGAGCAACAACAGCAATAGCAGCAGCGGGTGCAGAGCAGGAGCACGGGGGCAGCAGGTGGCAGCAACCACAGACCCAGACTCTACAGCTCCGGAGGCAGAAATACCTGCAGAAAGCAACAGAAGGGGAGAGAGAGAGAGAGAGAGAGAGAAAGCACACAACTACGGGAAGAAGTTGAATTAATAACAAGCATTGATGGGATATGAGGGCGTACAGATGGAGAGGAAGAGGAGGAGAAAGGAGCTCAGTGCATCATAGGAAGTCCCCCGGCAGTCTAGGCCTATAGCAGCATAACTAAGGGGGGGCTCAGGGGTCACCTGAGTCAGCCCTACTATAAGCTTTATCAAAGAGGAAAGTCTTAAGCCTACTCTTAAATGTGAGGAGGTTGTCCGCCTCCCGTACACAAACTGGGATCTGGTTCCACAGGAGAGGAGCTTGATAGCTGAAGGCTCTGGCTCCCATTCTACTTTTAGAGACTCTAGGAACCACAAGGAACCCTGCATTCTGGGAGCGCAGTGCTCTAGTGGGGTAATAGGGTACTATGAGCTCTTTAAGATATGATGGTGCCTGACCATTTACGGCTTTGAAGGTAAGGAGAAGGATTTTAAATTCTATTCTGGATTTTAAACGTGCCGCAGCATTCTGAATCAGCTGGAGAGTCTTAAGGGACTTATTGGGGCAGCCTGATAATAGAGAGTTGCAATAGTCCAGCCTAGACGTAACAAATGCATGGACTAGTTTTTCTGCATCTTTTTGAGATAGGATGTGCCTGATTTTTGCAATGTTACGTAAGTGAAAAAAGGCAGTTCTTGAAGTTTGTTTTATGTGGGAGTTAAAGGACATATCCTGATTAAAGATAACTCCAAGATTCCTTACGGTTTCACTGGAGGCCAGGGCAATGCCATCTAGAGAAACTATATCTTTAGATAATGTGTTTCGAAGGTGTTCGGGGCCAAGTACAATAACTTTGGTTTTGTCTGAGTTTAACATCAGAAAATTGCAGGTCATCCAGGTTTTATGTCCTTAAGGCATGCTTGAAGTTTAGCTAATTGATTGGTTTCATCTGGCTTGATCGATAAATATAATTGGGTATCATCTGCATAACAATGAAAATTTATGGAGTGCTTCCTAATAATATTGCCTAAAGGAAGCATATATAAGGTAAATAGAATTGGTCCAAGCACAGAACCTTGTGGAACTCCGTGACTAACTTTGGCGTGCATAGAGGATTCATTGTTAACGTGTACACACTGATATCGATCTGATAAATAGGATTTAAACCAGCTTAGTGTGGTGCCTTTAATGCCAATTAAATGTTCTAGTCTCTGTAATAGAATGTGATGGTCAATGGTATCGAATGCAGCACTAAGATCTAGTAAGACAAGTACAGAGACAAGTCCTTTGTCGGATGCAATTAGAAGGTCATTTGTAACTTTCACCAGTGCTGTCTCTGTGCTATGATGCACTCTAAATCCTGACTGAAAATCCTCAAACAGCTTGTTGTTGTGTAGAAAGTCACACAACTGATTGGCGACTGCTTTCTCAAGGATCTTAGAGAGAAAAGGAGGGTTAGATATAGGTCTATAATTTGACAAAATCCCTGGATCAAGAGTGTTCAAGTGAAATAAGAGAATGTACATTTTTGGAGCTCATTCCATTTGTGTGCAGCATAGTATTTGAACCCACTAATGTTAGCTAGCTAATGTAAAATGTCTTGTGACCTGACATTTTAAGCACCGTATTTAAATATAACCAGAGAGCAGTTTCTACAGTAGAGCCTTATAAATAAACAACATACAATGCTGCTCCCTTCTGTTTGTTAAGGAGGACCATCCCACCTTTTCATATAAGAAGCGATGGTACTATATTCACTCTTCCAGATTACTTCCTATAAAGCTCTCTCCATTATATGTATGGACTAAGGAACTGAAGCACTACATTGGAGAGGATCCACTTGACTGGGAGAAGATATGGTCTTTGATTGTCATTGCTTCTAAAAACCCAGGTCATCAGCAGATTCATTTCAACTATATCCATAGGACTTACCTCACTCCTAGGGGGTCATCTCATGAAACATCTCCAGATGTGTTCTCCTAACGGGCACCATTGCTGCCAAAAAGATGCTGGCTTTACGTTGGAAACCTCCACATATAGTTACCAAAGCTCAATGGAATAACACATATTGATATAATCAGTATAGAGCTATCAGTGGCGAGAATGGTGCCAGAGCTGGTAAGATTTCAGCATGGCAAGTGATAGCAGACAAAACAAGGAATTGATGAAGCGCGGCACACTTCTACTTGCTTTAGGGTGTATTTCTGTAGTACTATCAACTTTAGTTCAGTTTCTATCACCATATCTTAACTATAGTTTATTTGCCATTTGCTCTGGTTAACTAAACTATACCATGACTGTTTCTATCACCAGACTTATTTTTTATTCTACTTGATTGTCTTCTATGTGGGATTGGTACTCTATCCATCTGTCGATGACCCCCAACACGCTTGCCCAGTCAAATGGATTTGTTTAGGTTAAGGTCAGTTGGAAGTAAGGGCAAGATCATGGTTCAGGTTTGGGAAAGACTGCCATTTTGATTATACGAAACCAACCATAAATGTTGGTAGGAGGCCCCAGTCTGTGATGTTGAAATCACCAGCTTTATATGCCCAACCATTCCATCATGCTTCCTCTGCCTTTTCTACTGACATGATAAGTTGTTTTACCTATTAGTGGTGACATTAAGTCATTTGAAGATGTCACATTGCACTGTTTGAAATTGTGATGGTCATTTTTAACTTTTGTCTGACACTAAACGGATTACCCCTTGCGTTGTGATTGCTTATCAAGCTTCATGAATCTGTCAACCTAAGGCATCTGAGCATATTCAATTAATCATTTACTTAATGTTTTATTTAAGGGTGTCTTGATTGATCAGCCATCGATCGTCAGTGGTCTCTATAAAGGCCAATCAGAAGAGCTGATCAGATGATACATAACACGTGCTTCTAAAATGGCTTCACCGGTCTGGCAGTTCTAACAGGTGACTGAAAAAGACAATACATTTGCAATTTGCAAGGTATGTTCCAAGGAAATCCCCCGTGGAGGAACGTAACCAAAAAGTTTCAACACCACAAACCTCATCAGACATTTGAAGGTTAGTTACGTCAAGGAATATGATGAGTTGTCAAAGCTAGGCAGAGAGAGAGCAGGACCATTTAGCAACTCAATCGCCACTCACTCAGTTCAATTCAATTCACTATTATTTATATAGCGCCATATCATAACAAAGTTATCTCAGGGTACTTTTTCATATAGAGGAGGTCTAGACCATACTCTTTATAACTCAGCTGTCAGAAACAGAGACATTGCAACCACAGCAACCCTACAGCCAAGGTTACTAATGGGCAGGCCATGGTCCAGGTCCAGGCCCAGACGCCATCCTATCCGGACCAGCACCTATAACCAAGAAATTATTGATCATGATACTTTCTCATCTCTTAATTTTAATACTTAATGTTGTTAAAGCTGGGGTAGGCAAAATCTGTGCAACCTAGGCAAAACCTTCCGCCTCTCTCTCTGCTGCCTCGTATCACTCCGCTAAGCCCCTCCCACCAAACCCACAACTTCGACAGGCAGCAGAAGGAGTCGGTTCCCCTGCGAAATCATATCCCTTGTAGGGCTCGCTTTCCGCAGCCGGAGCCTCAACGAGACCGTGGCCCCTCCTGCCGCTACTTGTCTTCTCAAAGATGCCCCTCCAGTGCTTCGCAGCCGCAGAGCAAAACAACCCAGGCTTCAGCGCCATGGCATCGAACGTAATGAGCCTGAAGCTCCGTGTGGAGCCGGGACCTGTTGTTTTGTACTATACGCTGCTGTAGGCAAAGGAGGTGTTGGGAATTTATCACAAGTTTCAGGATTTTCGGCAGGATTTTCTGCCATTCAATCAGGCTTTCACCATCTGAAGGGACGTGTATGTGCATCTGCTCTTGTAGCTTAGCCAATAGGAACACACCGTCTCTCCGAAATAACCTGTGATAGGCTAAAGTCTACCGTCACGGGCTAGATATTCTGAAGCCTGAAAACAGAGCCAAAGAGGGGGGGCTGAAGTAGAGGTCTGCTCTCAGATCACTTAAATTACAATATGCTGCATGGTTAATATGGCATTTTTGCCCAATGACGCCAAAAGAAAACTGCCTACCCAACCTTTAAGAATAGTTAAATTAGTTAGTAATAAATAAATAATGCTACACAATAAATACGCTTCAAATAGACCCCTTGATCAGTGATCAGTGATTGGTATTGGCCGCTATTGTTGGGGGTCTTAGTTGGACCCCAGTGAGCAGAACGACAGACCAGGGGGTGACAGTTCTCAAACGTTTATTCAGGAAAACTGAGGCGGTCAGAAGTAGTGAGAGTCAGTGGAGAGTCTGAATCCGTTCGGAGTCAAGGCAAGCGGCGAGGCAGGGTGAGGCTAGGCACGAGGCTGGTGGCACGGTGGTGGAAAACCAAGCTGGCTGGGCTGGCGGAGAGCTCTGGGCCGGCGGGCTGGCAGATGGCTGGAGGGAGGCGAGGTGTAGCTGGTACCCGGAGATCTGAGGCGCAAGGAGAACAAGGCGTCAGTAGGTACTTGAGAATAATCATAGAGAGAGGCTAGAGCCGTAGTTACCGTACTGGGTGACTGAACGATCTGGCGATGAGTGATGAGCAGGAACCGGTATTTGAAGACGGGTCAGGTGATTAGTGGAATCAGCCACAGCTGTGCAGGTGCTGAGTGGAAAACGATCACCCCGCCCAGCCACATACACACACACAGAAGCAGACAAAGGAGGAGAGACAGCCTCAACCCTAACAGCTATTGCTTCCAGCAATTGGTGATCGGCCCCAAAAATCCTGATCGGAACCCCCTTAGTGTTATATATAGTTTATACATCAAGACAACATCATCCTGCATGTGGGGAGCATAGGTGGGACACATTCAGAGCAAAGATTGCTCTATAATTGTAACTACAATTCAAACTACAGATTAATCGATAAGGAAAATAATTGTCAGTCATGTCAGAGTGGGTGAAACTCAGAAAACATGATAATCACCCTGTATGCATACATCTGCTGATGCCTCTGGACACATCTTCAGTGATGTTCCTGGCATCATCGGGTGTTTCGGGTCTTTCATCATCATACACCCTCCTCCAGGCTACCTAGGCGTCCATGGCTCTCCTTTTTTCAGCCACAGCCATCTTGAAGCCCTCTCTGCCGCATCGGTGGTACTACGGATGGCTCTCTTCTTCCTCTCTCCCTTGATGCCCAAATTTCTGAAGGCTCTGGCTAAGGAACGGGCTTCAAATCCCCTGCATCCAACCTCCACTGGGAGACACCTTGCTCTCCATCCAGCCTGCTGACAGTTGCTCACCAGTCCTGCATACTTGGCAAGCTTCCTTTCAAAAACCTCTTCCAATCGATCTTCCCACAGAAGCTCCAGCAGCACAGCTTGCTTGGTGGACTCTGACACAAGGACAATGTCAAGTCGCAGGGTGGTGGCTGCAATATGGCTGGGGAACTTCAGCTGCTGTTCAAGATCCACCAACAGCTGCCAGTTGTTTTTTTGGTGGGTATTGGCTGCTCCCCAGCTCTGACAAAGGTGATGTCCTGCTTGAAGGGTTGGGACCACTTTGCCCACTAAATTTCTGCGCTGATGGCTTCAGCAATGGTCTTCAGGACCTTGACCTGACCTTGTGCAGCAGCTGAGGATGTGCTCCAGGGTTTCTCGCTTGGAGCACAGTGGACACGCAGGTGACTCTGCTATGCCCCATGTGTGGAGATTTGACGGGCTTGGAAACACATCATACACTGCCTGGATGAGAAATTTGATACGGTGTGGCTCGGCTTTCCAAAGCTCAGCCCAGGTTACTTTCCTCTTGACTGCATTCTCCCATCATGTCCAAGCTCCCTGTTGCTTCATTCCCATCACCTTGCAGGTTCTCGTTTCCTCCACTGTTGCTCTCACCTCCTCCTGAACTAGGCAGTGGCTTTCCTTCCCTCTGATGGTGTTCATTTGGGGAGTTGGAAAGGATCCTAGCCCAGCTCAGCCTTGTGTGACCACTCCCACCAGCCTCTTGTGACAGCTTCCTCTGCTCTCCACTTCCTGCCAGTCCTCACTTGAATTCCTGCTTTAGCCACCTTTGGATCACTTGAATCCCTGTACTGTACCACTTCTCTAGCTCTTGTAACCTTGAATTCCTCCTCCAAGAAAGGGCAGTTGCAGTTTGTTGTGGTGTCCATAGAGTGTGATGTTGCTCAGGCTCTTTGGCAGCCCCAGCCATCTCCTGAGTTGGTTGCTGACCTTCCTCTCTAAGGTTTCGACTGTCGAGATCGGAACTGCATAGACAAGGAGGGGCCACAGGATTCTGGGAAGAATGCCATGCTGATACAACCAGGCTTTAAACTTCCCAGGTAGGCCAGATATGTCCACGGATTTCAGCCAGCCCTCCAGCTCGGTTCAGGTTGACTGGATGGATGTCGTGTCCCTCAGAGAGCTGTCAAAAACCTTGCCTAAGCTCTTGAATGGCTGTGCCTGCAATGTTGAACTGGTACTTGTCCTCCACCTTCCCTTTCCTTAGCACCATAGATCTTGATTTGGCTGGTTTGAAATGCATTCGGCCCCACTCCACCAGCTTTTCAAGCCCCTGCAGAATCCACTGGCAGCCTGGGACTGATTCTGTGGTGACCGTGGGTGGTTGCCATTGAGCAGAGTCTGTTCTGGGCCCTCTGCACTCTGGTTCAGCAGACTTTGTGAGCATGTTCATGGCTAGGGAGAACAGTGTCACAGAGATAGTGCACCCCATGATGATGCCGATCTCCACATTGTGCCAGCTTGATGTAATTGCTCCTGAAGAAATCCTCATCCTGAAGTTGTTGTAGTAATCAGCGATGAGGTTTCTGATTCTGCTGGGGATGTGATGTTTGGCCAGTGTGAGCTGCACCAGCTTGTGTGGAATGGAGCCATACACATTTGCCACACTGTCAGGTTACCCTTGTTCTCTCTGGCCTCCCTGATGAGCTGTGTCACCACACCAGTGTGCTCCAGACAGCCTGGCATCCCTGAAATGCCACCCTTCTGAACTGATATGTCGATATGTGTTCTTTGCCAGGTAAGTGCACAGCCGCTTGGAAACAGTACTGAAGAAAACCTTCGCCTCAACACACAAAAGGGAGATGATGCAGAACTGGTCTATCTGGGTGGAGTTTTCCTCCTTCGGGATACACACCCCTTCAGCCACTTTCCACTGTTCTGGGATCTTCCCCCTTCTCCAGAAGACTCGCAGGATCTTCCACAGACGCAACAGGAGTTTGGGACAGTTTTTGTACGCTTTGTACGAGGTGCTGCTTGGTCCTGGAGCAGAGCTTGTCCTTGCTTTATGAACAACCTCTCTGACTTCCTTTAGCTGCAGCTCTGACATGTCGAAGGGGTTGGCAATAAAGGCAGCATGTTTTCGGGACGGAGGACCCTGATCTGTTGGATGAACATCAGCTGGGCCAAGCCCATGCATTTCTCTTCTCCTGCCTCCTTGTACTGGTACTTCAGCACTTTCACCCCCCCCCCCCCTGGGGTGGGAACCAGTATCCCTAGGAATTACAGTGTTAGATATTGGACAATTCCGCATCTCATGATTTACGTCTGACTTTCATGCAAGAAACAGTGCAAGAGTTCACGCCCCCTCACAGACCTGCAATTAACATTAGCCTTTTTATTAACTGTAACCACAATCTTAATCCTAACCCTTAACCAAGTGGTTTAGTTATGTAACCCTAACCATATCTTAACTATAGTTTATTTGCCATTTGCTCTGGTTAACTAAACTATACCATGACTGCCATCTGCAGATATTGTAGAAAGTGAGAATTTCAAAGACATTGACAATGGATCTAAAAGAAAAACAATGTCACTTGACGTAATCTGCAGTTTTGTAGAATTGTCCAATATTGACGTTCTTATCTGGTGATGGGGTTATCATTAGATATGTGAGAATTCACGGAATTTGTATTCTCAACCAGGGCAGTTTTTTAGTAAGGTTAACCAAAGCTTTAACCTAACTATAATCATAATTCTGCAACAGCAGTTTAAGCCATTTTCATGGGATATGATATGAAAATTTGCTTTTTTTTTGTGGGACATGTACAAACTGGAACTGTTGGCTGTGAGAATACATTGCGCGCACACACACACACACACACACACACTTACTTTACCAGTCACTTGTTTTGCTGCCTTTCTCCTTTCTTTGACAAATCTAAATATTCACACACTGATGACACTGCACACAGATCCAAAGATACGGTGAGAAAAACACTGTTGACTTCCCACTGTATATACGCAACACCCAGTATCACAAACACACACACACACATGCACACACAAAGTGTTGATGGTGCACAACCCCAGGTGTGTGATCACTTCGGGCCCTGTGGCAGTCAAAGCTTTTAGAGGTTTGCCTGACAGCTAGTTTAACCGTTTGATGAAGCGTTTCTCGACCATTTTGTGATTGCCCAGTGTGTGATTGCCTGCCTCTGTCTTTCCAGGGCGGTACTAGAGTGTGAATTACGTACCTCCACTCTTCCATTCCTGGTTCAACTCGCTGCTTTAAACTGAGGTATCAGCCCAAAGCCCTGGCGTTCCAAGCTGGGACACTCTAATAACTGCCCCCATAAATGGACAGTAAATCTGAGGCAGTATAAAACACAACCTTATGAGAGGCAATCATTTGGAAGCGCCCACTGCTTGTGGCCTCAATATCCCCTCTTTTTCTTTTTTTTTCCATCTCTCCATTCCTGTCTGTCTCCCTCTTTATCCCTACTTCTTTGTTTTCTCGCCTCCTTCCGCTCGATCTCACTTCCCCGCTGCATGAATTCTCACCTAAATTACTGCAGGCACTGCTGAAGAATCTGAACTACACCCACAGGCTTGACTGGAAAGGTCAACAAGCTGCTTAAAATGAAGAATAGCACAGGGGAGAGCGGAGTAATCTACTCTCTCCATCTCGTCTTACTTCTCTTCTTCTCCTCTCATCCTCGGCTGCCGGTGGTTTTTATCCTCCTTACATTTTTATGATCTGCTCAGGTGCCGTGGTTTTTCTCCAGTACACGTAGTGCTGTGTGTTGATTTCTTCATTGGTTTATCAGTTTCCACACCTTTTCTTACCTTTCTCTTTTTTTCTCTTGGCTCTGCTTTGCAGCCTTTGTCTTTTACCTCCTTACCTCCTATTTCTCCTCTCTCCCTCTAGATATATAGGTGTTCTTACTAGCTAAGACAAACTGAGAGTATTGACTCCATGAATCCACCTCACAGTGGCCATTCTTCCTCTCGCCTCCTTTGTTCCCTCATTCCCCCCCTTTGCTTTGTTTTTTTTTTTCTTCCTCACTCATGTATTTTTCCTCTCTCCCCCTCTGCCTTGCCTACCCCCTCTTGAGCTCCCACTCACACTCCAGCTCAGACTAGATGTGGTTTTGAATATCAAACAGGTTATCTGCTTCTGTCTTCAGCCTCTCTGAGAAAATAATGGAAGCAAAAGTTACAAATGACACTGATTTGCCATTTGCTTTCACACATGGCATTCCGTCTCCCTCTCCTTGTCTCCAGGTACAGCAGGGTTTTATGCATAAGCTTCGAGGTAGGGATAGACATGGCAAAAAGTATGTGGACATTACACCTACATGTGATAGTTGAAGAGTGGGGTTTCAAAACCATGGGCATTAATCTGCTGCTCTAACAGCCTCCACTCTTCTGGGAAGACTTTCTGCCAGATATGGAACCTGGCTGCAGGGACCTGTTTGGGTGACCCAGGACAAACATTTTCTGTTGGGCCCCTATTGACCCCTCAACCCTGTCCTTATACTCCATATAGTGTCATTATATGCCCAGAGACCAACCAGGTACTTTGATTAAACACAAATCAAGCAAGCCTGCGAATGTGCGACTCTCAGGTACCATACTCCTTTCACTGCAACATATATCCAAAGCAGCCTTTTTTTAATGGCGGTGCACTACAACTCCGGAGACATGGACAGGTACTGGGCCCAGGAACACGTGCTACCAGGCTGCAAGGAAACTATATAATTCAGCTAATAAAGCTGAATAATAATAATCAGTGCCTGAATTGGACAAAAAAAGGTGCCAGTACCCTAATTCAGCAGTTGCATGACATGATCATTTCATGTGGCTTGGATGTGTTTATATTTATATGCCGTCACTACCCAGGCTCAGTGGGCTAGACAAAGAGGGAGACCACGCACGATTTAAAGTAATTCAAACAATATTTCATTGGAAACTAAGACAAAACCAAAGAAATAAATGAATCTGTAGTCTGTAAGTCAGTAGTGGGTGCAATGTTGAATGTGTTTGTGGTGTTGTGAAGGCAAAACCAAGAGGAAAACCAAACCAAAAGGGGAGATGGTGATGGTAAGAGAGAGCGAGACAGAAAGATGAGCCAGCTTAAATAACCTAGGCCCAGTCTGCCCAGGTGCAAGACATCAAGATAAATGGCTCCACCCATCGCAGGCAGCCTGCAAAGGAAAAAACAAAACAGCAGGAGGAGCACTGACAGAGTCAGAGGTCATCACAATGCATATATTGGTAATATATCCCACTTTAAATGTATTTTTGTATGCATTTCATTACATACATTACATACAACATACATTTCCACAGTTTGTACATAAATGTATATTTGGCTAAGAAAAACATTTTATGTAGCTACTGATTGTACACAAATATAATATTGCCTACATGCTACAATAAAACCAACTGAAAATATGATATCTGTTGGCCTACAGATCAAGTCCATAATGTATCAGCAAGATTCAACCCTAACCATCTCACTCCTCATGCCTGAACATTACCAACCAAACCAGCGAAGGCAATGAACACTAGCCAATCACAGACAGAGAAAAAAACATTTTACGTGGGTGTTTAGGGGTGCGTACCTAGACCTAGACCTAGACTCACCAGGAGGTGGCGGTACGCAATAAGAAGTAAGGGTACTCTTGTGGACAAAAATCAGAAGTGCCAGTACTCAGTACCGGTGAGTACCGGACAATTTCAGGCACTGATAATAATTATAGAACTTTCTAAGCTATTGTTGGCTATTTTTACCTTGAACTGTGCAGCCTATCTCTGCTGTATCATTCCTCGTCACTTCCTAAACAACTGATTTTCAACTGAAGTAGGATGTTAGGTAGTTACCAGCACTGTTAAGCATTCAGCAGTAAATAACATCTGTGTGAGAACACTACCTGAGTGTTGTTGAGAGATCTGTATTCTTTTTTTTAAATTTAGAAATAAAACATATACCAAATAAAGTTTAGTTTTGGTTTTGTCTGTATGGCTCTATCTCATGCACTCCCATCTCTTTCTGTGTCTCTCTCATTTTCTAATTCTGTATCAAGACTTATTTTTTTGTTGGGAGGATAATAAGTGAGAGACCACCCTGGAACCAAAACTTACATGATTTGTGAACATGCATGAGAACCCACAGACAGACCAATTGGAGGGGAGAGAGATAATTATGCAGTTACACCACCCAGCACCTCATGTGCCAGTCTGCAATGACAATGTCAACATAAAAACAGTGGGTGGTGCAAAAAAGAGCCCCTGGTCTAAAATAGCATGGTTAGATTTCCCTTAATTGGAAAAAAGGGCTCAGCCCAAACATGAAAAACAACCCCATTCTATACAAAATAAAGGGTATGTGTCCATATACTTTTGGCCATACTGTTTACGTGTCTTGCAGGAGCAGCTCACAGCAATACACTGGAATTATATCTAAAGAGATGTGACATTTTAAAAACTGTAAATACCTACAAATGAGTCAAAAGAAGTTTGAAGAATTACGTTGCCCCCTAGTGTTTAAAATATGCATTGGAGTGTTTGGTTGTGTGCACCAAAACACAAAAAAGACTGTGTGGCTGTGTGTGTACGTGGGAGAGAGAGAGAGAAAGAGAGAAGGAGCTGAGAAGTGAATACAGTGCAGCCCGACAGTGCTGAATGGTCTGTCACTTTGCATGGGCTGTGAGAATGGGAAGGAGGGTGTCATAGAGAGAAATGACACGCTTCACAAAAGGCTCAGAGGATAAGAAACACACATTTCTCAGAATACACTTAAAATGGTCCTTCAGAGAATTCATAAAATAAGATTTCTGAATGTATTGTGATTCTAATGTGTGCAACAGCTGAGCCAGGTGTCACATTTTTGTTCCTAAACTGTGTGAATCTGCACGTATCAAATAGCTGACGTAGCTGGTGTACAGTAACACAGCGTCTCCACCATGTTCTCCAGCAGTCAAGATGTATTTTGTTAGGATAGGAGCATATGGCTGAGTCATTCAGCCATATACACTCACTTCCAGCTGTGAGTGCACTCTTCTTATACATCCTCACATGTTGCAACGCAGACATCATTTCTCAATTTCTAAGAGCAGACTGTTGTGAAAAGTTTTGTCATTATTTGACTCTGAACTTATCAGGTGATCCATCACAGTGGAAAAACTCACAGCTTTTAATTTTTCTGTGGATGTTACATATCATAGCTGGTGGTGCAGTAGCTACCAGGAATCTGCCTGTTCTGTTCATAAAGACTTGGCAGTCGGTTGCATTTCATTCATGAGTTTTCTTAGAAAATCAGAAAACAATAACCAAACATGAACATTATGCAAAAGAAAGTGTCATTTTTTGAATTTCTTGTATTAAAAGTTTTGCTTTACAGCACTTTATACTGGGTTGGATCAACATACCTAATTAATACATACATTACTTTTTGACAGATAACACTTCCAACACAGCTTAATGTTTCTCTGAAACTGCATCATGACATAATAGTAACACAAATTTGAATAAACTAAATCATGGATTACACATTACAAGCATATTTCAAGTCTAAAATAGCAATGCTTTGATAAATGGTTAATTTAAAGGATAATTTAAAACTTGGAGTTAGTAAATTAAATGTACAATCAAATTGTAATACTATAAATTGATTCTGGTCCCAGTTATGGCTCTAGTGTTCATTGCAGCAGTTCATTGCAGTCTTTTGTTGTTGCAAGCACCATCGTGTCAAAAAATCTTGGCCCACAAAATTGCAATCGTATAATGATAGGGAGATTTTGATGACTTATTTTGTTCAGGTATGTAAATTAAAATGTGCAAATAAAATAATGTTTATTACAATCTGTCAAGAGGAGAGGCAAACCTGTCTTGCTGTAGGTGCCTGGCCCCCCAGTGGTTCCTGTGACACCAACCCCAGGAGTGTAAACCACTGTACTGATAAGATGGACGACTGAAAAACTTGGATGAAACAATGAGTTTCAGCTCAGTGTTTAGCTGTCCAGCCACAACTCTGCTGTTTGGGCTCACTCTTGCCACTCTCATAGTGTCAGGCAGAGGCAGGCAGCTGTTTTCAGTGAAAAAACCCTAAAAACTCACTGTACACAACCTGCCCAGAACCAAACAGCAGACAAACACAGTTAGTGTGAACATAGTGGAACATTTAGCAGCAAAGGAGCCAGATATTTCTCTCAGGAGTTGGTAGAGAACAACAAAAACAAAAAACAGAGCTAAAAGAGAGTGAATATTGGACTTACATATATCAGGTCACAAACACAACTTCAAATGAATGATAGTGTTGCTACAGAACTGCTGTTACAGCTTACAAAAAATGTTTAGTTATAAATTAAACTACCCAACAGTAGTACAGTAGAAGTACAGCTGAAATGACTAGTCAATTAATCAATTAGTCGATTGACAGAAAATTAACTGGCAACTATTTTGTTAATTGTCATTTTTCATGCAAAAACATTTCATGGTTCCAGCTCACAAATGTTTTCAATTATTTTAATAATTTTGATTTATTTTTAATAATTTTGAGGTTTAGACTGGTGGTTGGAACCATGTCACTTTGGGCTCTGGGTAATTGTGAAGGCATTTCTCACTATTTTCAGAGTTTTTACAAACCAAACAGTCAATCTATTAATGGAGAAAATAATCAAGCAGATTAATTCATAATGGAAATAATCACTAGTTGCAGCTTAATATAAAATAGTTAGAAATTAGCTCCACGCCAACCATCAGTAAAATCCGGTTTTTACATTAATGCATGAGTAATATATAATAGAATAACAGTCACAGGGGACATGTTCTTGCATTGAGTACTTTTACTTTTAATACTTTAAGTAAATTTTCCTGATTATACTTTTACTTAAGTTACATTTTCAACTTTCAATGCTGGACTTTTACTTGTAACAGTGTATTTTTACAGTGTGGTATCAGTACTTTTACTTAAGTAAAGGATCTGCTGCCCGTTGCACCAGCTATACGTAAGTTCTCTCCTAAGTTAGGGTGCACACTAAACGATATGTTGAAACAAGTGAGTTTGATACTAAAACTGTGTCTATGTTTGGTTGCACCGCAGAGACATATGGTTTAAATTTAAAATTTCCCCGCTGTGGGACAATTAAAGGCTTATCTTATCTTATCTTATCTTATATTATCTTAGCTACTCTGGCGTAAAGTCCACACTAACCAAAATACTGTCGCAGAAAATTAGGTTTTCACTTCCTGTAGGAAATACCGTGTTGTCATCCAGTGTCTGTTCTTTCCTGGGAATTTCTGTTTCCATTTTTGCAAACAAAAAGTGCAGCACTAAAGCACCCAACATTAACACAGAGATGAAACATGAATCAAGGGTCTGAAGGATGAAAATATTGAGGGGTTAAAGCAGCGATACTGGGCAAGAAATGTTTTGAGGCATCCTCATGTTGATATGCCTCGTCAGTGTAATGTTTGTCTGCTGTAGATGTCAGACGTAACAGTTGGACATGAAGACTGATTAACTCTCAATTTGAGAACTTCTCTCCAGTTTAGCTGACAGACAAGCTGTCATAACACTCATAGCTGGAGCTCCAAACTTAGGATCTCCTGTTTCCTGTTAAGACACCACACTGTACATATTTCACACCATGCTCCCTCCATTCTTTCATCTTCCTCTCTGGGTAGAGTAGAGAGATGAAGGAGGAGGACAGGGTTGGGGGGGCATGCCATCTTCTCCAATCAGCTGTGCAATCAGACGCCTGCTCAGATCCTGACAGTGACAAATATGGCTTTTAATGTCCCGCTGCTCCATGTTAATTGCATTTCTCTGCAATTTAGACGAGCGTCACACAGAGCGACCGTTGGCATAACAATTAACACCAAACGGCACTTATGGTGTGCAGCTTATGCAGCTCAGTTCACTGTACTGGAGGTCTGTGGAGGCACACTGAGGATGAGGGTGAAAATTGACTGCTCACTCACCCAGACAGAGAGGTAAGTCACCCAGCAACACAGCTCTGAGTACATGGGAAGCTCTGGCAGCCTTTGGCTGCCAGCACCTTGACAGATTTGAAGAGGATTTGTCTGGTGTTGGTAAGAATGACTCATTTACAGACAGGCATCTCTCCATTATTGAACTGATGGTGTTTTTATGTATCAGGTTTAGATAGACATAAAGACTTAATTTAGGTGTATTTCGCATTATTATTCAAACTTTGGATAGCAGCATCAAAGCTGTGACCAAACTAGCTTGTTGCCAGCCACCATCAATAAAACTGTGGTATGATGAAATAACTTAACAACTTAATCTCAAGCCTATAAACACTCTTTCGCAGCTGGGTTGTGTTTAGCTCTGTAAATGTTAGCTTTTTTAAACTGAAATAGTGGTGTGATGAATGTTCTTTTGTACTACTTGCTTCAATAGCAGGTAAATGTTCAAAGGTTTAAATATATGTTCCAGAAAATAAATGTTTTTCAAGCACACTTTAGCAAAGCAGGGAAACAAATGGTATTTTTTTAAAGCTTATATTTAGTCTGGCATATTAATGGTTTACAACATGACTGGTTTCTTGAAAGGCAGACTGTCTTTCATCCATGTAAAGTGGAACGATCTAAACTCTCATCAGCCAGGATGTATGCATTTAAAACAAACAATGTGTATTATATTATACGCTTGTTATTTCATCTTTGACTCAAGTGGATTTTCTTCCTGTACGTTTCTGAAGTATGAATTTAATGATGAGTGGTATCTTTAAAGCCACCTTTTATGTGATCATAGCTTATTTAAGTTTATTTCAATGGCAAATGCTGTAGTGCTCTGACTAAATTAGTGTAGAGTGTTGCTTTGAACCTATTCCTCCATAGGGTCCCCAGATCAGAGCTTGTTTTCTGCCACAGTGTTTTTATGGATATTACCACTGGGGGGCACCAAAATATGAAATTGTCAAATCCTGCATTAATTGGAATTAATTGCATGTACAAGGTAGGGAACAGTAGTTTCATTTCAGCTAGCTGTGTGCTAAGGGCTTGTAAACATCCACAACAATTGAGCTTGAAAGTTCATTCTTGACCTTGGAAAAAGCAGTCTGGAAAAAAAAATAAGGCCCACTTACTTGGTGTTTCCAAAGCTTTCAGTCATATCTTGTGGCCTTCCTCAGCCCATGAAGTTTCTTAGTTGCCATGGAGAATGACACTCTCTCTCCATGACAACTGAGCCTTTCCATATGCTGAGGAAGGCCACGGAATTTAACTGAAAGCTTTGGAAACACCAAGTAACACAAGTACCTTGTGTTTTGTGGACCTCCATGAGATTGGGGCCTCAATTGAATTTGTGAAAACACAACAGAACAATCAGAGAAACGTGTGTCAGCATCAGTCTTGGCTGTTGTGTGGCTTGGAGTAGCCCATTTCTGCCTACCTAATCTACAGTGAATACCACTGGGATCTTGGGAGAACATTGTTTCCTAGAATAAACTTGTGGCCAGTGAATGAAATGTCTGCTTTGTCTTTGGCTTCAGTTAATAATAATTGACTAGTCTTTCCTGTCTGACACTTAACTGTAGCAGTGCATATTGCAAAGTAAGAGTGGTCGTCTCCTGATTTGGACCAGGACAGCAAACATTCCAGATGTGACAACACCTCAAAAGATCAACCCAAGACAACCTCAGGAACTTCAGATGCAGTTCTACTTGACAGAAAAGCCTTATTAGCAAATTTTTCAAAGACCGGTTCCCTGTTTTTTATCCGACTGTGGTCTCACAGATACTGGCAGAGTAAGAAGTGATGACTCCTCTCACTGTAATATCATGACGCAAAGAAAATGGGAGAACTAAATACTAAATGGTGTGGCTTTGGGGTACCAATGGGTCACATATTTGGCGACTATAGGATGAATCTGTTGTGTGAAGCTGTTGTCTATAACACAGTCACACTGGACAGTGTACTGTGTGGTATGACTGATCAGCACAGGAATTATGATATTGGATAATTCCACAACTCACCATTTATGTCAAATGCCAGCGTTAAGTGCCAAGTAGTGTGCCTTTTATGTAGTAAGGCAGAAAGAAAGGGTGTGGAGGTATGGGTGGTGGATGGCCGTGTAGCTTGTCAGACTTTCATGCATTTCACATCCCATCATAAACCTGCAATTAACATCTTTTTATTATTGTAACCATAATCGTTCGCTAACCTTAACCAAATATTTTAGTTGCCTAACCCTATACTATACCATGCCATAACCATAGTTGAACTACCATAACCATGATCCTTCCCAAGCTTAACCATACTATAGTTACCAAGCACAGATATTACAGAAAGTGAGAAACGTTGGCATTTGATGTAATCTGAAGTTTTGCAGAATCGTCCAATATCAACATTCTGATATATGTACAACGCTTCAGAAATGGCTAGGTGAAAAGGGGTTCACCATGCATCTTCCAGAAATGTGCTGCTGAATCATGAGCTTCTCAGATTAAAGACAGTAAACTTCAGTGGGAAGAAAGTACTGGACGTAAATGATTTATTTGCAGCTTTTACTGTAATAGTGCAATTGTTTCAACACACTTGTTTCTGTCTTCATCAGAGTCATAATGGAATGGTAAAAAATACACCTAAAATAAATCAAATCTTTTAAAAATTGCAGCAGCACACATGTTGTATACATACTGAAATGTCCTTGTGGTTTGGTGTATGTTGGACAAAAAGGCTTTTAAGATTTGTATATCTGAAACTACAATGCACACATGGATTATGCTATTGCACATCATTATGCATAAGGTAACCATGGCTCTGCAGTGTCATTAAGGTTTATTAGGTTAGTTACATTACATTAGCTTAGTGCACTTAACACAGTTGAGCCTTTTGGCCTTAACGAAGAACTGAATTTGTCATGATTCCTCTAATGGATGATACCTGTTTGCTACAGTACTTGCACTTTTTGTGGATGATTTTATGTAACTTTATGATATATCTGGGTGCCCAAGTGGTTAAGATGCACACCATATGACTGTAATGCTGCTGGTTCAATTCCGGCTGGGGATGATTGTTGAATGTCATACCATTCTTTCTTTCTTTCTTTCTTTCCCCGTGTTTCCTGTGTTGACATGCCAAAATATCTAAAGAGATCTATCTGAGCTCTTCTGTTTCTGTTGTGATTATAGTATATGGGGTACAGCACTTGGACATTGGCTATGGCACCATTATCCATTAGATTTGAAATCCTGTTTAATGAAAATTGGACATGTATTTTGGTTGACTGTATATTTATTTGCCAAATGTGTTTGCCCATTTTGACTCTGATGAAACATAAGTCTATTTGCAATATTAAATGCTGCAAATCAATCACTGTGTTTCAGCCCTTTATTCTACTCTGAAGTCTTCAGAAACGCTGTAAAGCTCCTGCCATTCTACAGTCTTTAGAGTTTGCATCATTTGCTTTATTGTGACATTGATGGGCTGAAAGTTTGTTTGGCCATAGAGGCTCCAGTCTGTACTAAAGACATAATGTGTTTGACTAAGATAGCTGAAAGAGAAATGTCATCCAAGCGGTCTCATGTTGTAAATTCTGGATGCAGAGAAAAGGGTCAAGGAGTTTTTAGTCACAAGGTGTCTTTATGATGCGGGTAATGGTACACAAACTGCAATCTTTTTATCTGTCAAGTATTTACCATGTCCCTCATCCAGCTTTGGCCCTGGATCAGACAGGCAGGTGGCCTGGCCCCCCTCTCCTCCAGCCTGAGGCTAGCTCTGAGGCATTCATGCTGCCTTAGCTCTGCTGTTTGCCACTGGGATAAAGGACTCTCAAACTGGGTCAGCAGATCCATCAATATTACATGACATGGAGCCTATTAGAAAATGAATTCTTCATATCAACAAAAAAGGGAGTTTTACCTTTCCAACTGCTATGGGGGGTTAGGCCTTTCACACACAGACTGTTCACATTCTGACAGCAAAACCAGCATGGAGGACTGTCTTGTTAATCTAATACCGAATACATAGAGACTAGCACAGTAAGGAATGAGCCATGCAGTGGTTTTCACACTTGGGTTTGACTGACAGGATTCTGAAGGCCAATATAATGTACATATTTTTGGATTGAGTTTATAACTCAAATTTATATGATAGTATTTAATGTTTTTAAAACTGCCTACTTTAAAGCAAAATTGCCCTATACTGTACCTTTAACTTTGAGACATACGATACCCAGACATATAGACATCCAACCTTAAAGGATAAGACTGGCAATGTTGTGAATTTTTCTTATTGTCAACAGAGTCAGTGAAAAGACCAAAATCAACAATATGTTAGTCTGTCTCTCAATACTTTCTGACTTCTGACTTCGCTACCCCATGTGTGGCACTCAGCCCCATTGGTTCCTACTGAAGACATACATCTTTAAAAATGGCCCACAAATATATAGTTTCCTTCTTAAAAAAGACTTTCCTGAAACAGCTCTTAACAAAAAATACTCATTTACTGCATTTGTTGGGGATTATTTTCAGCTGCAAATGAATCCACATTTGGTGCTCTAGTGAGTATATCTGAGTATGCCTGGAAACAGGACTGTGTATGTATGTGGGATTGAGTCAACACAAACTACAGTGATTTTTTTCATAGTTTTTGGACAACAATGGAGGTCTATGGCACAGAAGAATGAGATATAAATGTTATTGGTTCAACCAAGATGTCCGAGTTAAGATCAGGGAGCGCAACATGGCTTTCCATTCAGGCAACAACCAACAGTATAAATTGGCCCGTTATGCTCTGGTGAAATCGATCAGGGCAGCAAAAAGGACCCATGCACAAAAACTGGAATGCTGTTATGCTGATAACAACACCCGTAGTATGTGGCAGGGCATACAGGTTGTCACAAACTACAAGGGAAACAAGCATACTGTCACCACTTCAGACATCACCCTTCCAGACAGACTTAATAATGCCCGCCCTGGTAAAGACAAAATTCGCATCTTCCGCCTATTCATGCCACGGAAGTTGCCTCATTTGACTCAAATATCTGCAAGTGGATTTTGGTTTTTTTGACGGACAGACCTCACGTGGGTATGGTGGGGAATATGGTATCAGCAGCACTGAACATCAGCACTGGAATTAGCACAATCAGCACCAGGCTTGCTGCCTCAGCCCTAGACTCTTTTCCCTCTACACTTATGACTGCCTGTCCACCCATAAACATTTTTAAATTTGTAGATGACACAACCATCCTAGGACTTATCAAGGGTAAAAATGAATTGCACTACAGGCAGCTGGGGGATGACACACTTGCCTATGGGGAAGAAAACAATCTTGTCCTCAACACTGAGAGCTAATCCTGGATTTTAGGAAGAAATCTGCAACCTCTCTGGATTAAAGACACTGAGGTAGAACGTGTCAACAGCTTCAGGTTTCTGGGTCTGCACATCACCAATAACCTGAGGTGGTCAGAAAACACTTTGGCCACTGTCAAGAAGGCACAGCAATGGCTCTATTTCATGAGGTCACTGAAGAAAGCTGGCCTGAGCTGTCAGCCTCTTACCCAGGCCTATAGAGGTCTTGCGGAGACCTCACCAGATGTATCACTGTATGGTATGGAAACACCACATTCAGGTAGAGGAAGGCCCTCCAGGGGACTATTAAAACTGCAGAGAGGATCATCGGAACACAGCTCTCCTTCATGAACACTCTGCTCACCCACTGCTGCAGGAACAAACTACAGGCCATTCTCAGAGACCCACATCACCCTGGACACTCTCTGTTTAGGTGGAGAAGTTCCAGACACCAGCTAAGACACCACCAACCAGAGAGCATCAGAACAAACACAAAGCGCTTCCACAGCAGTTTCTTCCCAGCAGCTATTAGACTACTTGTGAAAGACATTCAAGCTGGTATGAAATACCCTGCCCCCAGTTAAAACTCCTCTGACACTTACACTGTGATAACAGACTGACAGCACCCCCTCCCCCTTCACACATACCCCCACACCCCCTCTACGCATACAGTCACATACACACACTATTATACTCTATACTTGTTTACTGTGTATATTTTATTATATACTATTTATAGTTATATGTATCTTTTATTTTTGCTATGTGTATCTTTTATTGTATTGTATTTTTTATCACTCGACTGAGATCTGCATAAGAATTCCAATGCCCATGTACACTTGTACCTGAGTAAATGACAAATAAAGTCTTGAACTTGAACTTGAACTATATCGGGCTTTGGATCCACACAAAATACTTATTAGTAGGATCAATTCATTGTTGGTTTTGGTCTTTCATGGGATTTGTTGATAATAAAACTATAGAATATCACCAGACTTATCCTTTAATCTAACTATCAAATCACATATTCAGAGATGCCGACACTCAGGAGAACCACATCAATCTTGAGGAATATACATCATCAGTGACACCATACATCAGCAAATGTGTTGATGATGTGGTGATCACAAAGACAATAAAATCATTCCCAACCAGAAAGCCTGGATGAATGGAGAGGTGAGGGCCCTATCCAGAGCCAGAAAAACTGGCTTTTGGTAAGGTGACAAAGAAGCTTACAGAACCACCAGAGCGAGACTGAAGGCTGGCATCAAGGAGACAAAGCGGAGACATCACTCCCATGCTGATGAAGTGCTTTGAGAAACTTGTTTTCACATCAAAGACAACATCCCAGCTATCTTGGACCCTCACCAGTTTGCATTCAGAACCAATAGATCCACAGAGGATGCCATTTCCATTGCCCTCCACTCAGCCCACACACCTACATCAGAATGCTGTTGATTTCAGCTACACATTCAACACATCCCCCCCATGAAGACAGTTCGGATTGGCGGGCACACCTCCTCCACTCTAGTGCTCAACATCGGAGCCCCCCAGGGCTGTGTGCTCAGCCCCCTCCTGTTCATACTGTACACCCATGACTGATATCAGGAGAGAATCAACAATCTTGCAGAGTGGTGTACAGTGTACTGCTCAGCATCAGCAAAACCAAGGAGCTGATCATTGATTTTAGAAAAAAGGAGACGAAGACACACACCCCTGTCAACATTAGTGGAGCTGAGGTGGAGCAGGTGAACAGTTTTAGGCTCCTGGGAATGAGCATCACAGAGAACCTGTCATTGACATCACACATAGAACATCATTGGTACCCATCTACTGACTACAGCTTGCATTTTGTTGTACAACCCTGTGTTGTATAATGATAAATAAATGAACCTTGAACGTTGAATAATCCATGACTGGGCTTGCAGTAATAGAAAAGTAACACAATCTAGAGGCAACTAGAGAAGTATTGTTTAAAAGTAATTCACTCTTTAACAAGACTAAGAGTCTATAGCCATGCTAGCGGGTCTATGAGGCTGTACTTTGGAACAAGGGGTGCTTTGAGCTAAAAGCTAACATCAGCATGCTACCATGCTCACCATAACAAAAATGCTGATGTTTAGCGGGTATAATATTTACCATGTTCACAATCACCTTAGTTTAGCTTTTTAGCATGCTAACATTAGCTAATTAACACTAAACACAAAGTACAGCTGAAGCTGATTGGAATGTCATTAGTTTTGCAGGTACAGTCAAGCCCAAAATTATTCATACCTCTGGCAAATTTTGACTTAAAGTTACTTTTATTCAACCAGCAAGTTTTTTCTTGATTGGAAATGACACAGGCGTCTCCCAGAAGATTATAAGACGATGTACAAGAGGCATCATTGTGGAAAAAATATTTCTCAGCTTTTATTTACATTTGAACAAAAAGTGGCATGTCCAAAATTATTCATACCCTTTGCAAACTGTCACAGTCTATGGGAAAATCCAAAGTTCTATACCATTCCAAATAGTCCAAGCTGTTCAAAAGCATCCTAATTACCCTGATTCATTGGGAACAGCTGTTTTAATCAACTCAACAGGTGAAAAACAGCAGCTCTCTGCAGTTGGTTTGTGGACAGTCATGGCTAAGACAAAGGAGCTCACTGAGGACCTGTGGCTGCGCATTGTGGCTGCTCACAAGTCAGGAAAGGGCTATAAGGCCATATCTAAATGTTTTCAAGTTCCAGTGGCTACAGTGCAAAGTATTATTAAAAAATACAAGACGTTCCGCACTGTGGAAAATCTCAGAGGACGTGGTCGGAAGCCAAAAGTGACACCTGTGCTGGCCAGGAGGATAGTGAGAGAGGTGAAAAAGAATCCAAGGATCACCGCCAAGGCCATCCTGGTGAATCTGGGCTCTGCTGGTGGCAACGTCTCAAGGCAGACAGTCCAACGGACACTGCACACTGCTGGGTTCCATGGACGCAGACCAAGGAGGACGCCACTTCTCCAGATAAGGCACACAAAAGCCGGCTTGGCCTTTGCAAATGCAAAAAGGAGAAGCCTTCAACCCTAAGAACACCATCCCCACTGTCAAACATGGTGGTGGGAACCTAATGCTTTGGGGGTGTTTTTCAGCCAATGGACCAGGGAACCTAATCACAGTAAACGGCACCATGAAAAAAGAGCAATACATCAAGATTCTCAACAACAACATCAGGCAGTCTGCAGAGAAACTTGGCCTTGGGCATCAGTGGACATTTCAGCACGACAACGACCCAAAACACACAGCAAAAGTGGTGAAGAAATGGTTAGCGGACAAAAACATTAACGTTTTGCAGTGGCCCAGTCCTGACTTGAATCCAATTGAGAATCTGTGGAGGGAGCTAAAGATCAGGGTGATGGCAAGGAGACCCTCCAACCTGAAAGAGTTGGAGCTCATCGCTAAAGATGAATGGGCAAAAATACCAGGAGACATGCAAAAAGCTGGTCATCAATTATAGGAAGCATTTGATTGCTGTAATAGCCAATAAAGGCGTTTCTATTGATTATTGAGAAAGGTATGAATAATTTTGGACATGCCACTTTTTGTTCAAATGTAAATAAAAGCTGAGAAATATTTTTTCCCACAATGATGCCTCTTGTACATCGTCTTATAATCTTCTGGGAGACGCCTGTGCCATTTCCAATCAAGAAAAAACTTGCTGGTTGAATAAAAGTAACTTTAAGTCAAAATTTGCCAGAGGTATGAATACTTTTGGGCTTGACTGTATATGGTGATAAACCAAAGTACTGGACAAAGTGAAACTTCAATCTGATGATGGCACTAGATGAAAATTAATGCAGATATATCTGTACTAAACTTCATGGCAATTCATTCAGTAGTTGTTGATTAATGCCAACCCTAGAGTCACACTGCTGGGGTGGCAGAGAATACACTTGGTGTTATCACAAACTTTGTCAACCGTAGAATAAACATTACCTCAAAAAGTAGGAGAAGCTGTTACCTAGCTGAAACCAACAACCTTCCAGTTTTGATTATTAACTTAGGACTCAGATGAGGCTGCTGTATCAGAGCAGTGCAGTTATCAGAAAAGAACACACACAGCCTCAAGCCAAATATTAAGTATCGTCTGTGTTTCTTGCATTGCAGAGCTACTTCCAGGTTTGTCACAAATTACCTCAAGTACCTATCCTTATTGTATATATTATATCTCATGACTAACGTGTAGCATTGGTGTTTCATTCCTTCCACAGAGAACTGAGTAAACTTTCCCTAACCTTCTTGTTTACAAGACCTCTGGGTCAAGATACAGGCCTGCAAGACACCCAGATGATGATCAAAGGGTTGTCAGTGCCAAAAAGTGAGAAACCTAATACAGAAGTTGGGACAACAAGACACGAACCGGCAACACTCTGATAAGGGACAACAACCCACATTCCAGGATGATGCTCTGCTCTTCATCGGGGACTGCTCCATAGGAAACAAAGAATAAAGGAACTGATCATGTAATGCAAAATTAATGTATGCTAATTGATATGGTATGCTTAGTTATCACAATAGGAAGAGTATGAAGCTTGTTTGGACTCTTTTAATAGGTAATAAGATGAGGAATGTGAATATATACAGGTCTAACAAGTGAATCGATCATAACGTAATAGGGCAAAATGCAAGTTGAAATGTCAATTCTGGCACACATACATAGGTCTGGATCTGCTCCACCCCTCCTTTCCGATGTCTAGCAAACCTTGATAGCGCACTTAAGTTACTGTCTCCAGTCCAACCTACTTCAGCCTGTGCAACACCTGTGTTCTAAGACTACAAAAGTTAGGACTGTAACAAACTCTGAATTCAACAAACATAAACTCTGAATTCAACAAACATCTGACAAACGCCGACATCACATGATTCAGTCAAACCCAGCCTCATCATACAGCTGCCCCATGGAATCAGTGCACGTGGGAAAGCCAGAGTGCTCCAGGGAGTGGTCCATACGAGACTCGACACTGATCCTTCGCTTCCCCCCTCCTTCCAGCGCAACCTTTCCAAAGGCCAGTTGACTTACCAGGGGACCCTTTTACTCTTCCCTGTGATTGCGGGTTGATGCTAAAGCAAAAGAGCAATTAGGGAATGTTAGGTTAGAAGTAAGGGCCCCATCAATATAGAAACTATCTTATCTTATTTCTCTTTTACTTCCCAAGGTGCTGAATGGTGCATTAATTAAATTTAACTGGTTAAATTAAGGTTTTCAACAACTTGGTGGTCTCGTTTGTTCCAACAAGTTAATCCATTTTGCCAGATATCATTCACTGCTTTATCTGGTACATGGTGATCCTCATTCATTCATTAATTGTCTATCGTTGTATTCATTGCTTCAGTCATCATTGCATTCATTCATTTGTATGTTCATTAGTTAAAAGTGGTGTGTGTAGTTAGTAGTTAAATAAACCTTTCATTGATAAAGACGTTGATTACGTGGTTTGTGTGTATGAAGTATGGTCACTGTTTACGAGCCAAGAACTTACGCAACCTCTAGATTGAGAATTAATGAATGAATTGGCTATCATTTTTCCTTTTTCTAAGGATGGAGTCCTGAGGTGAATTTAAAGCAAATTAAAGTCTGTTATTCAGTATAAATACTGATCATTTCTGATAGCTATGTCATCTTATGTACCAATTACATATTTTGGTGCCACGCATTAATATATTTACACTACAAACGCAACTGAGAAGTCAAGATGAGAAGTCATGTCTCAGGGCCTGTGAACACCAGCAAGAAAGGTAGGAGGAACCCCGGAAAACGCAGACAGCCATGCATACTGACACAGTTCAGAGATTTATTGACCAAAGATGAAGTTACATAGGGTTACTAGCATGGATGGTCCAAACCGAATAAACTGAGGGTCCACGTGAAACTGGAATAGAGCAGGGAAAAGGGGAAAATGCATACAGGCTGACAGACAGGCAGGTACAGGTTCCAGGAAACAGGGTATCCGAGGATTGAAAGCAATGGCATGCAACAAAACAACATTGAGACTTCACAGAAAACTACAATGGTCTGGCAGGGAATGAATGAAACTGGGCCGGTATATGAACTGAGAGGCTGATGACGGAATTAAATTTAGGTGAAGGGGTGGGCAGGGAAGGCCAGGCAACTGCAGAGCAGATGAGGCAAGTGGGAACAGGTGTGTAGATGGGTGGGGCAGTTAGGTGACGGGGACAGTCCCAGGGCAAGGGCTTTGTTTTGTTGAAAGAACTGATTTAATGCTTGTGTTTCCTTGTCTTTGATGGGCTTTATTGTAAAGCTGTTTTCTATCAGATAGCTTGTGTCCACAGTCTACATGGGACAATTCAATGTGTCCTGAACTATAAGTATATTTGCCACTGATGTATTCCTTTGCCTGATTAATTTCTCTACTGTATTTTTATTTCCTTTAAGAAAGGAAAGAAAGTCGTTAAGAAGAGCTCTAGACTTACTAGGAATGTCTTTATACTTGACTCCCAGTAGTCATATGTTGTCAGTGCTGGTGAACATGTTACTGTCTTTGACACTAGTCATTACTTGTTACACTGATCCACCACCTAATTTAACACTTGAGAGACCCAGGGCCTTCACAGCTGAGACTTGACCTGAGCTCTGCACCGCTGACAATGGGATAGCATGGAACTAAACCAGTCAGCATTTCACAACAAATACTTGGTAGCCAGCTAATTAGAGCAGACAGGTAACAGAAAACTCTGGTTTAGAAGTAAAACATCATCATGCCAAACACTAGTGTAATCATATAGCTTTGTCATTTGCTTTTTTTTTTATCCTACAGAGCAGAAATGACAGATGGGAGCTTCTCGAAACTTCAGTGGATTGGGAGTTTTTGTTCCAAAACAGTATGAGTTCGATTGGAAAGGCAGAAATCAGCACAGCCAAGTATTGATCAACAAACCTTTACACCCCCTGCAGATACACTCTGCTCATTTTACACTGTGGGCAAGTAAAAACCTGAGGTGTTGCACCTTCAAATCAAATTTCTCCAACACTGGAAAACAGTAAATAAAATAACTTTCATCTAATAGTTCAACCTTGATCCCACCACAATGCTGGTGATCTGCCCATTTTTGAGTGCATCTCATTGTCACTCTACATATCAATCATCATATTCCTTACAAGCAAAATGGTTGAAGCTTGGATGTAACCCCCCTTGAATGTTGCTCTTGATCCAAGCTGTGCACATGTTCACATCAAGCTTGGATTGAATTCTCCTGAAGTGCCAAGAGGCTATAATGAAATCACTACTTCAATTGAAAGTATTTGCTTCTGTAAATAATGATATTTCCTTAGGTCAAAAAGGTTAGTGACCTGGTTTGACTTGAATAAAAGTTGAGTTTAAGTGAGTGGGTGAGTTCTTTCACTTCATCATTTTTTGCCTGTGTTATTTAGGGGCTGTTCAAAAATAAATTTAAAAAAGGGGGGCTAAAAGTGAATCCACTTTTTATAAGGCAGGGTCCCAGCATTATTAATATTTTCTTTTACACCTCTTCCACCCTTGCAAAAAATTGCAACATCTTTCCCCAATATCTCAAAATAAGACAACAGACTTGAGTTGGTATAACTTGTTTTCCCACTGATAACTAAAGGTGTATAAAGAATTTTAGATAGTGTACTCATATTTAAAACCGAATTAAGCAATACTGTAATTTCCATATAGCCACCAAATCGCACATTAGAAGTGAAATGAGTAATTAGATAAATGATTCCAGGGGCCCTGGGCTGACAGGGGCCCTCAAAAATACTACATGTGCAGCGGCCCGGGTTTGATTCCAGTGTGGGCCCTTTGCTGCACGTCATCTCCTCTCTCCAGCCTTTCTTGTTTCTCTCTGCAGCTGTCACTGTCCAATAAAGACAAAAATGCCCCAAACAAAATCTAAAAAAAACTAGTAGTCTCAGTTTGATATCAGTAACTTGATGGAGGATCATAACCATGGTTAAGACTGTGTTAGACAGCGTTAGGTTGCTTTAAATTCACTGGGAGTGAATTAAGTGTTAATTTGGGTTATGTCTGTGGTGAAGAGAATTGTATGTTTTGTTGGGGGGTACGGAGAGAAAACTCCTGAACTGGTATTGGACGGACCTAGGTCTTTGTAGTACTCCAGTCGTCCAGGGTAGACAAAACGTTTCTCATACCCCTATTATATATGTTATATATATTTAATATATTAAGTTAATTTGAAGTAATTAAAATTAATTTTGAAAAACAGTGAACAATATTTCCAAATTGTATTTACTTCTGAAATATGTTTAAAAAATGTTGACACTTATTTCCTAGGTTTGTGTTTTGCGTCTTCTTTCTTCCTCCAGAGTGTCTTCTTCCCTGGCTATCTGAACCACCAGGTGAAACCTTAGTTTTCCTGTGATATTAGGGCTGATGCTAAATATTGCTAAAAGTAATTTAGTGTTAGGTCAGGCATAGATCTCCCTTCAATATAATCATGATAAAGAATCGTAAAGTATTTCAATCTGCTTCCTAAAAACCTCTCAGCTGCTGAATGATGCATTAAGGTGGTTTCACTGGTCAATATTAAAGTTTTATCCACTTAGTGGTTTCCTGTGTTTACATGAGTTAACACAGCTTGCCAAGCTGTTGTATTCATGGCATTTATTCTTGGTTGCATTTATTAATTCATTTGGATGTTTAGTAGTTATAGTCGTGTGTGTAGTTAGTAGTTTAATAAACATTTCATTTATAAAGAACTTTATTATTATGTGGTTTGTGTGTATTAAGTATGTATTAAAGGTGGGGTAGGCAGTATTGTTATGGCGTCATTGGCCAACAAATCCATAATAACCGTGCAGCATATTGTAATTCAAGTGGTCTGAGAGCAGACCTCTACTTCAGCCCCTCTTCTTGGCTCTGTTTTCAGGCTTCAGAAAATCTAGCCTGTGACGGTAGACTTTAGCCAATCACAGGTTATTTCAGAGAGATGGTGCATTTGTATTGGCTGTTCTCCAAATGCAGACGCGCGAACACATCCCTTCAGACAGAGAAAGCCTGATTTAATGGCGGAAAATCCTGCCGAAAATCCTGCAACTTGTGATAAATTTCCAATACCTCTTTTGCCTGCAGCAACACGTCCCTCCACACAGAGCTTCGGGCTCTTTAGCTCAAGTTGTGGGTTTGGTGGGAGGGGCTTAGCGGAGTGATACGAGTCAGCAGAGAGAGAGGTGGAAGGTTTTGCTTAGGTTGCATAGATTTTGTCTACCCCAGCTTTAAGGTCACTGTACACGAGTCAAGAACTCCATAGCAACCTTTAGACTGAGACTGCATTAATCAATCGGCTATATTTTTCCCTTTTTCAAGGGTGGTGCCCCGAGGAGAATTTAATGCTAGTTGAATTCTGTTATTTCTTCTAAATGTTGATTATTTCTGATAGCCGAAGTTGAGTGTCATCCCTCTACTTCATTTTGCACTAATTTATATTGAGGCCTATGCTACATATTTTTGGTGCTGCCTTAATTAAGTGATATGCAGGATGCAGCGATGAGCTGAGGAGCTGATGGACTTGTGTGTGTTATTGCTTGGCAGGAGATAGGGGCTTCAAACACAGTCTGGCCTATATAGTGTTAAAAAACACAAAATGACTGTGCTGCTGCTTTTTTTTTAGATATTTTGAGCAAGCTCCTCTGAGCTGATCTAAACTGAGCTGAGTGGACTGCTAGAGACACCCTCCAACACGCACACACAAGCACTACTCCGTCGGCCCATCAGCCTAATCCACTGTGACATCGCATTACCACCAGCACTCAGCACCAGCCCTCTCCCTCTGCAGACACTGGTAATTAGGTTTGGACCAGCTAATGCTACAACCATAGTGATGGAATGCAAACAGCTGTTGGGGACGAATGCTCACACACACACACACACACACACACACACACGGAGCACCTGTGCTCTCAGAAATTCAGACACTGTGCCATGCATACCTGCTCCACACAGAACTCTATGTAGAAATTAACAAATATTGGTATAGAGCAAAATTCAGTTTAGGATTTATCTGTGTTTACTTTCTCATGCATGTTCATACACACATGCACGCACGCAACACAACACCTGCTCATTGTGTCTAAACGTTCACCCCAAGAGAGATGGACATAAATGCAAAATGTCACAATCAACAATTCTTTTCTTACTTTTTCTGTCTTGCTGACTCTCATGCACAAATGCATGCACTCATGAATGTTCACACACATGCAGCCAGGTGATTCATACTGACAGTTTCAACAGACTGTGACGCGTCAGGTATGACTGCTTCTGAGGAAGATCAGCAGTCTTCTCCATCACCAAATGGCCATCTGATCAATGGATTAAAGGACATAAGGTTGTGGCCAGGCCGGCAGCGTATAATTGTGATCTATGTTTTAGATAAAAGCCGTGTTTTTTGCTTTGTTTGCTGAAAAGCATGAGAGAAAGGTTTCCGCCATGTTCATGGAAAGACAAGTCCCGTTACCGCATTTGTTTCTGAACAGGAGAAACACCAGAAAATTACCGTGACAGTTTTGGAGCTGCTTTTTAAATCCATAACATTCCTTGCTCACGAAGGACCACCAAGAACCAACAGAGCTCTGGCTCATTTGAGAGATACATAGACAGTGCAATATGTTGCACGATGCATGGAATATCAACAGTGGCAAATGTATGGAACTATGTTTCTGCCCACCTGTGCCTGTCGCCTACCCAGAGATCATTCTCCACACTAAAAACGTGGTTCAAATAAAAGGTAGACCATCATTCCGGTATTGTTGTTATTGATGTATGGTTATTATTACTTTGGACTATGAATGATCATTGAATTAAATTGTGGTGTTGAATGGCTACATGACGTTTCTCTGATATAGAGATATAGCGATTGATATTTTCTGCTTCCATACATGAGCCACTATCCTGTACTGGGCCATGAGTGCTGGACAAAATACACAAAAAATAAAAAAAATCCAAATAATTACAAAACATAAGAGAATTTTAGAGAGGACTTGAGAGTGATTTATGACCTCTGAACTTCTAAAATCCTGGCTGCAGGGATTTGCTCCAATCCACTGCAAGAACTGGGTAGGATCGTAGTTCTTAGAATGCCATTTTGAGGGACTTTTTTTAGCTCCTACTTCAGGGTATGTACTCTTCCAGCACAAGAGGAACCTTGAGAACCTAAAGTAGATTGGTGGTGCGAATGTAAACAGAAAAAAAGCCCTTGAAGGTATATAGTTCTCAGGGGAGCTCCCCAATGGGCAGACCCTCTGCCTGATGAGGCTCCGGTCCATCCATCGGATGCCGCTGTGGTCCCGATTTCACCGGACCTGGATGCAATGCCTTCTGGTGCTGCCGTATCCCCTCCACCGCCTGCGGGGACTGCCTTGAGGATTCGCCAGCCCAGCACAGGAAAACAAAGCAAAGGACCCCTTCCAGCGGTGAAGCACCCCTCCTTCTCTCGCCGCAGATTACTGAAGGAGGCCGTGATCAGGAGAAGTTCTGGAGGTCTCATTTGTTCAGGAACAGCAGGGCACCCCGCGTGCTCGCTGCAGCAGTCCCCGGCTTCGACCATCCAGTCTCAGCCGCTGAATGCGGCTCACACTGTGCATGCTGTATGTGCCCCGTTAGGTTCTGACAGAGCCCAGCCTACACCCCCTCGGCTGCTTTTCTCTCCCTCAACACTGATCGGTGACTCCATAACCAGGAATGTCTGCTTCTTCAATGCATCCACACACTGTTTCCCCGGTGCCACAGCTTCTGACATTCGAAAAAAGCTCCAGGATTTACTGCCATCACTCCCGTCATCCATCAGAAGAGTAAATAGTCCACATAGGAACAAACGACACAGCTCTTCAACAGTCTGAGTTGTCCAAATCTGATTTTAACGATCTTTTTAACATCCTAAAGCACTGTGGAAAGTCTGTTTTTATCTCAGGGCCCATTCCCATAGTAGGCCGCGGTACTGGTCGCTTTAGCAGACTCCTAAGTCTTCATACCTGGCTTCAGTCCGCTTGTAGGGCTCGTGATATGGGTTTTATTGACAATTTTAATCTATTTTGGGACCGTTTCTCTCTTTTTAAAAGAGATGGAATTCACCCAAACAAACTGGGCTCAGGAATGCTAGCCGCTAATTAACAGCATGCGGTGCAGTCCTCTCCACAAGTCTGACTGTTTACACTCCACAGACACAACCCGGAATCTCCCTATTCTTCTCCGGTATCATCTCAGGCCACTGTTTCCAGCGCTAGCCCCCCCTTCTGTCTTCCCCTGGCATTACCACCTCCACCGGTTCATCTTACTATTCAGACTGTTATTACAGATAGGGCCCCCCCCCCCGTGAGAAGCTCCACTGTGCGAGGCAGATACCTGCGCCCCTTGGCTTGGGCCTCTGCTGCTGATAGCAGTGGGTCTGTGCCCCTTAGGATGGCGCTGATAAAAGCCTGCTCAATTGCAAATAAGTCCTTCATACTGAATGATTTATTCATCTCCAAAGGATTGGATTTCTTGTTTCTCACTGAGACCTGGCAGAGGAGCATGGAATACGGCCCCCTAATCGAACTGTGCCCGCCGGATTGTACTTTTATCAGCACTCCCAGATCCTCGGGCTGGGGTGGAGGACTTGCAGTGGTTTTCAAGAACTCCTTCCCAAGTCGGATGGTGCGCACTGGGGTTTTCTCCTCATTTGAACTGCAGGTGACCAAAGCTGGTCATTTAAATCCGTTTTATTGTTGTTTAATTTACCGACCCCCTGGTTCTAATAGTTTTTTTATTTCTGAATTCAGTGATTTTTTATCATCCATCATTAGCTTCGACAGAGTTATTATGGTTGGTGATTTTAATATTCATGTTGACGATGTTTCCTGCAGCTTTGCTGCTGATTTTCTTAATGTCACTGAGTCCTTTAATTTTATTCAACACGTCTGGTCCCACACACATCAGGGGTCATACCTTGGACCTCGTTTTTACGCTTGGTTTAAATATTGATTCAATTTGCTCCGAGGAGCTGCATGTCACTGATCATGATTGTGTTTTATTTAACCTGTCTTTTAATTTAGATGCTCTGCCCAGTAAACGTGTGAATAATTCAATTCAGTTCAGTTTTATTTATATAGCGCCATATCATAACAAAGTTATCTCAGGGCACTTTTTCGAATAGAGCAAGTCTAGACCGACTCTTTATATTTACAGAGACCCAACAGTTCCCACCATGAGCAAGCACTATGCGACAGTGGCAAGGAAAAACTCCCTTTTAACAGGTAGAAACCTTGAGCAGAACCAGGCTCAGGGTGGGCGGTCATCTGCCTCGACCAGTTGGGTTGAAGGGGGAGGGGGGGAGCGGGAGAGAGAGAGCAGGAGGAAAGAGAAGCTAAGAGAATAGCTCTCGCATCTTAAATCACCTCTCCGCTGAAAAGTTTTCTGCAGCTTTTGACCAGAGTGCAGTGTTGTCTTCTCACACTGATGTTGCTAGTCTTGTTCACTCTTTTAATACACATTGCTCCGCCGTTTTGGATAAAGTGGCACCTAGTAAAATCAGACTTGTTCCCTCCGACATTTACGCCGGAGACAACGAATAGTGTCATTTAACCAGGGGGAAGAGTTGACGGAGGGTAGAGCAACTGTGGAAATCCAACAATCTCCGTGTTCACCGTCTCTATTACAAAGACCTTATAACAGAGTATAACAATATGGTTAAGGTTGCAAGGGCTTCTTATTTCGCTAACTTAATTTGTTCGAGTAAACGCAACCCTAAAGTCCTGTTTGACACCATTAATAACATTGTCACTCCTGCACCTCCTGATGTGCCTGTTTTTTCAAATAAGGACTGCAGCAACTTTCTCTTCTTCTTTGTGGATAAGATAAGAAATGTCAGGGCTAGCATCGCCCCTACTTCTATTCCCTTTTTTACTAATCCCACTCAGCCATCATTTTTGGACTGTTTCCATCCTATTGCCCTGCAAGACCTCATTGATCTGGTGAGCAGTATGAAATCTTCCTCAAGCCCTGTAGATATTTTACCTACTTCATTACTTAAAAATGTTATTGGTTCTATTGGTCCATGCCTGGTCTCCCTTATAAACAGCTCCCTGCAATCTGGTTGTGTCCCAACTTATTTTAAACATGCAGTTGTTCAGCCTCTTCTGAAAAAAATTAACCTTGATCCATCCCTTCCCAAAAACTACAGACCTATATCTAAGCTGCCCTTTATCTCAAAGATATTAGAGAAAGTTGTTGCCAATCAGCTCACTACTGTTTTGACTGAACACAACATTTTAGATAAATTCCAATCTGGTTTCCGTCAGAAGCATTCCACTGAGACAGCTCTTCTCAGAGTCTCCAATGATATATTGATGTCTTCTGATGTGGGTGAATGCTCTGTTTTGGTGTTGCTGGATCTTAGCGCAGCTTTTGATACTGTAGATCACAGCATCCTTACTGACAGGCTCAAGCAGTGGGTGGGTGTCTCTGGGAGCGCCCTGGACTGGTTCTCCTACTATCTCTCAGGTAGGAGTTTTTCTGTATCACTTGGTCCCTACACATCTGAAACTGCTGCTCTTTCCTGTGGCGTGCCTCAGGGCTCTGTCTTGGGTCCTATTTTATTTGCTTTATACATGCTTCCCTTGGGTCATATTATTAGCACATTTGAAGGAATTTCTTATCACTGCTATGCTGATGATATCCAGCTGTATGTCTCGTTTAAGCCTGATGACACAGACAAACTGACTGTTTTGCATGATTGTCTGAATGCCATTAAGGACTGGATGGCTAACAATTTCTTACAGTTGAATTCAGATAAGACAGAGGTCCTCATCATTGGTTCGAATAGCATAGCTTCCAAGGTTGCTCAGTGTATTGGGTCCCTTTCTTCTGCTGTACAGTCAAATCTTAGAAATCTTGGTGTTATGTTTGATCAGGCTATGTACTTCGAACAACACGTCAAATCATTGACCCGTACATGTTTTTTCCATCTACAAAACATTGCCAAACTCAAGTTCATTGTATCTCAAGCTGAGCTAGAGATGATCATTCATGCTTTTATATCATCCCGGCTAGACTACTGCAATTCCATTTTCACCTGCCTCAGCAAATTGTCTCTGGATCGTCTTCAAATGGTCCAGAACGCTGCTGCTGTTGACCCAGTCCAGCAGAGCAATTCATATCACACCCATTTTATCTTCCCTACACTGGCTTCCCATCAAGTTCCGGATTCATTTTAAGGTTTTGGTTCTTACGTATAGAGCCCTGCATGGTCAGGCACCAGTGTACATCTCTGACCTGCTCCATCCTTACATCACCAGTAGGTCACTGAGGTCTTCTGACAAGGGCTTACTGGTTGTTCCTCATGCCTGGCTAAAAACAAAAGGTGATCGTGCCTTTGAAGTGGTTGCTCCAACATTGTGGAACGCCCTCCCTATAGACATATGATCTGCGGTCCCTGTTGATGCCTTTAAAAAAACAGCTGAAGACTTATTTATTTAAACTGGCCTTTGTATAGTCTGGTGCTGTATGAATTGGTTGGTGGTGTTTTTAAGGTCTGGTTGCCTGTGTTTTATTGCTTGTTTCTTTTTATTGTTGCTGTTGTCTTATTTTTTACTTTTGTATTTTTGTGAAGCACTTTGTGATCTTGCTCTGTGAAAGGTGCTATACTAAATAAACTTTACTTACTTACTTACTTACTCTCAGGGAGTCCCCAGAACTGTTTGGTCCAAAAAAGCCTAATGGTGACAAAATGAGAAAGCTAAAAACAGGCCATAATAGCTCATGAGACCCTATTGCTAGATGAAAAGGCAGATGATCACCAAAGTTATTAGAATTCATCCTGAGGGGAACGTGAATGTCTGTACCAAATTTCATGTCAATCTATCCAACATCTAAGATATTTCACTTTAAACCACAAATGTCAACCTCATGGAGGCGCTACAGGAAAACTGTATCACTGTATCACCAAAGTCACTATCATCTGGGGTTCATGAATGTCTGTACAAAATGTAATAGCAAACCATCCAGTACTACTGACTGTCAGCCCACTTTCTCTCTGCCTTTGTAGGGCAGGACACATGTTAACCACAAGAATTAGCCAGCAGTGCCAGCATTAATTCATTCAGTATAACTGTGTAGTTGCTGAGAGCAATCATGAAGGTGTCGGACAGAGCAACAGAAGAGTGTTATCCCAGCACCTCTACTGTCCCCACTGATCCACTCCAATGATTAATCATCTTCCCAGCTGGCATTACCACACCCTCCACCTCCACCCCTCCTCCCTCACTGCTGCCTGTGAGCTCTTCCATGGCTTGTTTCCTAATGCCAAGGATCAGCAAATGCAACATTTATTTCATTAGCAAAAAGTAATTGGCTTGGGTCTCTTCTTTATGGAGGACAAGATATACCTTCAAAGCACGGAGCTCACATTGAATACTCAATCGCACTTACTTTCTCTCCCTGTTCTTCTCTCCCTTTCTTTATCTCTCTTTCTCCATCTGTGAAAATAAACGAGAGAGAAGCATCATATGTTTATGTGAGGGAAGTCATCATTTGCTCTAATGTTTATTTGCTGAGGTGGAAGGGAGGCAAGGTGACAAATGTGCTGACTGGAGTAAGGAGCATTAGCAGGTGAGGCAATGCATTAAATCCCTCAGACTCAATCATTTAGGTAATGTCCCGTTTGTTTTAGATTCATGGCTCGTACTGCCTTTTTACAGATTGAGTGTGGCCAACCATGAATCTGAGGCCACCATTATCCTGCAGTGTTTCACACTGTTTATACACCGCTCTACATCATGTGCTACAAACCAGACAGGAGGCAGCAGAGTTTAAAGGATGGACAAAGAGGTTTGTGATGAGAGAGCTGCTGGTTCAAAACTGTAGAGTGCCTCGCAGAAGTCAACTCCCTCAACAGTTACTGTCAAGCTGCCTTTGAGCAATACACTGAACCCCCAGCAGCTCCAGAGGCCAGAGTTCAGTGTGCTTTGAAGAAAACTTCAAAGCACACTGGTGCATACATGTGATCTGAGGCAACAGTTTCATATTTCTAATGACTGACAGGCATGAAGACAATCAGCCCTTGGACACAGACATGTAAAAGGCCCTCCCACAAAAGTATAGCAGCAGTAGATCATTCTGCGTATTTTTCAGTGATATTTTGCAACTTAACCATGAAAATGTTGCTGTTGGATGAAAATTGCACCTGAACTACAGTACTCTGTCTAAAGTTTCAGAGATCACATCAGATCTGCACAAACACACACCACAAATATTATACAAAATGCTTCAAGGCACTATAACCTGTGAAAAACCTGTGATCCAGGTTATATTTTCAGAGCTGTTCTGCTGTCACTCATATTTCAACTACTTGACTAATTTTAATGTAGGCCTCCCTCAGACCATGCACTCTGCAGCTGTATTAAGTGGTGAAAACATATTAAAAATAAATATCAGATCAGACTTGGTATTGGCAGACACTCAGTATATTGAAGGATTCAGATCAGAATCAAAATGTAATCAGGACATCCCTACTTTTGACTGAACTCTTTCCAACAGAAAATGTTTATAACAGTCACGACATACAGAGGCTCTGGCCAAGAGGTCAACTGTCCCCCTCTTGTCCTTTCTATGTTCACAGGCATGTTTATGCACAAACAAGAAGATCCATCTCTGTGTAAGAGAGAGTAATCTAAAAAGAAGGCCTATACTATCACAAAGTGCAAACTTCCTCTTACAGCAGTGAAATACAGTGTCTTTAACACACACATCAGCCTGGGAGTTTTCAGGAATAATTGCTGCACTTATTTGAGATAATTGAGGTCACATCTAACCTAATTTATTTGAAGCTGAAACCCAAATGTGAAAGAGAAAGCTGAAGGAAAGAAGAGCCCACATTCCATTACTGCTTATGTTGTTTTTGCCTTTCTAATATACTGCACATGTTTCTGACCCAGCCCGATCCTCCCACACACCCGCCCACACTCATGCAAACACACAATGCCACGCGGCCTGTGGAAAAACTCTCAATTACCTTTGGAAAAAAATCTATGTGATGAGAGTGTGAGCATACACAGTGCTGACAGCAGCATAATACCTTTCATGTCATGTATGCAACGTTTCTGTATGCTTCTTTGAATAAGAACAGGGAGGAATTTACATGGATGGAATGTATTACATTAACTTGTGTTGTGTGGAGTACTCTGCTGTGCAGGGCACTGGAGGCACAGAGGGTAAATAACTGATCCAACTGAATTAACTTATTCTTGGCCTCCTCTTTTCTAACAATAAAGCCGTTAACGCCAAAAACAGTCTTGGATGACCACCTTTCAAAACAAAGCTTTTTACAAAGACCTTTTGGAACAACAAGAGGAGTCCTGTAGATCATTTATTCAGATGACGATTCACTATACAAACAAACAAACTGACAGTTCAAGTATTTAGGCTGGAAGGCACAAATTAAACAAGTCAAAATAATCATGTCTAATATTCAGTGTTCAGTGTCATAGCAAGAGGGTTCAGGGTTGGAATCCACCTGGGAGGGGCCTTCTTGCGTGGAGTTCTCCCTTGTGTGCATGTTCTCCCTGTGCCAGCATACATTTCCCCCTGCAGTTCAAAGACTTAGGTGTGAATGTGATACCCGCAGGAATCAAGGGATTTTGGCGAAAACCAACAAATCCTCCAAATTAAACAACAAAATACTTCATGTCCTGTATTTGGCATTTGACACCGTAAATCATTCTAATAAGAGGAAGAGTCATCAAACAGACCCTAGGTAGTCAAAATTGGTTAAGTAATATCATCACTGTGTAGTGTTTTTGCAATCTAAAGCATTAAATTTCCATAACTATACAGAACTTATGTGTATTAATCTGTACTATCAATTACATTATTGCCTCCTCCCTTCTTTACATTGTTCTCTTAGAACAAGAGACATCATTTGGGACTTGGGAGAACAACCAGAGCCATCACAAATTAACTGAACTCCATACCTGCTTTTAACAATAAATAAAATCTCGTATTACATTAGAAATACTCCCTTCTTTTTACAATGAAAATGTTTATACAGATATTTTTCTTCCTCTCAATCAGAATTGTAATCACTAACAGAACATTTCAATAACCTCTTATCTCAGCCCTTCAAATTCTGTGACCTGTCTCTGTATACATTTAACATTTTTCTTTTTCTTGCTGCTTTCTGTCAAATGCTGTATTCTTTTTTTATTAAGTTTTCATTTTTAAATATAGGTTTGTCGCTCTTATATAGTAAGAATGTTTTTGTCTAACTTGTTGTCTAACTTTTATTGCTTCTCTGTTTGTCTTGTCCTTGCTATTGCTATTTTGTCACTCTTTGTCCTCACTGTATGGGTCAGCAGGATGTTCTGGAAAACAGTTTCTAAAATGATACAATAAATATAAATATAAAAATACAATGAAATGAGTGAAAAACATAATCCATGCAGCACTGCATTTCTTTCATAATGTATTTGCTGTTGTAAATTTGTAAAACATTGACGTAATTTCTAGGAGACAGGGTTATGAGATGTGTTTTTTTACAGCCCTATAATCAATCTAGTTCAGCATGTAAAGGAAAAGAGTTGTGAAAAGAAGTTTTGAAGCCCAAACAGATGCTTTGTTCAAGCTCTAGTGAAATGCAAGATGTACAGTATCTGTTCCGTCAAGCAAACACAGCCTGTAACACTCTTGTATTCATTTGTGTATTACTACTCCACTATCCCTGCTGAACAGTACATGTTGTATAGTTTTTTATATGTAGATATAGCGATATAGATATAAAAAATTTAGCAGTCATAAAGTTCTTAGCTTTTTTATATTCTATTCTTTTATAGGAATGTTTTATGATAGAATACACTTTTTGACCTACTTACATATAGATTTGTTGTGGCCTATGCTGTAGTATATATGCAAATAATAGGCTATTTTGATTTGCCTGACTTGCAGCGATACGTCAATATTCTCCTATTGCTGGCCTGTCAGTTTCTTGTGTTAAGGAAACACATGCAGGTTTACATTTGAAAATCAAATAGGTTTAATAATGGTAGTACTGGACTGCAGTGCGGCTTTCACAGGGTTCTGTTTTTCACTTCATTAAGTGAAAAACAGAACTTTTGTCTAAAACACACAATGTTACACAAATGATGCCAAATTCCTGAAACGTAATCAGGCCATGTTGCAGTAGCATTGTCGCTTGTCACAATAATGGCCAGGACATGTCCGCTGTGTCATACTGTTTGGACTTGTCAGCTACAGTATAATCTTCCATTTTATACATTTATGTTACTGTACATGTGCAAAACTTACAGTAAAGCTCTCAGTGAAAACTGAGTTTAGAGCCTTCTGCCCATATTGACCAATATGCAGCCACTCTGTTTTATGTTTTCAATTTAATGTGTTCAAGGAGAGAAACCTGGTGACCCAGATGTTACACTATCCCTGATTCAGTAGAAGAAAGAGAAGTAAGCAGGCCCAAGGAAAGATAATTCAGCATTACAATTTGGGAAGATGGATAGGATCATTATTATTTACTTGCGAGCTTGCTGCCCTTGTGGCTGAGCTTTGGAAGCCTTGGAAAAGGAGCAGCTTCAGACCTTGCCCATACAAATGTAATATGTGATTCTCAGAGGGGAGTGTGAAAATCTGCTCTCCCAGCCGGATGGCCATGTTTGACCTCCAGCCGTCCCACAGGGTCCCTGCAGAAAGTACAATTTATCAAGCCTGTTCTCTGCAGCGCCTCAACGTTTCATACCTGGATGATGACCAGTTTACCTGCTCTGTGCACAAGGAATACCCACACACTCAATGAGGGATCAACAACCAACCAAGTTAATATCACAACATCTGTCTACACTAATTATTAAATACTTTTAAGTCAAATACTTGACTTCAAGTTAAAGTTTAAGTTCTAAAGACAACAACAATTAAAAACTATTTTTGTACACCATAAAGTCTAAAGTATGGAGCTTGGCCAGCAGTTTTGCATTGGCAGGAGTCGTGTGGGCCACGTGCGTCTGCTCTGTGGGTTGGAGAGATCACAAAATGTTAAAATGTTAAAAGAAAAAAAACAGGTGAAATTTACATATGTATGCACTTTTCTAACATGTTCTCTCCAGTTATATCAGTAGCTATAATGTCAATTAAGGATAAACACCCATACATCTGTTTAGAAACTTTTAAAAAAGGCTTCAGATGTTATCTCATAATAATCATACTCAGACTGTTTTCTTCTGTATCAGTGTAATCCAGTGATTGTCTGTTCATCCACAGTACAAACAGGAACTGCTTGTAGCTCATGCAGCATGACTTCGGCATTTAAATTAACAATACGGTACAACAGTAACTGTGAGTAGTTACTAAGCCATGAGTGTGGAACAAATCAGGAATGACATGATGATTAATGGATGGGTAATAAGTAGTTCAAGAATAACTCCAAATAAGATGAGTTACTAGAGAACAGACTGGGAGATACTATATTCACCAAACATTAGGTAATGATTCATATCTGTGAATCGATATCATGAGTTGTTCCTGATTAACTCTGAATCAGCCACTGAGCAACACAAAACTCGTGAATTACTCATTGCTAAATTATTAGTTCCTCTTTTTGTGACACTGTTAAGAGGCGTTGTGTTGACCCAGCACGCAGAGACCAAACAAAGAGACTTGGATTAAACAGTTCGGCACAGTTTATTAAATGAACAGGTAATTTGAGTTCGAGCAGTGACTGGGCTTGGGACAGCGGGCAGGCAGAGAACATCGATGTCAGGCCAGTGCCGGGGAGAAGGGACCAAACCAAAGCTGGGTAACCTCCAGGACGGAATGGGCGACGACCAGCATGGAAACTGAGTCAGGGTGGTCACTGGCCTGCACGTAGAGGATGGCGAGGAGGGAGCAGAGCGGAGGTCCGGGCCAGACAGATTTCCAGGAGCAGGTCCACGTAAGTCAACGGTACAATCTGGCGACGATGATGAGGGAGACCAGGACTTAAGTACTGGCAGAGGTGATTGTGAATTGGACGCAGCTGTCATGATAGATCTGCAGCAGCCACCAGCTCCGGACCACGCCCCTTGACCTAGATCACTCCACACAGTTAGACAGGGAAGAGAGACAGAAACAGAAAACACAACCCCCAAACATAAACTAAGGAGAGCCCAGCCATCCCATAACAGACACAGCATACTGAATAGTTACTAAGTAGTCCTTCATTACTTCATGATTACCTGGTCATTACTTACCCTTTTTATGCCCCCCTGTGTGTGTCTGTATTGTCATTGTGCAGCTTAAGTCATGTACTCATATGAGTGCGTTTCGTAGCTATCGAGTTGGAGGGAGGCAGAAAAGTTAGATGTCTGAAAAAAAAGAGACAGAGAAAAGAGACAGGAGGCTGAAGATGAAGGAGTTAACGTAAGAAAGGAAGGTAGGGTGTGTGTGTGAGAGGGAGATCATTTTTTATTTCCTTTGCAGGAGCATCAAGATGTTAAACAAGAAGGTGGATATAGAAAGTGTAGTGCTGCTTTGAATAAGGTAAGTATACATGTGTCTATGCATGGTAATGTGGCAATTTAAAGATTTTTTCCAACCTTATTCGAGACATGAAATGGATCGTTAAACCTAATTTTGAATTTATTTCTGACTGAAAAAAATGTGTATGCATTTGCAGGTGCCTAACATCTGTCAAATTAAGAAGAGGGAGGGAAGACTAGAAAGTGGATCCTGGAACCCATGGGACTGGGTGGAACAGAGGGAGGGAGTCATTCCCCTGTGTCTGCCACCACACACGTCTCACATCCTGCAGCCTGTGGATGTGAGTTTCTTCAGACAGGTCTCCTGTAAGACTAGATTTCTCTGTGATCCACTGTTTTTTGATTTCCAAGAAGGAGTCAAGGGTCCTAAGAGACTCTTACCAGAGGCTGAAGGATGGAAGAGTGAAGAGTGGGTCTTTCTGGGCCACGCCTGATGTTACCCACCCCTTGCAACATCCCCTATCCCCAGTTGCCCCACCCTCGAGCCCACCAGCCATAACACCCCTGCCCCAGAGTCAAACTGGCCCTCCACCTAACATAAGGCTTGCGGCTGGAAAGCTAACATGCCACGCAAAACCTCAAACTGATAGGACGTGTCTAATGTCAAATGGTAAAAGCCCTTCAGTCCTGATGCACAGAACTTGTTGTTCATTTAATTGGAGTCCTGTCAAGTTTATTTTTTATTTCTGACACCTGAAGTGTAACTTAAACTCCTTAACTGTTGCCAAGCAGTTATCATTTCTGGTAACAGCAAACATGCTAATGCATGAGGATCTGTTCAACAGTCCTTGAACAAAAGCGACCAGAGATGTGATGCAGTGCTGGAATTAATATATATTTTTTCAGTTTCTCTTCAAGTCCCAATTTATTTTTATTTGTGTTTGGAGTTATTGCCTTTCCACAGCTCCATGGTCAAATATTTAAGCTTACTTGCACTGGTGCATACATGTGATCTGAATATGACGATGAAAAGATTTTTTTGAGAATCCTGTCTCCCGTATCCTGAAGCTGGCACCTTGCATGACTTGACAGTAGAGGGGAAAATGACTGGCTGAAGTTAGGGATTTTAAGATTTTTGTCAATAACTTTCTTATTTTTCAAAGACACGTAAGAGTAACTCAAACATCTCCCATTATATGCACAACCACCAGTTTTAAAAGAAAGATCAGGAATATGGCTTAATGCAATTATGACTTTCTAACTGTTAAAACCTATAATTAATTTCCACCGGGTCCATTAACAGTTGCACAGCTTTTATTTAGACTCAGTTTGGACTTTAAACTGAGTCTAAATTAATTTAAATTAGTTTAGACTAGCATGATTTATTATTTGAATAGTTTTGGTACATGGTTAAAATATTGTTATTTTGCATTTTTGAGCAGATAAACTTTAACTTAATTTAACACAGAAAATGAATGACGTACACCTTCCGGTGTAGGTCCTGCCCAATTTCCGTGGAAATGAAACGGTAATGACAGCTAATCTTAACTTACAACTAAGACTAAGTGATATGAAATTTAATAAAAATCTACTGGAAAATCCTACATTATCATAACTATTGTATAGTATCTCTGTATTAGTCATATTAACTCCACTCATAAAATCAGCTGATACACAATACAATATAACTTTTTTTCATCCAATGATATACACACAGAGATAATGCACCAATGATGAATCAAGGTACAATGCAGTGTTGGTCCCCAAAACCTCAGATGACATGGTTGAGAATGCATTTATGAAGTCAGGCAATTAGTTTGTGCTTTAGTGGAGAGCTGAATAACAGATTTGGAATACCAAGTAAGGATTTACATTTGGTAGAATGACTGGGTCATCTCTGCCCTCATTCCTCTTACAGACCTGTGTGTGATATCTGCTTCCTGCAGAACACCACTCTGAAGGGATAAACAGGAAACAAGCAAATAGGATTTTTAAACACTCTTATAGCTGAACATAAAGCTGATTTTCTTCTAGCTGTACATACTAAGTGAGTTTTTTGTTAGTCTTGGCGTGTTTTATTATCTCTCCCTCTTCATGACAATTGTCAGTGTGTTGTGAGTGCTCAGCGTGCTGTGAAAACCCCAAAGACACAAAGCTAAATGTCAGTGGAAACAAAAAAGCAGCCATAGTGTGGGTGTTCAGTATGTGTGTGTGTGTGTGTGTGTGTCAGTGTTGGGGGGAGTTTGTGATTGAGGCAGGTGTGAATACTTAGTTGTCTCCATCCATTTGCAGGTTGGCATGTGTGAAAATCAGCCTGTTAATTTAGAATTCATCACTAAACGAAACACGAAACTGCAAAGTATGTGTGTGTTTGGGAATGTGTGACAGTCATGTATGAACACTTGATTTTGTCATTTGTGACTCTGCATTTTGCTACTTGTATGTCCAAAATATGTTGATGACAGGGAACAGTTGTGCAGTGTGTTTGATGAGCAGAGAGACATACTTAGCCTGCTCACTCACCCCAGTCTTGATGAACACAACCAAAGAGCAGCAATACGAGATAACCCCCCCACCCCCACCCCCCCAACCTTTCTGTTCAGATCAGCGGACCACTGACCTGGAATAATTGCTTTTTTTGAGCTGTGAGCTCATATACCTTGACCTGAGACTGAACAGAGGATATGGCTGCTGTGCTTTGTTTCTTCAGTTATGCTACAAAAAGCCTTGTTAATTCTTTGACTTCAGTCCTCTATTGCTTGAATCAGCGAGTTGGTGACAGTAGCTGCAGATGGCATTTGTGTTTACTTGGATCTTGAGTTTGAAACTGGCAGCAACCAAATGTCCACTGACTGGGCTCTTGCAGATTTTAGTCATACGTACTGCGGCATGTTTTAAGTGCTAACCAGTATCATGTCAGCACTCGGCCACAAGGCATTAGATGGGACTCAATCGCTGCCATGGAAATGACCAACCCTAAGATCTTGACCCCTGAGTGTTTTTCTGAACAGCTCTAAACTATGATGTAAAAAATTCTTCTAAAGGAATAATGTATGGTGTATTTGTGCTATTTATCTAAATTGTGTTTGCCGGGCATCATATTCTTATTTATTTCCTGCTACGGATTATGAGTAATCTTCCAAATTAAGTCTTGTGAAGTCTCCACCTGGAACTGACTCAGGTAGTCCACAGAAATTGTCCCTGAGATACTACTGGACCTGATAAATTGTGGATTTGGACAACCGATACGTGCCCTTTTCTGGGGAAGTGCAGACATTTGGATTCAGCCTGATTCAGGGACAGACGTGCCCTACAAAGGTGCAGAGTTCAACACATTGAAGGCTAGAAGACAAACTGGCTCACAGAAATCACGACCAAAACTGTTTTAATTTTGTGATACTGTGGACCACTGCTTGTGTCCTTTGTAGAAGGCTTTAGTATGAGACAAACACGTTGACCCATTATGGCATATTTAATATTGAAATGCATCTCGACTTAAATAAAGACTGGCTTGGCTAGATTAAACATTACCTTAACATTAATCATTTCTGCTAAGCGAGTTCCTGGGTGAAACTCTGAAATGTGGACTTTGAAGGTGACTCCCCCTATGTGATGACTGATAAACACATAAATGTAGAAAATAGCTAATTGTCAGTTTGTTGTTAAAATCCACTTTAAAAGTCTCCAAAACAGAAAATTCCTAAACAAAGTCAACTACGCATATTTCTGTAATAAAGCCATAGTCAGTTTCATCCGTGCCTGACTCTGATTCCTCTTATTCATTCAGATATATTGCAGATTAGTTAAACAGTTGGTTCACCTAAATTTTAACTTTCATTTAATGGCATCTAACCGCGCAGATAGTTTTAGTTTTATTTGTCCAGGTTTTGAGAGATCTGTCTCTGCGATTTCTGCCTTCACCCCAATACAATGGCGGGAAATGCAAATTCATTTGTGGTGCTTTGAAATCTCATCTTTGAAAATTAAACTTAAATAAACAATATCAAGTTTCTTTCTTGAAACAATGTCTGTGTTACTCTGGATAACAGATCTCACCGTGAACACCAACTGGAACTTCTTTCTACCAAAAAAAATTGTATGCGTTGTAAGCATCTTTGTGATTGCCTGTAAAGTGTTTTTTTGGCTACCTGGGTGTGTTGGTTAACTTCCACCATTTCATTTTCTTACATTGCCAAATTTCTAAACACTAGTTATACAGTCTTATTTCATTCAAGTATAAAAAGACACAATAGGGGTCTCAGTGTATGCAGTGCTATTTAATTGGTCAAATCGTTTTTTTACTCTGGAGTACTGAAAGGCAGTACAGATTCAAGCACAGCAGCACTGGTACTTTGGGAAAAAATCAAGGCTACTTTTCTGTCTATTTTGGTCATGTCTTATATCACCCACTTTTGGTTTTCAATACATAGAGTAGAACATTGTGGTCTTGAGCTCTTTCTCGTGTCAAAGGTTTGGTCATGGTGCTGTATAGCTGAATTCATATTTCTATCATCTTTGGTCTGGTTTTATGTTCTCTGCATTGTATGCAGGCTGAATAGAGCACATTCACTACCACGCATTTTCTGAATCACAATAGCAAGTGAGCAGTAGTGACAGTGAATTTCAATTTTCCTCGTGGCGGGGCCTCAGAAGATGGAAATTCTAATGAATAAAAAATAATCACTTCAGCTGAGCTTTTGTCAGCCAGTTTCAGCTCATTTTCAATTATAACCCCAGCCTCCTTTCCACCTCTGTGAATGCATTATGCTCAATAATATTTAAAGCTTTTTTTCTAAGTCCTCTCAACCAACACAGCCACTGAGAATGTATTGTCAGCTTACAAAATCCCTGACAGGTTGGTACATATTGTTCCCATATTGAGGATCCAAACAATCTACATTAATGTCTAAATATTTCAGGTGCTGTGCAGGAACATTTAACTGTCTGAGCTGAGGGGTGGGGTTACAGGGAGTCCAAATAATTCAACTTCACCAATAATGTTTTCTTTTTCAATAAATAGGAAAACTGAATACTTAGCATTAGCAGCGATTAGCAACAAAATATAAATAATGGCTCCAACAAAAGTGTAATACAACTTAAACTTTTTAATTTGATTTTGGTCCATGCAGGCACCAGAAGGAGTCACTACAAGTACTGGATTCCCACCCACATGCATAGCCCATTGTGCTGGTTGGAATACACAACCAAGGTGGAGGTACTGTTCGCAGGAATTGAACCCTAGGTTGTTCTGGTAAGAGTTTTTCCCCAGTCATATTGAACATATTTTTTTATAGTATGTACAGTATGACTGTCCTTGCTTTATCTTTCCTTATATTTTCTACTTACTATGTTTATTGTTATGCCCCCAAAATACCAAAGCAAATTCCTTGTATGTGTAAACCTACTTGGCAATAAACCTGATTCTGACCTAGGCACAACTGAACAACTTTTGGATCTGATCCTGATTTTGATCATCTTCATCATGATCATGAGAAACCTAGTTTTTCATCTTCTTGTATACATGATGATTCTAACATGATCTGTGATGATGGTCTGTGATTGTCTGCTTTGGTGCAGGCATGTCTTTGACTCCTCCATATCCAGCAAATCTGTCATTTCTGTACTGACTGAGCTACCTCAACAGTTGAACCCAGTTTACTGGCTGCCTGGACTGAATTTAGGTTTATCATCTAATCATCAGTAATGGAACACAAAAGTGATTATACAATCACCAATGTCAGACTCTCACTTTCATTTATACTGTGTATAATCATATTTTTTGTTTTACTGACTAACTAATACATATATCTAAGCCATTTTTCGTGTACAGATGCAGTGGACAGAATATTTAAGAAGGACTTACTTGCTTGGCACCTACAGCACAGAAAAAACACCAAAGGCCATTCTAAATAGTACACAGTGCCTGAAATGGACCGATACTCAATACTGAATTCCGGTACTGAATACTGGCACTTCTGATTTTTGTCCACAAGAGTAGCCTTACTTCTTATTGCGTACCACCACCTACTGGTGAGTCTAGGTCTAGGTACGCACCCCTAAACACCCGTGATTTTTTTTCCCTCCGGCATTCTATGAAGACCCGCCCTACTCTGTCTGTGGTTGGCTAGTGTTCGTTGCCTTCGTTGGTTTGGTTGGTAATGTCCAGGCATGAGGAGTGAGATGGTTAGGGTTGAATCTTGCCGATACATTATGGACTTAATCTGTAGGCCAACAGATATCATATTTTCAGTTGATTTTATGTTAAATTATTTAATATATTTGTCTACAATCTGATTTTTATCAATAGCTACATAAAAAGATTTATTAGCCAAATATACATTTATGTACAAACTGTGGAAATGTATGTTGTATGTAATGAAATGCATACAAAAATAAATTCAAGTGGCATATATTACCAAGATATGCATATAAATATAAATATAAATATAAATATATCCAAGCCACATGAAATGATCATGTCATGCAACTGCTGAATTAGGGTACTGGCACCTTTTTTTTTGTCCAATTCAGGCACTGATAGTACACCAAGTTTGACCTTGGTAAGCTGAACTCTGGAGTCCAAACTCCCAAGTACAGGTGGACACAGTACAATCAATTTATTATTGGGACAGCAGAGTTCTTGCTGACATCACCAGCTCAGCTTGGGTCAGATGATTATACTTCAACTCACCTATACACTTGCTGTGTGACAAAATAATCTCACCTCAAAGGTCCACTTAACATCTTTGGAATGTGCAGAGCAAAACCACTTCCAGGCATTTGGAGACTTTTTAGCTAAATGTGGACACAGACAGTACTTGATCTGTAACTGATGGTGTTTCATGATAAGTACAGACAAGAATGCTGATTGAGAAAGTTTTCAAAGCTGTAACAAAATACAATTTTCCTATCACTTTAGGGAATATCAAAAAGCCTAATGAAAAAGTATCAGAGCAGGCTTTATTGGCCAATGGAAGCCAGTGTCAAATATCAACTGACATTCAACAGCATTTGAGTATAATCTTGATAACTTTGGTTATAATGGTAAATCGTATCCCCCTGACAGATTTCTAACAACAGCAGATCACTGAACCCTGCTGCTTTACTAATTCTAACCAAACTAACCACATCACCATTTCATTTGGGTTCCATTTGGTTCCAATACTACCACAGGGAAAAAGACATCTTTTTCTTGTGCTGGATGCCAGATGGTTTGGTCTTCTGCAAACACACACTGTCTGCCTCCCGCTCCCACTTCGACAAAAGAAAGAGTCATTCGACAAAGCAGCCTCTGACAGCTCCAAGAGCAACAACACCTGCTGTCGTCCTCCACTGCCAATCCTAATAATAATAATAGAAAGGGCCTGTATGCAGCCAGGGCTCATTCACACGTCTGTGTTTACGAGTCCGACTCATTATTTCTAAGAAGAGCTGAAACAGAGAAAGAAATAGAGCGGCGCTGCGGGCAACAACAGTATTTTTGGAGGTGTGGTTGAATGTGTCAAGGTCAAGTGAGAGTCCTTGGTTTGTTTTTTCTTTTTTTAGTTGCTCTGATTTGATTTGATTCACAGAGAAGAGTTCGACCTCACAGTAAATTGTACTGCTGCAGCTTTTTAGAGCCCAAGGTCATCAGAATTTATTGCATTCCTTAATTGGAGTCTTCTTTGGCTCACTAAACCTCCACAGCCTGAGCAACTCTTTTCAGTATTTTGTTTTTCTTAATTTCCTTTTTTCTGCTGATTTGTGTGGGGCGTTGGGGACTTGTTCCTGTGAACTTGGGGGACCAGAGGAAAGCCTTGAGCTCTTGATTAACAAACACAATATTGAACTTTCTCTTGCTTCTGCTGAGATATATTCAAACTCTCTGCCTCTTGTTTGCCTTGTTATCACACTCTCACTTTTATTGTCTGCTCTGCCCTCATAATTAGATTTTGTATCTGTATATGTGTAGGTGTGAGAGAGAAAATAAATTCAGCTGAACCACAGAGCACACACAGTTTTATCTCATATGATAACCATTCAGTGAGGGCTTTGTAAGCAGCAGTTACAATGTTTTGCCAGATCACATGTGCATCATAAATCTGCAAAAAACTGCACATTCACTGTCACAGCTTCATGTGAGCAAACCCTTAGATTGTGTTATTTTTCATCTCATTTCACATCAGGGAATGGACATAGCAGAGGAAAACAGAGGGTAATATCTCCCCGTCCTTCAGTGATTAGATTAAGTTTCTCAGCGGCCTGCTCCCACTGTGGCTTAGGAGGCAAAAGCTCCTAAAATGAGGTGTCATTGCAAATTACAGGAGCAGCTGAGGCCCAGCTCCACCCCACCGGCTAGGCTCACCCATCCACGTGCCACCCACAGTAATCATTCCAGATCTGGCCCACTGTGAAGTAACATAAATTGGTGCTGATGTGGTGTTTGTGTCAGGGGATGGGGTGGGGTTGGCTGAGGAGTCCAAGACAGATACATTCTTCCCCCACCACCACCAGGTTGCTAACACAATCTACCTGTGTTGGAAAGAAGAGGTTAGAAAAACAGACCCGATGTAGCCTTGAGCAGAGACCTAAATTCCTAATTCCACTGCACTGAATTTAATTATTATATTTTATCCTCCAAGAGTCCTGCTAAAGTTAAGTCAAGTCATTTATAGAGAACATTTAAAAACAACAAAAGTTGACCACGTTGCTTTACAGTGACATGACAAATACAATCATGTAAACACAAAATAAATAAAGGCATAAAAATCGATAATTATGGGTAAAAGTATAAAAAAAACAATTTGCATTTTGCACAGAGAGCTAATGAATAATAAGTGTGACTAGTTACCCTGTGTAAAATATTCAAACCCAAGACTCCATGATTTTATGGCTGCACCATATCATCAATATATTCTAGATGTCCTGTGCATCATTTTATACACATTTCCACAAAATTCCATTTGTATTTGAGGTATCTTTGGAAACTTTAGGATCTCCACTCTGATTTAAATTTAAGTTCTAAGTTTAAACAATGTTTGGCTGAATAGCATGAGTTTGCAGCGACTAACTGAAAGGGGTGGAAGTGAGGTTTAAGAGGTTACATTTTCACAGAACACGGAGCTGTTTCAGTGCTAAAAATACTTTGTCAGTTACTCTTTAGACCACAAATTCAGGTATCTACCTGTATATTTCTGAGTCTGTCCTTCAACAGGCAAATAGGAGCCTCTCTTAACCTTATGTGATGCCTAGGCAGTAATGCATCAAACTATAAAGGAAGGAGTCTCTGTCTGTCTGTCTGTCTGTCTGTCTGTATGTATATCTGTTCTTCAGTTTTCTTGACAACCATTCATCCGATCAACTTCAGACTTGGCGGGTGTTTTGCTGAGGACCCATGGGAGTGTAGTGTTGAGTGTGAAGTCGATCGGATGAGCGTTCTCGACACTCTGCAAGCAGCATTTGGAGGACAAGCAATCAGCTCACTCCCAATGGGCACGCGTTCCGTACCGGCACGCCCCCCAACAACACTGTAAGAAGCAATACTGGGAGCCAAGCAATCGGGTACGCACTCCAAACTGGTCTTTATACAAAAGAGAAATCTCCAGACAGCTTGGAGTTCAGCCTCTGATATAGACTAGAGCAAAGAAAAACAAGGCTGGAAGAAGAAAGTTATGATGTGAGACAGCGACAGCAAGCTGCTTGTCTCAGTGACGTGTGCATTTGTTTGGTCCCTGCTGCATGGCGGGATCATCTTGCCTCACTGCAATGTTCCTCCAAATGGAAGAAATCAGAAAAATGACTGACCCCCGGGGCCCGTCCCCCCAGCTAAGGTCAAGCATCGCCTCCTTACACCTCCTCCTGCTCACTTTCCTCCACGACGGAGAGGCCCTTGAGTCATACACACTTCTCCTTCACTGCACAGTAAGCCTTCAAGTTCTGGAAATAAATTATCTCTGCTCACACTCCCTTGCTCTACTGACACAGCCTGGATGGGGATAAAAATCCATTCACAGCCATATCTCGCCCATCTCTATATCCAAAACATGTGCTTGGGTTCCTTCCCACTTCACAGGCATTTATTCAATTTTGAGAGCACTCCATCTACTCCGACAGAGAGAGGGAAAAAACAGGTCTGATCACTTTCGGATGTTTTTTTCAGCAGATTAATCAAACGCCTCTTATTACACAGATGATTGAGATCCAATTATTTGCTGAATGATATACAGTTTTAATTAATTTGAATTTACATTGCATGAGCCTGGAATTAATATTTCTATTTTTAATCCGAGGAAATCTGACGGGTGGCTCTGATTGAATTAATTGTCTGGCTGTGTAAACCTCTGTGGTGTGGCAGTGGCCCTAGGTCCTCCGTACCCAACGGGAGCAATGTCTTCAGCCAGCTGGTCAGGTCAAGGTCCTGGCAGGGCTATGATCTTCAGCCACCGGAGACACAATTAGAGTGGACAGAGGAGACAGATTACACAGCAGGGTGATATATTACAGCTCTGTCAAAATGAGACACACAAAATGGCCTCAGTGACACACAAAATGGCCTCTGGCGTATTGCTCTGGTAAACCTGGGCTGTCTGCTGAACTTGTCTCACAGCCAGGCTGGCCTAGATGGTTTTAGGTCCATTACCTTCACAGGAAAATTCCAAGGAAACTCAAGAGGGAAAAGGTAGCTTTAATTTATCTGTACATTGCTTCATCTCAAGAAAACTTCCCTTTACTCATTCTCAGAGTTCAATGTAAAGAAACAGAAATTCTAATTGTCTTGACATAAGTCTGAGTTATCACATTTTACAAGATAAGTTGTGTGTGCTTGTGTGTCTTTTTTCCATTGTCGGTTCATCCTGTAGGCCTTCAGTCCAGAGTTGGTGTTATTGTATGAGTTGTAATTCACCTGGGGACAGGTCACCCCAAAGATGACAGAAAGCAAATGTGTCTGCAAGCCAGACTCAGATCTCGAGAACACACGGACAAGATAATGTAGTTGGCTGTTTGAACTTTTGAAACGATATAAACATAATACATGTGCACTGATACAAGTAATAGCAATATGTAGGGTGATCTGGGTTTCAAACTGGCTCTGTTTATCTGTCACAAAACTGGGTGAACTTTCGTTAAACAACCAGGTTACATACTATAAAATTAAGCATCAGTCCAAGGTCCAAGGTGTTTTATTTTACATCCAGGGTCCAAATGGACCTAGAGTCAAGATTTTTTTTCAAACTTTCTTTATTATTTATTTTCCATATGCACAACAATTACAGTGAAGCAGTCGTTGGCAATGAAATTCTTGTTCTCAGTCTCCCTCCAACAATGCTCATACAAGAATGTACATAAGAAATTAACACAAGTAAGTGAGATATATATATATATATATATATATATATATATATATATATATATATATATATATATATGAAATAGAGTAAAATAAAATATAATATGAAATATAATACTCAGGTAGACTGAGGTTGTTCAGTAATGTAGTAAATGTACTGTAGGGGCTTAGTAAGAACCGGCTATGCACAGGTATGCATATAAATATGTACTGTGATGGTTTGCACACACAAACATATATATATATATTGTGGTAGAAAAATCTCAAAGATGGGCCAGATGTTCTTCAGATCTTCTCCACACGTTAAAAAACAAGCAATACTAGTAAATAAAACAACTGAGTCGAGATGAGTTCAGATGTGAGCAGAGTTTACTGTTGAATCAATCAGGACAGCAAACACGAGTTCTTCCATGGAACAACTGATCATACAGTGTACAGTTCTTCCCTTTTATACCCTTCTGATACCCCTCCTTCTGTGGGCCTTAGAACATGGCACAACCCTTTGACCTTGAGTTGACTGACAGGCTATTCCTTACATCTCGGGCCAGACACCATTGTTTTTCTTTTTAGTCAATTCTCCTTCGATCAGTAAATAATCATGTCAAATGCTAGGTGATTTCCAAGTCCCGAAGGCCTGACATCACCAGATCAATAAACAATCGTGTCTGTTCACAACTCTTTCTGTTGTATTTAAAAAAAACATGGTGCTCTAGGTATTTTTATTGTTTTTGTGTAACCGGCCATAACCGCCTGCACCATACTGTTCTTGTGCATCCAGCCATGTCCACTTGTACCATGTCAGCTTGCCCTTTTCTGATTTTAATTATTCTGTGGTTTTGTGCTTATTACATATTGTTTGTGAGCATAAAGCTATGTCCTCCCTGACCTGACCCTTCTTACATTAATACAGCTTCACTACCAGTGATTCGACTACATTGATTATTATTATTTCCCACAATATACACACAAATATAGGCCCATATACACACATATACAGTATATACACACACAGACGTAAACAGGTCAACATAAGTAATAAGTGTCAAATAATGGCGAGCTTCAACAGTCTTACGGCCTGCGGGATGAAGCTGTCCTTGAGCCTGTTGGTGTGGGACTGGATGCTGCGGTACCATCTGCCAGAAGGCAGCAGGCAGACCAGTGTGTGGCTGGGGTGGTTGTGGTCTTTAATGATCTTGTTGGCCTTCTTCGTACACCGCTGGGTGTAGAGGTCCTCCATGGATGGCAACTCCATCCTGGTGATGTGCTGTGCAGTTTTCACCCTCTGTAGAGCCTTATGTTGAGAGCCGTGCAACTGCCATACGAGTCTCCTGTGGAGTCTTGCTGATTTTATGATTGTGTTGATTGTGTTGGTGTGGTGAGTCCAAGTCAGGTCCTCGCTGATGTGAACACCGAGGAACCTGAAGCTGCTGACCCTCTCCACTGTAGTCCCACTGATAGAGATGAGGGCATGCGTGTCCTTCTCCCTGTCACTTCCTGTAGTCCACAATCAGCTCCTTTGTTTTGCTGACACTGAGATGGAAGTTCTTGTCCTGGCACCAAGATGTCAGGGCTCTGACCTCCTCTCTGTAGGCCTGAGGTTGGTGATGGGCTTGGAGGTCACAATGGTGTTAAATGCTGAACTATAGTCAATGAACAGCATTCTCATGTATGTGTCCCTCTGGTCCAGGTGGGAGAGGGCCGTGTGGGGGGCTATGGCAATGGCATCGTTCTTTGATCTATTCTGTCTGTATGCAAATTGCAGTGGGTCTTGTGAGTCAGGAAGGGAGGAAGTGATGAAGGTTTTGACCACTCAAAGCATTACATGTTTCTAGAGTTGGAGCCGTGGTAGTTAGACTCCACTTTGTCCCTGTATTGTCTCTTAGCACTGCTAATAGCTCTCCGGAGCGCATACCTGGATTTCCTGTACTGTGTGGCACGAACTTCCCTGTTAACCCAGGGCTTCTGATTCAGGAATGTCCGTACAGTAAACCTCGGTACAACGTCATCGATACATTTGCCAATATAGCCAATGACTGTGTCCATATATGTGTTAATGTTGTTATCCTGAAACAAACAGAAACACAATCACTTCTCACTGACACGACACCAAGCTACCGTCACTTCAGTCAGATTTGTCTCATTTTAGAGTTATTTTATGGTTTTGTTTATTTAGTGTCTGATGACACAAATTTAAAATTATATATATTTTACCATACATGTACATATCTTCACCATCTTTGTAAAATTTAAATCTAAGCATACGGTATATATTCTGTAAATAGACATGTATACGTGTATACACCGATCAGCCATAACATTATGACCACTGACAAGTGAAGTGAAGAACATTGATTATCTCGTTACAATGGCACCTGTCAGTGGGTGGGATATATTAGGCAGCAAGTGAACATTTTGTCCTCGAAGTTGAAGGAAAAATGGGCAAGTGTAAGGATGTGAGCGACTTTGACAAGGGCCAAATTGAGATGGCTAGACGACTGGGTCAGAGCATCTCCAAAACTGCAGCTCTTGTGGGGTGTTCCCGGTCTGCAGTGGTCAGTACCTACCAAAAGTGGTCCAAGGAAGGAAAACCAGTGAACTGGCGACAGGGTCATGGGCAGCCAAGGCTTACTGATGCGCGTGGGGAGCGAAGGCTGGCCCGTGTGGTCCGATCCAACAGAAGAGCTACTGTAGATCAAATTATTGATATACAGTAGCTCTTCTGGATTACTGCCACTAATCTGCTGCTGCATCAGAGGGCAGGGCTGGGACCCCTGCAAATTGGATTGGGGCCTATCCTAATCTGCTGCTACAGGGGCTGGGGCTTGGAACATAACTGGGGGTGGGGCCTGTTGCCACCAAGGAGGTGGAACCGGCTTCTGCCACAGAGGGTGAAGCTTATTGCTACCAAAGGAGGCGAAGCCTTGCCTTATCTTTTTTTGTGGTTCACTGTAAGTATGTATATTAGAGGGATGATGCAACCTTTGTTTCAGATTTGTTTGAGGTGAGGTGTGTGATGCTGATGTGAACACAACTCTCGCGAGATCCAAGATGGCGAAGTTCAGCTGCTAGACTGCTGATCCAAACAACACATCTCTCCTCGGACATAAAACCTTTTTTCTTCTTCTTCTTTTCTTTTTTCTCCACTTCAAAATCGGACAATAGCATCAAGCGACAAGGACCACCTGGAACAATACATAGACGAGTGCTTCAACAGGCTTTGCCCTTTTTTGTGTTGTCTGTTTTGTCTTTGTTCATTATGCAAAGCCAACTCCAGTCCAAACCTTAAAAGACTTAAAAGTCCAGATTCACTCTCAAGCCTGGCCACATCTCCGAAGCCACAATGCTGCACAGAGGTGAGCGACAGGAAAATCCAGCCACTGTGCCAAAGCCTGGAATTCTGTCAGGAACAAACAGACGCATTCACGAAAGAAAACAAATCACTACAACACTGTATTAACACTATTACCACTTAGCTCACCTCGGTTAGCACCGCAAACAAAACCATGAAAGAGACTATTCTGGATTTACAAGCATGCAGCATAACAGACAAATCAGTTAAGGAATTCAAGACAAAACAGTTCAAACTACCTGCAGAAGACAGTAACAACATCACATTCCACTGCGCCCACCGTATGGGAGTGAAGAACACAAACAACTTCAACCACACCTGATCATAGCAACTATTAACAAAAAGAACTAGTTCAACGACAAGTAAAAAAAAAAAAAACTATTACCAATCCGAAAATCGATAAAAAAGCAATCATTTCAGTGGACAGATTATAAATAGATGGACAGTTGTAAGGACGAAAACCCCTTGGCTCTACTTCTAGACCCCGCACCCCCCTTCCTCAGCTGCATAGACATGCACACATGCACATTCTCCCCCCTTATCTCTCTCCCTCCCACCCCATTAGCCATGCACACGCATACACACACACCACCCCATTATTATTAGTGACCATGCCCCCATAACACTTACATGGAATAGAACTAGTCTGCATAAACCCATTACCAGATGGGGCTTTAACACATCTCTCCTCAAAGATCCTGAGTTTGACAGTTATATTAAAAAGAGTGGGCATCCTTCCTAGAAATAAATGACTCCCCAAAGTCATCACCAACTCTTCTATGGGAAACTGGAAAGACAGTATTAAGAGGAAAAATAATTTCATTCTCTGTTTATAATAAAAAAGAAAGAAAAGGAACAAAGAGCTGAACTGAAAGAAAAAATCAAACAGCTTGAAAATATTAATGCAAGTAACCCAACAGAGGAAACTCAGAAGGAATGAAGAAAATATAACTGAAACTCAATGTAATTATGAATAAGAAAACTCTGATACACCGACTTAGACAAGAACATTTCAATGGCACACTACAACTGTACAGTATATTTAATATTTGCATTTAATTTTGCACTATTTGCAATATGTCCACTAGGTTTTTCTTGGCTACCACTGCAAAGCATGTACATGTACACCGATCAGCCATAACATTATGACCACTGACAGGTGAAGTGAAGAACATTGATTATCTCATTACAATGCCACCTGTCAGTGGGTGGGACATATTAGGCAGCAAGTGAACATTTTGTCGTCAAAATTGATGTGTTGGAAGCAGGAAAAATGGGCAAGCGTAAAGATGTGATTGACTTTGACAAGGGCCAACTTGTGATGGCTAGATGACTGGGTCAGAGCATCTGCAAAACTGCAGCTCTTGTGGGGTGTTCCCAGTCTGCAGTGGTCAGTACCTACCAAAAGTGCTCCAAGGGAGGAAAACCGGTGAACTGGCGACAGGGTCATGGGCAGCCAAGGCTCATTGAACAGAAGAGCTACTGTAGCTCAGATTGCTGAAAAAGTTAATGCTGGTTCTGATAGAAAGGTCTTAGAACACACAGTGCATCGCAGTTTGTTGTGTATAGGGCTGCGTAGCCGCAGACCAGTCAGGGTGCCCATGCTGACCCCTGTCCACCTCTGAAAGCGCCTACAATGGGAACGTGAGCATCAGAACTGGACCACGGAGCAATGGAAGAAGGTGGTCTGGTCTGATGAATCACATTTTCTTTTACATCATGTGGATGGCCGGGTGTGTGTGCGTTGCTTACCTGGGGAAGACATGGCACCAGGATGTACTATGGGAAGAAGGCAAGCCGGCGGAGGCAGTGTGATGCTTTGGGCAATGTTCTGCTGGGAAACCTTGGGTCCTGCCATTCATGTGGATGTTACTTTGACATGTACCACCTACCTAAACATTGATGCAGACCAAGTACACCCCTTCATGGAAACGGTATTCCCTAATGGCAGTGGCCTCTTTCAGCAGGATAATGCGCCCTGCCACACTGCAAAAATGGTTTAGGAATGGTTTGGGGAACACGACAATGAGTTCAAGGTGTTGACTTGGCCTTCAAATTCCCCAGATTTCAATCCAATCTGGGTTAAAATAATAAATCAATGTTGAACTACAGTATGTACTTTTGGTGCTTAAACCTAACCAAACTGCGACTGTTTCACAACAATAACCACATTTCAGTCAGGACCACTTTAGTCAAAGAAAACTTCATTTCCATCTGCAGTAGTTATATTTGGCCGCGTGGCTCTGTTCTGGGCAGGGCTGGTTTTAGCTTTCTATATCAGGGTGGGCTGGTAGAAATAATAGGTGGGCACGTAGGTAGCCCAGAGGTTAGAGAGCCTGAAGGTTGCCAGAGTCAAGTCCTGCCATTGTGCCCTCAGGCCTTTCCAGCTTATCTGTGTGTTTGTGTATGGGGTGTTTGGATGGGTTAAATGCAGAAGATTTCTCCATGGGGATTATTAAAGTAGTATTCTATTTTACTTTATTTTAATTTATGAAGACCAGTGTTAAATGGCTACTTTACTTTTTTATTTCTGTTATTGATTTTGTATTTGACTGCTGTAATGCTTGGCACTTTGTGTAGTGTGCATACATGGAAAGTCTGAGGCAGGGAGAGCAGCAACAAAGGAAGTTGTCCTGACATTAAGTATTACTTCTGTAATATATGTCACAGATATAATTTAAATTCCAAACTTTAAAAAATTAACATGCACATAGTTATGCTATTTAGAAAATCCAGAAATAGATTTTCTGACACTAAGGCAGAGTTTGTGCAGATTTTGGAGGGTAACAGTCTTGGAGTCTACTAGGTTTTATGGCATAGGCAGATATTGTTCTCCTCTTTCACACATACCAAAATCATGTGGGTCACTCTCAATGTATGAGGAAAGTGGCAGAGGTGGCAGAGAGTGGCACTTCCATTAGTTTGAAACACATCCCTGTAGGTTTGAAAGGTGGCCGTAAAAACTTTGCTTCCTCTTTGAACACAGTGTGTCATGATCCCTAGGACTCTGTGTGTTTTGTCTTGTTTCCTGTTTTATTTTTAAATGACTGTTCTTGTTTCCCTGTGTGCCCTTTATTTCCTGTCTTTGGTTTCCCTCCGGTGTTGATTATTTTCACCTGTGTTGGGTCTCTGTAAATATAAAGAGTCGGTCTAGACTTGCTCTATTCGAAAAAGTACCCTGAGATAACTTTGTTATGATATGGCGCTATATAAATAAAACTGAATTGAATTGAATTGAACTGTGTCTCGTGACTCACCTGTGTCTGTTTCCCTCGTTGTCTCTTCCCCTATATGTACCGGTCCTCTCCTTTTTGTTCTTTGTCGAGTTGTTGCTGTTGCTTATGTGTGTGATATGGTTGATGTTCCTGGTGTTCCTGGTTGTCTCCTCGTGTTGTGTTCCTGGTGTTCCCCTGCGAGTCAGTTCGTGCTTTTGTAAGTTTGTCTTGAAGTTAAAATAAACCTTTGGACTATTCAGCCTCCTAGCCTGTCTGCATTTTGGGTCCTCTCCCTGCTGCCAAAATGGCCCAACTTGACAGAATGACTTTACCATGCGCGGACCCAGCAGACAATGGGTCGAAGGAGCTAAACAGACGATTGTAGATCTTTTGTGCCTCCAAACCGACTGGAGGAGGGCACCTAATAAAGAATCCCGCGAGGCAATTATGTCAGAGGGACGCTGGAAGCTGGCCACTCAGCCTTGGCTGAAGAAGTCAGTTCCTGAATGGGTCGCTGGATTTTTTGACACCCCGGATCAGCCTGCTTCTCAGCCTGCCTCACCTCCGCTGCTCAGCGCCCCAGAGTCTCCGCTGCCCAGAACTGCAGACCGCCCTAATTCTGTTCCTGATTCCTGGTTGGCAGACCGGCCGACTTATATTCCTTGTTTTCAGTTGGCGGTCCGGCCAGCTTCGTTTCCCGATTCCCGGTTGGCGGTCCGGCCGACTCCTGTTCTGGTTTTCCAGTCGGCGGCCCATCCAGCCTCAGTTCCTGTTCCCGAGTTGGCAGTCCGGTCTCAGTTCAGCCTCCAGCGCTGGTTCCCGCCCAGTTCCGGCTGCAGTCGCAGTCTCCAGCGCCGGTTCCGGTCGAGCTGCCGCCAACGCAGCCTCCTGCTCCAGTGCCCGTCCAGCGGCCGCCGCCGCTTCAGCCTCCTGTGCCCGTCCAGTGGCCGCCGCCGCAGCCTCCTGCTCCGGTGTCCGTCCGGCTGCCGCCTCAGCCTTCTGTGCCCGCCAAGCCTCAGCCTCCTGTGCCTGCCCCTGATCAGCTGCTGTTGTCGCCGCCGCAGCCTCCAGTGCCCGTTCCTGATCAGCTGCCGTCGCCGCCGCAGCCTCCAGTGCCTGTTCCGGACCAGTACCCGCCGGGCTGCAGCCGCCGCTTCCTACTCCAATGCCGGTCCAGCTGCTGTTGCAGGTGCCTCAGCCGCAGGTGCCTCAGCAGCCTAGCTGTGAGCCTCAGCAGTCGCCGGTGTGAGCCTCAGCTGTCGCCAGTGCCCCAGCAGCCTAGCTGTGAGCCTCAGCAGTCGCCGGTGCCCCAGCAGCCTCCAGTGCCAGTTCCCGTCCAGCCTCGGCAGCCTCCAGTGCCAGTTCCCGTCCAGCCTCCAGTGCCAGTTCCCGTCCAGCCTCGGCAGCCTCCAGTGCCAGTTCCCGTCCAGCCTCGGCAGCCTCCAGTGCCAGTTCCCGTCCAGCTGCAGCCTCCAGTGCCAGTTCCCGTCCAGCTGCAGCCTCCAATGCCAGTTCCTCCTGAGCGGCTCCTTCATCGTCGCCGGCCTCCTGCTCGTCGCCGCCGGCCTCCGGAGCAGCTCCTTCCTCGTCGCAGCCGGCCTCCTGCCCGGCCTCCGGAGCCGCTCCGGAGGGTTAGGGGTTCCGTTGGGGTTCAGTGCTAACCGGCTGCAGTTTCTGTCTGCTTTCTTTAACATTTGTGGATCTCTTTACCAGTTTCAGTTAGCTCAACCACCAACCAGCTGCTGTTTCAAAGCAGACAGCTCATCAAGATTAGTGACAAGTGTTTGGGCATAAACATAACCAACTGTGGGAGAAGATTTGAGATTCAAGAACTTGAATGTGCAGTGAAATGAAAAATGGCAATGCCCACAGAGAGCACAGAACACAGAACAAAAAGCAACAACAATACAAAATAAATTACAATATTTACAATGTTATTTTTAATATAGAAATATAAAAATAAAAAAATAAATATATGTTGCGTCTATGTGTACTTATGTGTGTGCGTGAGATGATGAGTTTGTGGAACTTAATGGGCAGGCCCTGGTGAGATCAGCCTGATGACCTGACCTGACCTGTTCTGGCTGTGTGACTGCGGAGGTGCTTGCCTGACCGCAACAGCTGGAAAAGTCCGTTGTTGGAGTGGTGAGGATCCTTGATGATGCTTTAGGATGACTTTTGCACATCTTGGTATGTAAGTCCTGCAGGGAGGGGAGTGTAGTTCCAGCAGTGCGTTCAGCCGAACACACTACTGCAGAACCCTCTTGTCCTGAGTGGAGCTCTTGCCAAACCAGGCAGTAATGTTTCCTGTCAGGATGCTCTCTACAGCTCTGAGTAGAAGGACTGAAGGATCCTCAAAGGGACACTTAATTTCCTCAGCTGGCTGAGGTGGTAAAGGCACTGCCTTTCCTTTCTCACCACAGTGTCACAGTGTATATGTCCTTCGTTGATATAAAAGTCCACAATCAGCTCCTTGGTTGTGGGGACATTCATGAGTAGGCTGTTATCCTGGCACCAGAGTGACAGGTCAGCCACTTCCTCCAGATAGGCATTCTCATCGTTGTCAGAGATCAGGCCCACCACCACTGTGTTCTCAATAAACTTAATGATGAAACTGGAGCTGAACCTGGCCACACAGTCAAGTATGTACAGGGAGTAAGGTAGGGGTCTGAGGACGCAACTCTGGGGGGATTGTGCTCAGGGTGAGGGAGTTGGAGGTGTGTCTACCCACCCTGACCACCTGGGGCCTGGTGGTCAGGAAGTCCAAGATCCAGGCACACAGGGGGGTGTTCACAGTTCAATAAGCTTACCAGCAAGTCTGGTGGGGACTATGGTATTGAAAGCTGAATTGCAGTCGATGAACAGCAGTCTCACATAGCCTCCCTCCTGGCTGTCAAGATGAGAAAAAGTGGTGTGCAGAACCTGGAAAACCACATCTACCGTGGATCTGTTTGGTTGGTGCAAACTGCAGCGGGTCCATGGTATAAGGGAGGAACGAGCAGATGTCCTTGATCAGCATTTCATGACCACTGAGGGGAGGGCCACTGTGTGGTAGTCATCATGTAGGCTGGAGAAGCATTCTTAGGTACAGGGACAAAAGTGGATCTCTTGAAGCAGGTGGGAACCATGGACTTGGCCAGGGAGAGGTTGAATATTGTCGTAAACACTGGAGCTAGCTGATTAGCACAGGACTTCAGAACCAGATATGCCATGTGGACCTGTAGCTTTCCTGGTGTCCACACATGCCAGAGCCCTCCTCGTGTTGTGCTCATCCCCTATGGTTGAACTCACTCCATCTGCGACTCCACTTTTTCCCTGTACTTCCTCTTAGCGTTCATCACAGCCCTTCTCAGTCTGTATGATGCCGCCTTGTACTCATGAATGTTTCATTTCATTTCATTATAAATTTCATTTATATTTAGACAGAAAAAGGTTAAGAGGCATGTGCTCAATTTTAAGTGTTTTATTTTCATGTCTGACATATTCTACAGATATACACATTGAAACTGTAGGTGTAATGTTGCTGGTTTGATGTCAATATGTATCAACAGATCATTTTCACTGACGACACAGCAAGTCTCTAGATGACGTGCCAATACCCAAAACAATAAAAACTTGATCTTGTGGGACTGTCTGTAGGACAGTCTGCAGTTTGTCCAGCTGATATGATGGCTGTTGTAATGAATACAGTTTAGGCTGATGGGAACGGACAGTGCTGGTATTTCTTGGTCCCAGGCTAGTCTGTTGATTGTTCTGGCTTTGTGAGTTGGGTGATATTCAGTCATCACCTTGGCAGAAGTCTTTGCTGGCAGCACTCTGGGCACTCAGTGGCTGGAGAAGACATTAGGCTACCAGACTCGATGACAGAAGAAGATATTAGGTGTACAATAATGGAAACAAACCTAAGACAAATCTGGCAACAGCTCTTGAAGCACAGAATAAATCTGGTGGTTTGTTCAGGGCCTGTGATGGAGCAAGTGTTTGTGTGAGTTTTCCTCTGCTAGGCTCAGTAACGAGGCCATGGGAGCCTCCAAGGGACCAATTTCCTTTAGTTCTGTGAGCCATGTCGTGTCTTTGTGTTTAGTAGAAGAGAATGTGGAGAAAGAGGAAAGAAGATAAGATTAGAGTGACTGGTGATGTTAACACCCAGACACCTGCCATTATTTTATGTCCCCCACAGTCCCTCAAAGATCGCTGTTGTTTTTTTTACTCTTGTGAGACATTTGTTCACTTTTAAGCTGAACAAAACAGGGCCTCTCCAGAGGACGATGACTTTCAGGACAATAACAGAATATACTGTGGTGATTTTGTCCAGCTTCCACCAAGTGGACTGCTCTATATTTCACATTCCAACATAACCTCCCTCAAAAACTTGCTGTTTTTCTGCCCTTTGGCCAGAGTTTCGCATCATTCCCTACCCTCAACTGGACAAGGTGTTGAGCTGCAACAGAGAGGGTCTCATTATAGAGGAGGGTGAATGTAACCCCAAGCCAGATAACTCATTCACCCTTCATTACTACCAGTGCTTCTGGATGAAGAAGGGAGGGGAGATGTTAGGTGCCATAGGGGCTTCAATAACATGATGTGAGTGGCAAGTCAGAGAGCTCCAGCTCTCAGTTTCCACACACTGAGGAACAGTGTAGGTACACATCCTGATGACCCTGGCTCAGCAGCCTCCCGCACAAAGCACTTTTCCCAGTAACACAGGAATGAAATACAATACTTCATTAATTACACTGGAATCACTCAGGCCTGCTGTCAGACATTTTTGACAGGACAGGAGAGTTATTTATGGTTGACATTAAAAATAAATAAGGTTGAACTATGTAACCCCAAGATCCCACCTTGCATGTGCTTTGAATCTATGGTTATTCAACATAATCTCAATACCAAAAGGCTAAGTCATTTATTGGAAAACTTTGAGAAACATTTGACAGTTCATTCTTGACTTTGGAAACATCAGACAAAACAATCTAAACTCAAGGTCCACCTAATTGTTCTGGAGCTTCAGACTGTAGCACACCATCTTCATCAGCAAATTGAATTTGCTCTGTTGCCATGGAAATGGAAATGTTTAAACTTTCTATGATTCTGAGCACCTCTGGAACTATTCATCAATGTTAACTAGAGCTAATCTGTAAACTTTTTTTAGGTTAGTCAATGACTTATTTATTTAATTTGGCATTTATAGTAAAATGAGTTTACAATGAAGAAAAACAAACAATAATTTGACAAAATATTCTTCACACAAGGCCTTGTGATAACATCCAAGCTCAAGGATGGCGCTGCATAAAAACTCTTTAAGGACATTTATGCTTTTATTTAACTTTTCTCTACCATTTATACTATATACATATATATACTTGTTTATCTACAACTTATTACAATAGAAGTGAAAACCAATAATATTATCACAGTTTAGCTTCCAGCTTTTCTAGCAATGCATTTCAGCTCTTAGCTTATTTAGGTAATGCAGTTCAGCTTCCAATTCTGGCAATTCATTTCACATTTCTGCATTTTCAGCATTGCTTTGCAATTTATTCTTCTTCTGTATGTTTTTCAGTCAACTAATACTTCTGCATACATTCAGCCACAGAAACAATTCAAATGTAAAAATGTTCTGCTCTTTAAAGACATATACTGTATGTTTCTAATTGACTTTTCCAACTCCCGATTCCACCAGTGTAGTGTAATACATTTGAGCTTTCTGACTTTTCAGGCAAATTACTTTCATATTTCTGCATTTTCAGCAATGCTTTACAATTTATTTCAGCTGTCAGCATTCACACGCGTTTTCTTCAGGAAATGTAATTTTCTAGTTTAATTTGACATTTATAGTAAAATGAGTTTTCAATGAAGAAAAACAAACAATAATTTGACAAAATAATCTTCACACAAGGCCTTGTGATAACATCCAAGCTCAAGGATGAACTTCCTTGCACTGCATAAAAATGAACTAACTGTATATCCTGTTGGTTGAACTTGCATCAAACTATATTTTTCCAACACTACAACCAATGCCAATTTACATGGACAAAAATAATGGAAGAAGGCAAGCAAGGGACAGCATTCCATTTCTTCTCCCCTGATGGTGGGCTTGCGGGCAACACACAACAGCAATGTATGGCACTCGTCAAAGCACCTGCACTCACAGTTTCTGTAAACCCACAACTTGACATCATCTGGAAAATGTAGGTTGTGTCCAGGTCAGAATGACCTGGTAATGGCAGGAGCCACAGCTCTGTTGAGCCATGTATTCCTATAGACCTCAGTAGTAATGACTTCATGAGCTTCTTTAATGATAAAATTCTAACTATTAGAGACAAAATTCAGCACCTCCTGCCCTCAGTTGGTACTGACTTATCTTCAAACACAGGAACCTTAGAAACAACTGTAAAACCTGATACACATTTAGACTGCTTTTCTCCCATCAATCTTAATCAACTAACTTCAATGATTTCTCCATCTAAGCCATCAGCGTGTCTCCTAGACCCCGTCCCAATTAGGCTACTTAAAGAAGCTAGTTAGCACTAGCACTTGACGAGATATGATCAATCTGTCCTTATTAAAAGGCTATGTGCCACAGTCCTTTTAAAGTAGCTGTAATTAAACCTCATCTTAAAAAGACCACTCTTGATCCAGGGGATTTTGTCAAATTATGAACTATATCTAACCCTCCTTTTCTCTCTAAGATCCTTGAGAAAGCAGTCGCCAATCAGTTGTGTGACTTTCTACACAACAACAAGCTGTTTGAGGATTTTCAGTCAGGATTTAGAGTACATCATAGCACAGAGACAGCACTGGTGAAAGTTACAAATGACCTTCTAATTGCATCCGACAAAGGACTTGTCTCTGTACTTGTCTTACTAGATCTTAGTGCTGCATTCGATACCTCTGACCATCACATTCTATTACAGAGACTAGAACATTTAATTGACATTAAAGGTACTGCACTAAGCTGGTTTAAATCCTATTTATCAGATCGATATCAGTTTGTACATGTTAATGATGAATCCTTTATGCACGCCAAAGTCAGTCACGGAGTTCCACAAGGTTCTGTGCTTGGACCAATTCTATTTACCTTGTATATGCTTCCTTTAGGCAATATTATTAGGAAGCACTCCATAAATTCTCATTGTTATGCAGATGATACCCAATTGTATTTATCGATCAAGCCAGATGAAACCAATCAATTAGCTAAACTTCAGGCATGCCTTAAGGACATAAAGGCCTGGATGACCTGCAATTTTCTGATGTTAAACTCAGACAAAACTGAAGTTATTGTACTTGGCCCCGAACACCTTCGAAACACATTATCTAAAGATATAGTTTCTCTAGATGGCATTGCCCTGGCCTCCAGCGAAACCGTAAGGAATCTTGGAGTTATCTTTGATCAGGATATGTCCTTTAACTCCCAAATAAAACAAACTTCAAGAACTGCCTTTTTTCATTTACGTAACATTGCAAAAATCAGGCACATCCTATCTCAAAAAGATGCAGAAAAACTAGTCCATGCATTTGTTACGTCTAGGCTGGACTATTGCAACTCTCTATTATCAGGCTGCCCCAATAAATCCCTTAAGACTCTCCAGCTGATTCAGAATGCTGCGGCACGTTTACTGACAAGAACCAGAAAAAGAGATAATATTTCTCCAATATTAGCTTCTCTACACTGGCTCCCTGTAAAATCCAGAATAGAATTTAAAATCCTTCTCCTCACCTTCAAAGCCCTTAAATGGTCAGGCACCATCATATCTTAAAGAGCTCATAGTACCCTATTACCCCACTAGAGCACTGTGCTCCCAGAATGCAGGGTTCCTTGTGGTTCCTAGAGTCTCTAAAAGTAGAATGGGAGTCAGAGCCTTCAGCTATCAAGCTCCTCTCCTGTGGAACCAGATCCCAGTTTGTGTACGGGAGGCGGACAACCTCCTCACATTTAAGAGTAGGCTTAAGACTTTCCTCTTTGATAAAGCTTATAGTAGGGCTGACTCAGGTGACCCCTGAGCCCCCCCTTAGTTATGCTGCTATAGGCCTAGACTGCCAGGGGACTTCCTATGATGCACTGAGCTCCTCTCTCCTCCTCTTCCTCTCCATCTGTAGATCAAAGTCACATGACACTAAAGTGATGAAATCTCATTACAATTTTCAATGAGATGTGGATGACATTTTCTGGATACTTTCTCAATACTGCTCAAGGTAACCCAGTCTCCTAAAAATTACATATGCATGCATATATTATTATGAAATAGCAATTGCGTAACCTTAACTAAAACTGCTCTTTAGTTGCCATGTGTAGATATAATACAATATCTACTTGGACAAAATAGCAGTGAGGGAAAAAATAAATGAAGGTGATACTGAACGAAGCCCGGGAGATGTCATGGAGAAAAAAGCAAAACAAATTTGTGCTCTCGATTTAATAATTTGTACTCTCTAATTAGTAATTCATGCCGAATTGGTACATGTGATTGATGGTATGATGCATGATGTGATTGAAGATAAGGTTTCTTAGGGAAAATTAGAAAGTTTTAATGTCTGACAGTATGTCATACTGTATAAAAGGATTGTACCCAATCATGTTTTCAGGGTTAATAATTATGAGTGTGATTAGCTGAGGAAAGGTTAAAAAAACAAAAAAAAACAAGGGACCCTTAGAACAGAAGGATATTACTGTCACTGACAAGTGATCCACAAGCAGCATTCATTATCCATTTATTAACATAACAAGCAACAAGATTAATGAGTGATTGGAAGTACATTTTAATCCCTATACAGCAGAGTGAGCATGGAAACTCAGTTTATGCAGAATGTGTGGTCAACAGCTTGTCATGCATCAACAGCCAATCAGATGACTACACTTTTTCAGAAAGCTGAACAGAACTAAAACAAAGGTTGAGTCCAGTCATTGAAGGTTTCCAGTTCTCTGAGGTCAACGGTTGATTGAGTAATAGTGACATCCATCAATGAAGCCATAATCCGATGGTTTTTGGTCTCAAGCTTATACTTCTCTTTCCCCACCAATTTACTTTGGTATGGCCCACTTCTTGGCAGTGTGTAAATTTGTCATGAAGCTGAGCAGCTGCTTGGTGGCCTGACTCCTAAGATGCTGACCTCTAAAATCATAATGTCCACATTTTCATCATCATATATTCATTATATCTACCAAGATGGGTATGCAAATGGACACTTAAAAGGGTAGGATCCTGCAGCTTCTCTGCAGCTGCAATGTAAAGATAAGGTATGTAACTGAAAATGTGTGTGTACAGCACATACATCTAAGCATACAGCTGATGTCAGATGTTAGTTTTACAGACGGGTCTCCAAAGGTGCAGTCGTCGGTGTAGAAGAAGAACAGTGGGGAGAGCACACATCCCTGGGGGGCGCCAGTGCTGATTGTATGGGTGCTGGCTGTGATTTTCCCCAGCCTCATGTCTATCAGGAAGTTTGTGATCCACTGACAGGTGGGGGCTGGCACAGTGAGCTGGGTGAGTTTAGAGCGGAGGACTTCTGGAAAGATGGTGTTAAATGCTGAGCTGAAGTCCACAAACAGGATCCTCACGTATGTCCCTGGGGAGTCGAGGTGTTGCAGGATGTAGTGCAGTCCCATGTTGACTGCATCATCCACTGACCAGTAAAACACACTCGGTTCTCCACAGTGTGGGGGGATGGTCTCCTGTTGCTGGTGATGTACTGCAGGCCTGTCCACACTGACGCAGGGCCGTTGGCAGAAAACCTGTTTTTAAGCTTTTCAGTGTAGCTTCTCTTTCCTACTCTGATCTCCTTTGTCAGTGTGTTTCTGGCCTGGTTGTACAGGATTTTGTCCCCACTTCTGTAGGCCTCCTCCTTGGCCGGACGAAGCTACCTGAGTTTTGCTGTAAACCAAGGTTTGTTGTTGTTGTTGTTGTTGTATGTGCAGAAAGTTTTAGTCAGCACACATTTCCTCACAAAAGCTATAAGATGTCACAGTGTCGGTGTAGCTGCAGCCTCAAAAAAACTCTAATCAGTATATCAAAGCAGGCCTGTAATACCAGCTTTTGCCTCATCATCCATCTCCTCACAGTGTTGACCACGGGGGGCAGAGCGAATATGGTATAGCAATGGTACAGTGTGTTTTTATCCCTGGTGTGACACTTACTTGAGGTCTGCTCTGTTAAAAGTCCCCAAGAACAATGAGCAGGGAGCTGAGTGTGTGTTTGTGCTCCATGGAAGTTATCTGGTCAGTCAGGTGTTGTAACGCCTCACTAACACAGCCCTGAGATGGGACGTAAACACCAACCAGAATAAAGGAGGAAAAGTCCTGTGGTGAATAAGATGGTTTACAGTTAATGTGTACTGTCCAGGATGGACTCACCAAGCCAGGTTTCAGTAAAGCACTGGGCAACAGATCTTAAACAGTCATTGTACATATTTTTCACAATACTTTTCACATTTTATTGTCTTTTAAATTTATGCTTCTTGACTTGCAGTACTTGATTTATCTTTCTTTATATTTTCTACTTACAATGTTTATTGTTATGCACCAATATAGCAAGGGAAATTCCATGTGTGTGAAAACCTACTTGGTAATAAACTTTGTTGGCCAGAGAGTAGACATTCGCCAGATATATTGATGGGAGCGCAGTTCGAAATTCCCGCTGTCGCAGTTCAACTGGTGCTTCAGCATCTGTTGCAGATCCCATAGAGAGCTGCTGCTCCTCCTACTGAAAGCTCTGTAGATTGTTCAGGTTGAGCGAAAAGCGGTGAAAATGTTTGACAAGTGAATTGTCGAATGTTCAAAAGTTCCTCCCATGGTGGATGAAATCAGAAAGGGAAAGCTGACAACAGAACAAATAAAAACAGAAAAAAGGACCAGAGAGTGCAACACAGAGGCTGCCATCAGAGTCTTAACACACCGGGAACTACATCCAAAAGTAAACTACATAATCTACTCACTATCCTGCATCTGGTGATGCTGGTCCACACGTTTTCTTTGAGTTCATTGTCTTTATAATGACCACAAACAATCTACAGGTCCGGAGTTGTGATGTGACGGCCGTTCCACTTGGTTGATGCCTTTATTCGCCGTGCGACAGCTCAGAAAAACCAACCTTGTTCAGAAAAAAATATGTCGCTTTTTCACCGCATAATATTCACTTTCTGTGTGAAAGTACTCATAACAATAACAGCTCGAAAAAATATATTGATGATAATCGCACGAAAAAAATGCCTCCGGTGTGTAAAGGCCTTTAGTAGTAAACTCTTAGTCTGTCAAAAAATATATACTATAGAAACAAAAACAAAGCAAATTTTCATGAATTTTGTCTCTTCTATTGTTTACTTTTTATTATTTTTTGAGTTTTGGCACAACAGTTACCATCATGCTTTGGAAGATGCAAAAAGGAAAGTGTTGCCATGGAGTCAGTGAGTTAGCTGTGGCTTTCATCTGAGCCCAGTTTTGTTAGCCTTAATAGGATAGGATAATATATTAAGTAAATATTACATTTTGATGAAACAGCACCATGACAAGTCAGGGGGGACAACAGACAGGGCTCTGAGTTTGACATGGAGTCTTTGCTGGGATCGTTATGATGTGCTGATCAAAACTGAGTTTGTTGTCTATAGTGAGTCCAAGATATTTGAAGCTGCTCACCTGTTCAACGTTCAATGACCAATTCTTTTGTTTAGTCCACGTTCAGCTGCAGGTAGTAATCAGTGCACCATTGTGTGAAGTGAGAAATAGAGTTTTGATGGCTGTAACAGAGTTATGATCATTGAGTAGTGAGAGTATGGCAGAGTCTTCAGAGTATTTGAAGTATATGGTGATGGCTGAAGGGCCGGTACAGTCATTTTAGTAGAGGATGTAAAGGAAGGGACTAAGGACACAGCCTTGAGTGGCTCCAGTGTTGGTGATGAAGGTTGATGTTACAGTACTGTGCCTATTCTAACGGCCTGTGGTCTGTTGCTGAGAAACACCCTCTGCTGGGATGGTGAAGTTTCTTGATCATCTGGTGGCACTGATTTGTGCTGAAGGCAGCGATGAAGTCAACAAAAAGGATTGAAGCGATTGAAGTTCATCTTCAACACACCAAGATGAAGTTTATCATTGTAAATAATCAACCATAAGTTGCGCTGATTCCAGCAATATATGTATGTGTCTATGTGTGTTCTGGTTTGACGGAGTTATGATGCTAAAAAGACAAGATCCAATATTTGATTCAAAATGTGTAAAATTGAGTTTTAGGGCAATTTCACACTTGTAGATCTGACTGGTAGGTCGTAGGTCTCTCCTAGAAATGCAGATTATACACTACTAAATTGTTTTCCCAATTATGTTGTGGTGGAAAATGTAATTGCTTTTTGGATTATGTTCAGAGACAACATTTTGTTTGACTGAATAAAGCGCTACAGTTATGAGTCCAGTCTGTGGTTAGGTTTAGGCAACAAACTTTGGTTAAGGTTAGGGAAAGATAGTGGTTTCAGTTCAATGTTAAAGACATCATGTCTCAAGTAACTGCTGACTTTTTCTGTATTACACCAGACCATTGTCAAGGAAGGCCATCGAGGCAGATCTGCCACAACAAGCCATCTAGCCAGCAGGGAGAGGACCCAAATGCAGACAGACGGCAGGCAGACAGGAGTAGTCCAAGGATTTATTAAATGTAAACAACATAAACTTACGGGTGACAAGAACATGGAACTCAGAGAAACCAGGAAAACTGAGAATCAGGCAGGAAGACTTGACACGAAACTGACGATCTGACAACTAGGGAAACTGACAACAACAATGAACCGACGACGAACAAAGGAAAGGGACCGGTATATATAGAGGAGTACTAAACGAGGGAATCACAGGCAGGTGAGTAAGAAAACAGGTGAACCTTATCAAAACTGGTGGGAACAGAACAAAGACAGGAAATGAAAAAGCACAAGGAAACAAGAACAGGGATTTCAAAATAAAACAGGAAACAAGACCAAACAAGAGTCCAAACAAGAGTCCTTCGTGGACCATGCCAACCATGATCTGAACCCATAGCTGTGAGTGCCTAAACATAACCATAAAGAATTTTAACAATGCTGTAGTCATTACCAGTGGATTTTGTACTGCAACATCAGCGAAAAACAAATGAACTACCTTGTCATTAAACATTTCACTGATACGCACAGTATCAATGTTTTTGTGACATGCCAGATGTGTTAATTAGGAAAATTTCCTTATCATGTTTCTAGAGAATGTAATGCAGCCCTGATAACATTTCCTGAAAACTGTATTAACTAGTTATTTATTAGTTGTACATAAACGTAATTTCTAGGAGACAGGGTTGGTCTTAAACTAGTCAGTTAAAAGACTTAACACACTGGATCTAGAAGATTCTAAGAATGTATGACACTCATTGACCTCAGGCCAGGCTTGGTTTATGTGTCTGGGAGAAAAATGTTGTCACCTGAAGGCCTCTAGCACTAATGTTTACAGCATAAAGTGTCCTCTAACACTCCAAATGTTACAGCCACAGTGAAGGATGACAGCACTGCTCGGCTGCATTGCCGGCTTTTGTAGCCACATGAGAATGATTATTCATTTCAAAGCAGGAGTTAGTAACGTGTGTGTGTGTACATTGTACGCAAACCATAGAGAAACCAAGTGAGAATGCTTTCCCTCCAGACTCCATAAAACATAATAGAGCAGCTAGAATCTGTTTCTTTACAGTGTGCCACTGAGACTGTACCTAGTAACTATGTTGGCTTCTCTCAACAAGTCCTCTGCACTGGCCTCTCTCAATGATCTGCACCACTATCTTACCTCCTGGGAAGGTGTTCTACACATCAAAGCATCCCACCGCCACCCATTCTGGGACAGTCAGCAAACATGGGATAATTGGGTGCTGGTGGAGGTTTCCCTCAAGCCCACAGTGCCTTTCTGACAGGAAAAGAGCATCAATAAAAGAAGAGAAGAGTGACAGGCTAGTAGCCTGAAGCAGAAGAAGGGCAATGAAAGCCATGAATAGTGAGTGATGACATGCATATCAATGCTGCCCCTTCAAGGTAAACAATGACTCTTAATTACCAGGCCAAGTTTTAATTAAGATGACGGTAGAGTAATTATTGCCCCTGACAGGGATGATTGAGCCAGAGATCCATGTTCTGATTAGGGTGGTCGTCTGGATGCTTCCCATCCTATAGGGAGGCAATAATGACATGACCTCTTGTTGTCAGAGGACGGCTGGGTGGCACAAGGAGTGAGTCTTCAAATGCTCTCAAATTCTTCTTTTTCTAGTACACTTCACACAGATATCGGTGAGAACAGCACAGGGCAGAGGGTCAAAAAGAAACTCTGCAAACTCCAAGGGTGGCCTTTCTTTCACTGTTATGTTTGGCAGTAGTGTAGCTGGCTATGTATACACACACACATATACACATATATATATATATACATGCCGCATGTACATACCGCGTATGTATAATGCATATATGCGTAATAATACGCGCACATGCGTAATATTAACCGCGCGTATGTGCGTATGCACGTAATGTCACGCATCCATAATGTATATGCGTATGCACACGTATAATAATGTGCATGTACGCAATAATAATATAATGCGCAGCGTAATATGTACGCATGTCAATACGCACGTATGTAATAATAATGCGCACGTAATATGTGCGTACGCAGCAATAATATGCGCATGGCTAATAATAATAATAATGCCGCACATGTAATAATAATAATGCGCATGTATAATAATATGTGTAATGTAATGTATGCGCACGCACCGTATAATAATGCACGCGTAACCATACTGCACGTAATATGTATGTTATTAATATAATAATATGTAATATTGTGTTGATGTGTAATATGTAATGTTGGTGTCGATATATATATATGTATATATATGTGTGTATATATATATGTGTGTATATATGTGTGTATATATATATATGTGTGTGTATATGTGTGCATATATATATGTGTATATATATATATATGTGTATATATATGTATATATATATGTGTGTATATATGTATATATGTGTATGTATATGTATGTATATATATATATATATATATATGTGTATGTATATATATGTGTATGTATATGTATATGTATATGTATATATGTATGTATATATATATATATGTATGTATATATATATATAAGTATATATATATATGTATGTGTATATATATGTATGTATATATATGTAATGTATATATATATATATGTATATATATATATATATATATATATATATATATATACTATATATATATGTATATAATGTGTATAGAGTTATCCTAACATAACTCCATACAAACTTAGATTCAGATCCAGGTTGAGGCTGTATTGGATTTAAAGTTGTTTGTCAGTTCAGATGTAAATGATGCGTAAACCATGTCTTGAAGGTGTTGTGTTGGATCAGTACCGACAGTCAGCTGATGGATCAGTGTCCTGAGGAGAACAGACGTGTATCAGGGTTAGGGTTGGGGTTAGGACTTGATACTGTGATGTCCTCTGTCCTCAGTGAGTTCTTCGAGCGGACTATCCTGTGTAACAGTTTGGTGTGGAGCTGTGCTCTGACGGGCCGGGCCGGCCTGACCTACCTGGAGGCGGTGGAGAGCGAGGGGCGGGCGAGGCAGAGTCTGCAGAGCTTCCCTCCGTCTCTGGTGGCTCCTCTGCTCCACCTGGCTGCTCTGAGCCGACGCTGCAGACTGACGGAACTCTGTGAGGACGTCTACGCCTTCGTCAAAGACCGCTTCTTCCCCGGAGAGACGGTGGACGTCACGGGACGGAACGGAGCCAGGTACTGGGGGCACAGGGGGCACTGTGAGCTGTACGGTTACAGAGAAATAATGACCTACACAGCAGAGGAGCTGGAGTTACTTTATCTAGAACAACTTCAGCTGATTGGTACAAAGGTCAGTCACTCAGTCCTATAGACCAATAAGATATTAGTTATATATATGTGGGGGGGGGTCTCTGCCTGCTGCTGACTTTTTACAATCACTTCAGTAACCATGGTGCTGTTTAACAGGCATTTCTCCATAGCAACAGCAGCAACGGCTCATGGGTATTGTAGTATTTAGAGCTGCTGGTCAGAACATGAACATGTCTGATGGTTAAACCTTCAGAGTCTCTGTGTTGTCGAACGTTCAGTACGCAGAATGAAGATGGCAACCGATCTTTAACGTTTAATAACACTAAAGTATGAAGTGACAGTGTGTTGGTGTCTGTGGTGGTGAATCATCAGCTGAATCTTTACAGTGAGTGTCAGCTCAGTGTTTCTCTGTCCCACTGTCCACGAACTGCTCACCAGCAGACAGACTCAGTCAGACACAGAGCTGACAGACGAACACTGACATCATGCTGCTCTGTGACTGCTGCATGTGGAAAGAAGCCGCTTGTTGATCACAAGTGTGTGTGTGTGTGTGTTGTAGACATGTGTGTGAGATCCTGCAGGTTCACTCTCCTCACTCCAGCGCTACCGGAGCGCCGGCCGCTAATGGCCACGCCAAACCAGCTGACGCCGATGCCATCATCATCAGCGACAGCGACGATGAGAGCAAAGCCTTCCAGAGTCCCACAACACAGATCAACGGGTCAGTAGGTCAAAGGTCACTTAGCTCTTATGTTGTTAAGTCAGCAGGTCGGAGGTCATACGTTACGGGAGGTTCAGGTACAGGTCTGAGTGGATCTCTGGATGTTTCTTCTGGATGGACCTGCTGAAGTCTGTTACAGACCAGATGCTGTCATATCACCCCCCCAATCTCACACACAACTGTCAGAGGGAGAGGTGCATTGTGGGTAATGTACGCGGCCAGTTTTAACCAGGAAGGAGAGTGTGTGGGAATAAAGAGGATCTCTCTGGTTCTGCTGTAGTCTGATGATGATGATGCAGGAGAGTGAAGATCAGTCTGTGGAGGACTGTTTTAATGTGTGTGTGTGTCAGCAGGAAGAAGAAGAAGCCTCTGAGTCCGTCAGTGTTTAAATACACAGTGAGGATGATGAAGGACGAACACAGTGAGGCGTTCACTGTCAAAGCCAATCAGATCAGGTGAGAAGATTCACCTGAGACCCTCTGACATCATCCGTACTGTCTCTGTATAACCTGTATAATGATGAGTGTAGTTTCATTACCGATGTGATTTAGTTTGGAAGATTATTGATTAGCTGAGTTTACTGATCGGTCAACAGTGCTGCAACATGCCAAGCTGAAAGTGAATGTTAAGAGCGCCCTCTGCTGGACCACAAGGCAAACACCTGCTCATCACTCTCAGAGCATGCAGTGATCAATAACCTTTAAGTTTCCTGAAGAAATACAGGCTGCAGCCAGAGCACCTGTCAGCTGTTCACCTGTCAGCTGTTCATGTTGTTTGTTCAGTCGCAGGAAGACCAGCGTGTCCAGAGAGAGACTGAAGCTGCTCTTTAAGCAGCACTGTGAACCTCAGAACGGGACCATCGCACTCAAGGTGAGACAACATTACCCCCAAATACATGGACGTGGACCACATGATCCACATGGACCAGATGAACCAGATCCCCTCTGTGGGATCACACGGTTTACTGTCTTCTTGTTGATTAATTTATTTTATTGCAAAGTCAAAGAGTTAGGAACATTAAGGCAAAGAAAAACCGTTAAACGTGTGTTTAATTGTGTTTAACGGCACATTAGATAAAATAAAATAACTGAATAAATAAATAAATATGAAGAACTGTTCATGTTTTCATCAGTCTGAAAGCACTGAGGTGATTTTCTAAACATTAAAAAATTTCAATCAATAAATCTTCATTATCTGGAAGGAAGTTAAAAAGACAAAAGGGTCATCGTGGATCCACAGACATTAAGATGTGACCACAGTTAGATCAATACCAGCTCGCTCACCTTGTCCTCAGACGTAATCCAGGTAAGGAGCAAGAAGAACATCAGGTCATCCAGTAGAAAAAGAGCTGTAGTTTCTTATTGTGATCAACATTAAATCTCAGCCTGAACAGAATAATTAGATGAATAAATAAACTCAGAAGTTTGGAAAGGACTTCTTTAGTCTTTAGGATAAATAATATCGATAGTACTCTGTTGTTTAACATCAGAGTCTGAATACTGCTGAGTTTCTGTTCAAACGTATTGATACAATTCAGGTGATTACATATCAAATTTATGTGAGTCGTGGCCATTCCTGTTTGTCAATGATGACTTCCTGTATGTTGATGATGACTTCCTGTGTGCTGACCATGACTTCCTGTCTCTCAGCCCTCCACAATGATGAAGTACCGGCTGTCTGAACAAACCTTCTCACAGTTCTTTCCTGATGAGCCCCCCCTGTTCCCCTTCAGCCCCCCCTCTAAAGGTGGAGGGCGGGGCTCACCTGGACAGGTGAGAGTGATTGCTGTTTTTTTTTTTTTTTTTCACTTTTTATTTGTAGGATTTTTTACATACACAATCAAACATGGTTGACATAACATACAAAACCAGGTAGACCTGGATCCCCCGTGCCCCTGTAGTCAGCGGATGCTTCATGTTTTAATGTTTGCTGTCAGGTTGCTTCTGTCATGAGAGACGTGTGAATACAGAAGGAATATTCATTTAAAACATATCCAGCAGCTTTATAGTCGTTTTGCTGTGGAAATGGTATTAAAATGTTTTGTTGACGTCTTAAAAACATTACATTAGATTTCAAAAAGTGTGCAGATACCCTGTTTAAACTGTAAAGAGTTTGTAGTTTGATATTATTGATTAGTGATATTTCTGATCAGTAAAGTGTGATGTGTTTCCAGGCGAGTCCGTCGCTGCTGAAGGCGGCGGAGAAGTTAAAGCTGCTGCAGCAGAGGGAGGAGATGGCAGCGGCAGCTCAGGACAAAGCTCGGCTGAAGAAGGAGAAGGAGGAGGTGCAGGAGGCCAAGAGGAGGGAGAGGGAGGACAGAGAGAGGCTGAAGGAGGAGCAGAGGAGGAGGTTTGAGGAGGAGAAACGGAGGAGGAGGGAGGAGAAGGAGCACAGGAAGCTGGAGAAGGAGAGGGTGAGTCACATCAAGAGTTTTATACCTCTTCTAACTCTAAAATCAAAAGTAAATAATACAAATAAATCAAATGAAACTGTTGAGAGGTTTTTCATCTGATTTCCAGGAACGAGAGAAGCTGAAGGAGGAGAAGAAGAAATACGCTGAACGACTGAAACTGTGGAATAAACCCAGAGAAGACATGGAGTGTGAAGACCTGAAGGTCAGTGAACGCACCACAGAACATCCTCAGTAATCCTGTTGACTGTCAGCTCTCTGTTCTGTCTTTTTGACTGACCGACTCTGCAGCACTCAGATGGAGATCCACAAGCAGATCATTTATTTATACAGAGAGATAAATGTTGCTTCACAGCTTAATCGATAATTATCTATAAGTGATGAGTATTCTGAGCTGTGGCTAGAACCACACTCTAAATATAGATGACGATATCTGTAAGTGTTCTCCTCTAAACCAGGATCTGTGTGTGTTGGTTCTACCAGGACCTGCCCAGTCCGGTTCCAGTGAGGACTCGTCTTCCAGCCGAGCTCTTTGGAGAAGCTCTGATGGTTCTGGAGTTCCTGCGGGCCTTTGGCGAGGTCTTTGACCTAAAGGACGAGTTCCCCGATGGAATCTCTCTGGGTTAGAACACACTTCCTCCAAACTCTACTGGACAGAACTAGACCAGGACCCTGTGGGTTCCTTACAAGGTTCTGCTCCCAGTCTGGGTCACTCTGGTGCTGCGGTACTGGTCCTGTGCCAGTATGATAAATAGGATGTGTTGGCGGATCTAGTAGAGGTTCTACTGGTCAGGTCGTCTCTGTAGGTTCCATTGGTTATAATAAAATAAAAAATGTTAAGCTGGTCCAAATACAGATTGAAATAGAGGTTCTAGCCAGTTCTAGAAGTTAAGCGCCTTCTGATGGAGTTTTTTTAGGTTCAAACAGATCTAGAGGTTCACTTGATTCTAACAGTTTCTGGAGCTATACTGTGTTTCAATACATGTTCTGTCTCTGACAGTTAAGTTTGTTCTCATAGAAGTTCTAACAAGTTCTCCATCCACAGAGGTTCTAGAGGAGGCTCTGGTGGGCTCTGACCCTGAAGGTCCTCTGTGTGAGCTGCTGTTCTTCTTCCTTTCGGCCATCTTTCAGGCTCTGGATGAGGAGCAGGAGGAGGTGGCTAAAGACCAGGCTGAAGGTCAGACACACACACACACACACACACGCATGTTGGGGCCACACAGAGAGCTGTGATTGGTCAACTTGGACACCTGCAGTTCAACACCATCACACCTGGGCAGGAATGACCTGACAGAACGAACCTGTTGTTGTCATCAGTCTCTTAAACAGTTTCTGATCACAGACTGTATATAAAGATGGACGACATGACAGCTCCCAAAAAGTGAAGCCAAAACATCTGGATCGCCCCCTGGTGGCTGGCTGCAGTATAGGTCATAAGCCCCGCCCCCTCCATGTTAGCGGATGGGATGTGGACCAAACTGAAAAGTCAAAGTACACGTCAAATAAAATGTTCCCAAAGATGGTTTCTGTCATTTCAGGTTCTTATCACGCTGATGTTTGTTCGTTTTTCTGATCAATTTGGTTTTAATTAATTTTTATAGCATCAAATAACTAACAGCTGTGAGTGTGCTGTGATTGGTTCGGGCAGGTGTATGGACGGGACCTCTACTGCACAGACTCTGGCCCCGTATCCGGGATATTTTGGCTTCATTTTTGTACAGTAGGTGGAAGTGGAGACGCGTCGGCCATTTTTATATACAGTCTGTGGTTTCTACAGTGAGAAGATAACTCACACAAACACTGTGTGTGTATAGTGTGTGTATAATGTGTGTTTTGTGTTTATTGTTTATGTGCAGACCTATCGGAGGCTCTGGACGACGACTCTGATGCCACTCAGTCGGCTCTCAGCGCCGTCGCGTCATTGGCTGCCGCCTGGCCTCAACTGCATCAGGGCTGCAGCCTGAAGCAGTTGGACCTGGACAGCTGCACGCTGTCAGAGATCCTGCGGCTGCACATCCTGGCATCCGGCGCTGACTGTTACCACGGCAACGCCAAGTTCCGCTACCAGAAGCAAGGCGGGTTCACGCTGATGGACGACCCGTGTGTTGAGCTGCGATTAGCCGAGCCGGCACTGCTGAAGAGACTGACGAGCACGGCGGTATACGACCTGACACCAGGTCAGCAACTGACCAATCAGACTGTAATCACTGATTTAGATAGGTATTGATCAGTGATTGGTGTGTGTGCAGGGGAGAAGCTGAGGATCCTGCAGGCTCTGGTGGGGAAGCTGCTGACGTTGGCGTCCAGCAGAGATCTGATTGAAGACTGTGTGGAGGAGCAGAGAGCCGCCAGGCAGGAACTGAGAGAAATCAGAGCTGAACAACACCGCCGCGAGAGAGAGGAGGCCGCACACAGGTACACACACTGTACACACTGTACACACTGTACTCAGGTACACACACTGTACACACTGTACACACAGGTACACACACTGTACACACAGGTACACACACTGTACTCAGGTACACACACTGTACTCACTGTACTCAGGCACACACACTGTAGACACACAGGTACACACACTGTACTCAGGTACACACACTGTACTCAGGCACACACAGGTACACACACTGTACACAGGTACACACACTGTAGACACACAGGTATACACACGTTTTTTTCTGGACTAAAACTAGAAAGAATAAAATTAATTGTAATAGTCTGAACGAGAACCCTGAACCCCCCCCCCCCCCCTTCAGGGTTCGTCTTCGTAAAGAGGAGAAGCTGAGGGAGCAGGAGCAGAGGCTGAAGGAGAAAGAGGAGAGGCTGAAGGAGCAGGAGGTGAAGGGAGGTCTCCAAACAAACAGGTAGAGGAGAGACTGAGAGCTGCGACTCAGTAATGTGTAAACATGGTGTTTATCATTAACTGGAAAACGCTGGAACTCTGATAAATGAAACAACTAGAAGAAGCTACGTTTTTGAAGGAAATTGAAGTGTAAATAAAAAGTGAAAATTGCAGGTACAAACACTATAAACTAAAAATGTTTTTTTAAATGTTAATTGTTTGAATGTGAAACATTGTCTGAGTTACAGTTTAAGTTGAAGCAGTTGAAGTGTCTGTTGAAGTTGAACTACTGAAAGTGTAATAAGAAAAGAAGTTAGTCAGTAGAAATTCAGTCTGTGGATGAAACATCTTTCAAATTTAAGCCCTGTAGGCAGTTGAAGTGTCAGTTGGTACGTAATCACTGAAAGTAGTTGAACTCACAGCTGAAGAGTAAGAGATGAGAGTAGTTTAAATTTCAGCTGAAGTGATAAAGTATGGACACTGTAAATAGTTGAAGTGTCAGTTGGTATGAAGCAGTGAAAGCAGTTGAAATGTCGAAGTGAATTGAAGCGTAAGAATCAGTTTAAGCGTCAGTTAAACAAAACTGATAATTTTATTTTACATGTTATTTCCATGAAGTTCAGTGTAATAAATATTTACTGGTTTGTGTTGATATCAATAACTTGATCATTAACACAGGTGTGTGTGTTAACGTGTTTGTGTCTGCAGTGAGACTCCTGTAGAACAGAACACTGTGGAAGACGAGGAGCAAAACTCTTCATCCAACAAGATGAAAGGTAAAGAAGCTTAAACCTCAGCTCACCTGTTCTGTCCTTTCTGCTGAGTCATGAGTGTCTCTCTCTCTCCTCCAGCTAAACTCAACCAGACGACCTCTGACCCCAAACCCCCGTCCTGCCCCCCCACCAGCCTGAGTGCAGAGGAGCTGGAGAACGAGCAGGAGAAGGTCCAGAACATGAACTGAATATACATCTGATTATTGATGAACTCATTTATTAGATATCATTATTATGTCTCATGTCCCAGTAGTGACATCCATCACCAGCGGGCTGAAACTCCAAACTTAAGTTTCCGTCTTTGCGATCAGAAGGATTGTTGGTGTTACAGAGAGACTTCTCAGGAATCAAACAGTTTTATCCCCTCAGATACTTTGAGCATCTGTCAGTCACATTTCAGTCACCTGTCAGGGTCAGGTGTCTTTAGGTGTTCAGGCAGAAAGTGAAGCAAATCTTCACCATTCTGATTTGGTGGTACCAGCCGGTTCTAGTCACTAGATTCACCATGAGACGAGTCATGTGACGGTCTGATAGACCGATCGATCATCATTGTATGTTTGCACTGCATTAATTAATCAGAGCCGCAGGTCAACACTTCCTTTTTACACTCAAACAAAGCACAGGACCGTAACACAGTTACAGAGTGTGGTCTGAGCCTTGTGTTCGTCCCGCACCGCAGGTTCGAGAGTTGCAGGAGCGGATCCAGAAGGCAGCGGCCTGCACCTGCCTGCTGCCTCTGGGCAGAGACCGCCTGTACCGCCGGTACTGGCTCCTCCCCTCAGCCTCCACTCTGTTTGTAGAGGATGACTTCTTTGGCCTGACGGAGGACATGCTGCGTCCATGTCCCAAACCTGCACAGGACGTCGCAACCAAGATGGAGGATGAGGAGGTCGTCAAGGAGGAGCCCGCCGAGGGCAGGTAGGTCACTCCGTTTTATTCTGTCCTGTTGCGGAGACATGAGGAGCTCCGGTGTGCAGACAGGTTTCTGATGATGATAAAACCTTCCTCCTGGACAGTGCTGGCTCAAGCCCCGCCCCCCTCCACGCCTGTGGGCTGCAAGTCAAACGTCCCAACCAATGGTCCTTCTACAGCTCAGCGGAGGAGGTGGATCAGCTGATCGAGGCTCTGAACCCTCGAGGTCACCGAGAGAGCAGCCTGAAGGAGGCACTGCAGCAGGAGAGAGAGAGACTGCAACAGCTGCTGCAGAACTGTGACAGGAGCAAATACAGTCACACAGGTAAACACGCAGGTAAACACAGACACACACACACACAAGTAAACACAGACACACACACACACACACAAGTAAACACAGACACACACACACACACAAGTAAACACAGACACACACACACACACAAGTAAACACAGACACACACACACACACACACACACACAAGTAAACACACACACACACACAAGTAAACACAGACACACACACACACACAAGTAAACACAGACACACACACACACAAGTAAACACACAGACACACACACACACAAGTAAACACACACACACACACACACACACACAGAACACACACACACACACACACACACACAAGTAAACACAGACACACACACACACACACACACAGTAAACACAGACACACACACACACACACACACACACAAGTAAACACAGACACACACACACACACACACACAAGGCTACACACACACACACACACACACACACAAGTGCAAACAGACACACACACACACACACACACAAGTACACACACACACACACACACACAAGTAAACAGGACACACACACACACACACAAGTAAACACAGACACACACACACACACACACAAGTAAACACAGACACACACACACACACACACAAGTAAACACAGACACACACACACACACACACAAGTAAACACAGACACACACACACATACACACACACACACAAGTAAACACAGACACACACACACACACACACACAGGTGTAAACACACACAGGTAAACCACCTGTAAACACACCTGTCCTGCTTGTCCAGATGATCCGGAGTCGTCCCGATCTGTCCCAGAATGCACTGCTGCAGCTGAGACTCTGATGGAGGTGAGACTGAGAGACCTGCTGCTGGACATCGAGGACCGAATCCACCAGGGAACTCTGGGAACTCTGAAGGTACATACACACCTGCTGGTGTACACAGAGAACCAGACACAGCAGGTAACCTCATACTCACCTGTCTGTCTGTCTCCATCTGTGTTCAGGTGATGGACAGACAGGTGTGGCGCTCAGCGCTGGAAGCAGGAAACTACGAGCTGCTGTGTTCTAACGGCAGAGAGAATGGAGGGATGAACGGACGAGATGAAGCCATGGAGGTGGACTCACCTGCCCACCTGAGAGCCAGAGACAGGTACGCAGACACACAGGTACACAGACGGACACACAGGCAGACCCAAGTATTGGTTAAACTGCGATGAAAGCCTTTAACAACCATCGGCCTCTGGATTACAACACCCACGAGTGGACATGCGTTTCCACAGCAACGAGTGAACCTGTCAGTCAGCAGCTCAGTCTGCAAGTCCAAAGGGGATTCAGCCCGTCTGTGTGGTCCAACGTAACGTGTGTGTGTGTGTGTGTGTGTTACAGGCTACAGGAGCTGAAGTTGGACAGTGTGGCCTCGTGCAGCGGCAGTGGGACTCCTCAGGTGGTCAGCAGCTCGGTACGAATCCTGGCTCAGGCCCTCGTTCACATCGAGCAAGGCATTGAGAGGCGCTTCCTAAAAGCTCCGCTGGGTGAGTCTCTCTTCAGGCCTGGAAAGGTTTGGAACAGCCTGGAGAAGTTTGGAAGAGTGTGTCAGGAGGAGGAGGAAGATTCTGAACTGAATGAAGGATAGAAAATAACAGAAGCTGAGCTTGTATACATGAACAGACCATAATACACACGAGACGTTTACACTGACAGTTAAATGCTAGTGGAACCTAATGGAAATATAGTTAGCATTGACATCATCAGAGACAACCACAAGTTATTTAACCATGACAAAGAAAAGGTACAGGTGTGTATGTGCAGAGAGACTGTCTGGTTTAACGCGGATAACACCTGGCTCCTCCCCCCACAGGTGAGGACGACTCAAAGAAAGACCAGAAGACAAAGAAGAACAAGAAGAAAGACGAGGACCAGGCCAGTGATGGTACGACTTCCTGTTTAATAAGACACTGTAACTCCTCCGGCCACAGGAGGAAGTGATGTCAGCACAGTGATGATGAACCACACGTGAAAACGAAACTTAGAAATGTCATCTGATAGTCTGCTGCCTGGTCACTGTAAACACACTCAAATCTGCAGGAAACTCACTCTAAACACTGCCTGTCTGTCTGCCTGTCTGTGTGTCTGCCTGTCTGTCTGTCAGATGGCAGTGACAGCGCTCGGGTCAGTAAGACGGTGTTGGAGCGATGGAGGGAGTCTCTGCAGTCCTGCTCAAGTCTGTCTCAGGTCAGAAAAACACACACGTCCAGATTATGAAGGCTCTGCTCTCATTGGCTGTCAAAAATGTCACAAGAGTGTCAGCACACCTCTGAGGCTGAATCCAAACGTACCTGTAAGGTGTTCACTGACATCACGTCAATGTGAAATGATGATGAAATGGCCCTGTAACCTTCTTTATCGGCACCTCGTGTGTGATATGTGCATCTCTGCTGCATTTCTCAGCTGTAACACTGCTGATATTATTCACATTAAACACTCAACTTCGCATGAAAACCAGCCTCTTCCTGTGCAGCTTTGCAGAGTAAAATGCGTCTCCACTTCCTCCTACTGTACAAAAATGAAGCCAAAATATCCCGGATACCGTTGCTGCCATCTTGCACTGGTGAAGTCATTTGAAGCCAGAGGCTGTTTTCGAAACCACCTACTATACTATCAGTATGTACTGATTTGGCCAAAATGTAGCATGTAGTATGCAAACAAAGGCAAAATCTGCAGTATGCCAGAAATACCCGGATGTCGTACTGATTCTGAAAAAATCTCCAGTATGCGAAAACAGTATTTCGAAAACAGCTATCAGTGCTCGAGGTCCCACCCATACACCCGCCTGAACCAATCACAGCACACTCACAGCTGTCAATCATGACATGACACCCCCTTTTTTATAGCATCAAATAACTAATTAAAACCAAACTGATCAGAAAAACGAACACTTGAACAAACATCAGCGTGACAAGAACTACCTAAAATGACAGAAACCATCTTTGGGAACATTTTATTTGACGTGTACTTTGATTTTTCAGTTTGGCCCATCTGCTAACATGGAGGGGGTGGGGTTTATGACTTATACTGCAGCCAGCCACCAGGGGGCGATCCAGATGTTTTGGCTTCACTTTTGGGGAGCTGTCACGTCGTCCATCTTTATATACAGTCTATGGTTTGGACCGGTTTGGACAGAGCTCGGCCCGTTAAGCCCCCTGCTCTGAAAGTGTGGATTCAGCCTGAATGTGTGTTCAGTCTATGGGATTAACATGCTGATGTGTGTGTCCAGGTATTTGTCCACCTGTCCAGTCTGGAGCGAAGCGTCCTCTGGTCTCGCTCCATCCTCAACGCTCGCTGTCGCATCTGCAGACGCAAAGGAGACGCCGACAACATGCTGCTGTGTGACGGCTGTGACCGAGGACACCACACCCACTGCCTGAGGCCCCGCCTTAAGGTATACAAGCCACACCCACTGCCTGAGACCCTGCATCCAGGTGGAAAGAGGTAGCTTCAGAGCGAGCTGAGCATGGATGTATAATAAGAACTGAGCTGAGTCGGTATTAGCATCATGCTAACACTAAACAGATGTTTCCTGTTCTGGTTCTGCAGCAGCGTTTGGACCCTGTGGACTATTAAACCCCTCATTCTGTCTGTTTGTCTCAGTCGGTTCCAGAGGGCGACTGGTTCTGTCCAGACTGTCGACCCAAACAGAGATCCAGCCGCCTGCCGTCCCGTCAGCGCACTTCTATTGATGAGGAGGAGGAAGAAGAGGGGGAGGATGACCAACAGGAAGAGGAAGAGGTGGAGGAGTCAGAAGAGGAGGATTCTGAGGAAGAGGAGGAGTCAGAGGAGGAGAAGGAAGAAGTAGTAGTGAGGTAAGTGTGGAAATATTTCAACCTCATCCATCTGCACTGAGGTCAGTCTCAAACAGCAGCTTCTCCTCTTACTCTCTCTGCAGCACCAAGAAGAGCCCAGCCCCGCCCCCGAAAGGCAAGGGCCAGCAGGTCACGCCCAAAGGTCAGCAGGCCACGCCCAAGAACAGCGCCACCTCTGCAGGGAAAAACTCATCAGCTTCCAAGTCAGTATTTGTTGTAGCTCTGATCCCAGTTTACTGATCCCAGTTTACTGTGAGTCACTTTTCTAATTCTATCCAATCACAGGTCCTCAGGGAAAAAGGCCACGCCCCCCACAGTGAAGGCCAACATGGCGTCTGGAGGTAAAGCTCCGGCCCGCTCCGGGAGTCGAGTCAGCGCCCGTCTGAGCCACGAAATCCTGCCACCAAACGGCAACACCAAGACCTCACCTGGTCAGAGCGAGCCCCGCAAGAGACCGCCAACAGGTAAACAACCAATCACCAATCGGTGAACACCTGCTGACAGGTACGTAGCTGTTAACATCAGTGGTCCAGGCAGGTTTATGTGGAACATTAAACTGGGACTCAAGTGAAACGTCTTCCTGGGGTACAGTTAGCAGAGTCATCCAGGTAACTCGGTACACCTGAGCTGATCTGGACCCTGCTACTGAATAAAACCAGTAACCAGTAACCTCTCCCTTCTGCTCCCCCCCAGACGTGGCTCCTCCTCCTAAACCCTCCAGACCTGTCCTCCCCCCTTCATCCTCCTCCTCGTCTTCATCCAGCCGACGTTCCTCCGGCAGGAACCACGGAGTCCACGAGCTGTCGGCCTGCGAGCAGCTGACTGTGGAGCTCGTCAGACATGAAGACAGCTGGCCCTTCATGAAGCTGGTGTCCAGGACTCAGGTACACTCAGATACACACCTGGACACGCAGGTACACACACACTGACGATATATATAACTGTCTGTCTACCTGTCTGCAGGTCCCTGACTACTATGACATCATCAAAAAACCAATCGCCCTCAGCACCATCAGAGAGAAAGTCAACAACTGTGAATATCAGACAGCAGGTGAGGACACGCGCGCGCGCGCACACACACACTAACTCACACACACACACTCACTAACACACACACGCACACACTAACACACACACTCACACTCAGAGAGCGGTCTGTTGCTTTATTCATTCAGACAAAATCTGCTCCTGTTTCCTGGAAACAAACTACCTGCCTGTCACAGGTTAGTCGCTAAATCATATCTGATGGATAAATGTAACTGCCTCGAGTTAAAGGTGAGTCATCAGAAATGTTTCTACGTTTTACAGGAAGAGAAAATGATTTTGGACAAAATAAAAACCAGATGGACCAAACTGAACATTTGAACTCAGAAAATGTATTTTTACTTTACTTTGATCGAAAAATGACAAAGTGGAATTGATTACTGTCTCTCTCTCTCCCTGTCTGTCTCTCTCTCCCTGTCTGTCTCTCCCTGTCTGTCTCTCTCTCTCTCTGTCTGTCTCTCTCTCTCCCTGTCTGTCTCTCTCTCCCTGTCTGTCTCTCTCTCTGTCTCTCTCTCTGTCTCTCTCACTCTCTCTCTGCCTGCTTGTCTGTCTGCAGGTGAGTATGTCTCAGACGTGGACCTGATGTTCTCAAATTGTCTTCAGTATAATCCTCGTCACACTAACGAGGCGAAGGCCGGACACCGCCTGCAGCAGTTCTTCCACTCGGAGCTCAGCAGACTCGGCCTATCAGAGCGCAGCTCCGCCCCGCCCGCCAAACGCTCTCGACACTGAACCAAATGCACCCCTCTGACCTCACCGCTGTCCAGTCTGCTGATTGGTCCAGGGATGAGACGTGGTCTGATGGCCGTTTCCCTCCTGATGGACTGACCTGGTGTCGCTCCTTCATGACCTCTGACTCCCCCAGCGCTCTGTAGTGAAACGTGTCATCAGCAAAAAGTGTTTGTGGCCATTTAAAGGGACTGCAGGGGTCAAAGGTCATGAACATTAAAACACCTCACACACTGTCATTAAATTAATGATGAAAGCAGATAAAGTTACACCTATCTCAGGTGAGCTTCAATCAAAACCAGTCCTGGTCTGGTGACCGGCTCACCTGGTGACCGGCTCCGGAGCTTCAGTCTTGACATGAACAGACCTTCTGGATGTCGTGTGAGCTGCTGTGATTAATGGAGTCGTAGAAAAGTTGTGGATTCCTTTTGCTGCGACCTGCTGACATTCAGGGCATTTACTTCCTGTCTTTGTGGACAGATGTGGACATGTAGCAGACATTCCTGTGGTGCTGTAGGACCGTAGAGACAGTAGAGTCCCCACAGTTTGCATCTGATGTTTCTTTTCATCCAGAAAAGCAAAAACCACTAAACAAAGTTCAGCTTGGCACTGAATCAGATCTGATCAGGACGTTTGTGTTTTGCTCAGGGACAAAATTTTTGATTTGAATTAAAAATATTTTCTAACGGTGCAGCTGGTTTTTAGTGAAGCAGAGCGTCACCATGGCAACAAGGTCTCAGGCTGAATATCAAAGGCTATGGAAGTCTGTGGCAATTGAAATCATTTAAACTCATTTAAATGATGTACGACAAACATTTAACATTTAAACAGCAATTTTCATGTTTGAAAATGTAGAATTATTAATACAAGTTCTATTAGGAAGAACTGACAGATAAATGACAGCATGATGTTTGTGAAATGAACTTTTATCTTCTTGAGTGTCAAGATTCATTCCCAGAGCTTTCAACTGTATCTCATGGCCTTCTTCAGGAAATCTGACTTGCTCAGGTGTTACCACGTGAGCTGTGGTCACATGGTGACGTGATTGTAAACATTTATACCAGACCAAACCGGCTCAGGTAGTGGCATTCAGAATATTTCACAGACTTTAGTGGATAACATGCTACTGAACACGCTAACCGGACTTTTAACTTCAGGCTGTTTGTGATGGCAGGATGTTCCCAGCGTGAAAACAACCATTTCATTTAGAAGCGAGCTCAACTCAGGACATAATTCGAGTTCAGTGCAGTGTTCAAACTATCTGTCATCAGGTTTCTGTTCAGCAGTAATTCAACATTTTCTGTTACTGACTTTATCAGCGACATGTTGACGCTCAGACTGTCAGTCAAACTTCCAAACGTCCAAATCAAAGTTGGATCTTAAACTTTGGATTCTGTCGTTCATCATGAGCGCACACAGAAACGTTCAGCCTCAGACTTCCATAGAGCTCAAGCTTTATTGATCTTTATCTCCAGATTTCAAACTGTTAACAGGACAGAAACATCAACACCAGGCCCCGCCCTGTTTCCTCCTCAGTTATTTCAACAGTGAAGTCCTGATCTCCAAGTTTATCTTGAGAAAACTAGTTAAAGATTTAAAGAGGAAATCAACCCTTAATTTTGGCTAATCAGTATATTTTAATATTGTTGTTAAGACCTCAGACTGATTCACCTGGAGGAAACGTGATGTCAGAACAGTTTGTTACCTGGAGGAAGTGAATCAGCCTGAAAGGAACAGTTCATCAGTTTGGTTCTTCATCTCATGTCTGCATTGAGTCAGATTCAAGATATGCTATGCTTAGCTTAGCATAAGGACTGGAAGCAGGTGGAAAAAGCTAGCGTACTGCTCACTGCTGAATATGACATGAGAGAGGCTGTTCCTTTAAGACCCCGAGCTGCCGTGGCCTCTGTGGATTTGTAGTTTTTGTATTTTGACTACTGCAGCATTTTCCTGCTTCAGGCAGTTTAGTTTGACACGTTCTTCTGTGATGTTAGTGAGTGCAGCTCGGTGTGTGTGTGTGTGTGTGGGAGCTACAGACAGACAGACAGACAGACAGACAGACAGACAGACACTACACTGGAGCCGCTGCTGTGTCTTTATTTATGCCCCCCCCCCGACCTGTTTGTTGTCATGTAAAAATAAAATGAACTTTTATAACCAGCTGCTGCCTGCTCATCTACACACACACAGAGACACACACACACAGAGAGACACAGAGACACACACACACAGAGACACACACAGAGACACAGAGAAACACACACACACACACACACAAAACAGACACACACACACAGACACACACAGAGAAACAGACACATAGAGACACACACACATAGAGACACACACAGAAACACACACAGAAACACAGACACACACACGAAACACACACACAAAGACACATAGAGACACACACAGAAACACACACACAGACACACACACAGAAACACACAAACAGACACACACACACGAAACACACAGAGACACACACACAGACACACACACAGAAACACACACACAGACACACACACGAAACACACACACACAGACACACAGAGACACACACACAGACACACACACAGAAACACACACACAGACACACACACACAGAGACACATAGAGACACACACACAGACACACACACAGACACACAAACAGACACACAGACACACACACACACAGAGACACATAGAGACACACACAGACACACACACAGAAACACAGACACACACACAGACACACACACAGAAACACAGACACACACACACGAAACACACACACAGACACACACACACAAAGACACATAGAGACACACACAGACACACACACAGAAACACAGACACACACACAGACACACACACAGAAACACAGACACACACACAGAAACACACAAACAGACACACACACACGAAACACACAGAGACACACACACAGACACACACACAGACACACAAACAGACACACACACACGAAACACACACACACAGACACACACACACGAAACACACACACAGACACACACACACAGACACACACACACGAAACACACACACACACACACACACACACAGAGACACATAGAGACACACACACAGAAACACACACACAGACACACAAACAGACACACACACACGAAACACACACACACAGACACACACACACAGAGACACATAGAGACACACACACAGACACACACACAGAAACACAGACACACACACACAGACACACACACAGAAACACACAAACAGACACACACACACGAAACACACACACACAGACACACACACAGAGACACATAGAGACACACACACAGAAACACACACACAGAGACACACACACACAGAGACACATAGAGACACACACACAGAAACACACACACAGAGACACACACACACAGAGACACATAGAGACACACACTCTGTGTAACTCTTCAGTCTGTTGAGTTAAACGTGTTTGTGTCTGAGTAACTTTCTGCTCTGAGAGAACCCCCCGCTCCTCGCCCCCGCTCCTCGCTCCCCCGGCCACATTCCCCGCTACCTTTCACCCCTGAGAAACCCCGATCTGAGGCGAAGCAGCGCGGACAAGCCCCGGGACAACATGGTAAGAACCGCCCGCAGACTCTCCCCCGGGTTTGATTGTGGTCTAGAGAGACCGGTTCCTGTGCTGTCCGGATCCTGCGGGTCTCCGGAGGACCGTTATGTGGCTCCGCGGGTAGCGTGACGTTAGCTAGCATGGCTGCCGCTCCCGTTAGTTAGCTGCTCGCTCCGCCGACGGTTGCTCGGTGTTTACGTCACATAGAAACCTCTCTTAGTAACGGCAGTTATTCCGATGCCGGTAACGTTTTTTTTTTCTGGTTTTATCTATATAACGGTCCGTGTTCCGGACCGGGCCTGCCCCCAGACCGTGTGGCCCGGGGCGGCCATCTTATTCCCGCTGTGGTCCTGCTGGGCTGACCGGCCCGCACCCAGCCGGGACTCACCACCGGACCCGGACTAAACCAGGCCAGCTGGACTCACTGAACCAAAGTAAACCGGTTTAGCAGGTTGGATTTAGTCCGGGTTAGCAGAGTCAGGCAGACGGGCAGCAGTGACTCTGCAGTCTGTCTGCCTGAAGGCCTGCAGGCTGGTCCAGGACTGACCACTAACCAGGTTAACTAAGTTAAATCTGTGGACAAATAAAATCAGTTTATCCTCAGACAGGTTCATAAGAATACATGATTAATATATCAATATATACAACATTAACAACTAGAAGAAAAACCAGTCATTTGGGCTAATTATTATTTCATTAATTGATCTGCTGATCCTCATACATATTTCATTAATTATGAAATAAAACAAAAGAAGCTGCGGGCAGAATGGATCTGATCCGAATCACTCGACTAATAAATAAATGAAGTGATTGTTTCAGCTATGATAAGAACAGCAGTGGTTCTGCTTTGATCCAGACGTCGGTGCTTTTCATCTGTTTATATTAAATTAAAGTTTCACACTAAACTCATTTATTATCATATGTATCAATAAATTCAGTGTTTTGGACTGTTGGTTAGATGAAACACATCCGTCACTTGTTTTTAACTGTTGAACATTTCAGAGACTAAACGATCAATGAGGAAAATAATCAGCAGATGAATCAATAATGAAAACGGTGTGAAGCCCGGCTGTGTGTCAGTAACAAAGACCTGAGTCATGTTCTCTCTTCATGTCTGAGGACTGATTATTGATCCAAAGCTTGTTTCAATCAGCTGTGATGTCTTAAACAGACACATCGATCAGCTGATGCAGTGTGACATCAGCAGTGGTGCAGCCCGACTGATACCCATATCTATATTTGGGGTTTAAAAAACCCTATAATTATTGATCGGCCGAGAGTCATTTTTTTATAACATGAACAGCTAAACAACAGTTTTTCTAATTGTGACCACAAAACATACTGAGCGTAATGTTTTACAGTGTAAAAACTAACAGAGGCTTCAAACATGTGATCAACTGATCAGCTGCCTGATACACTGATACTGATATTTATCTGTTTAGCTTGACTGAACACGTTTCGCTCTGACAGTCTGAAGAGATTCAGTTTACTCAGATATAATACAGTAAACTGCAGTACACTACAGTACACACTGCAGTACACTACAGTACACACTGCAGTGTATCTTCTGGCTACAATGGAAGCCCTGAAATGTTGGCCGTCGCCCCCCGGGAGGCTAACTTGTGGTCAGACGATTGTAACTTCCCAGAAGTCCCAGGTGACATGAAGCGTTTTGTTCAATAAAAAGTTCAAAGACTCACAACCGACCAGAAAATATTCAATATTTAATTTATTTTAATTTTGGCATTAACAAAAAGTCTCAAAACGATTTGATTATCAAAATAATTGTTGATTGATTTTCTGCGGATGGATTAATTGACTGATTGTTCAGCTCTGTATTCATGTGCCAATGTGTCGTTATGTGAACCAATCACACCTGTCCTCTGCAGGCGTCAGGTGTGACAGTGAATGATGAGGTCATCAGAGTGTTCAACGACATGAAGGTGAGGAAGTCTTCGACCCAGGACGAGGTGAAGAAGAGGAAGAAGGCGGTGCTGTTCTGTCTGAGCGAGGACAGGAAGAAGATCATCGTGGAGGAGGGGAAGCAGATCCTGGTGGGGGACATCGGGGAGACGGTAGACGACCCCTACGCCTGCTTCGTTAAGCTCCTCCCCCTCAACGACTGCAGATACGGCCTGTACGACGCCACCTACGAGACCAAGGAGTCCAAGAAGGAGGACCTCGTCTTCATCTTCTGGTACAGTACTGATCCGGGACCAGTCTTTGATCCAGGACCAGTGTTTGATCAGGAAGGGTGGGGTGATCAGGGACCAGTCTTTGAAGAAAGTCTTCAGAGTCAGGCTGGGGGGTCCCAAGGGGGTTCCCCTGAGCCTCCCTCTATCCAAGAAACCAGTCGCCCCCTGAGTTCTGACTGTTCTCCTGAGTTCTGACTGTTCTCCTGTGTTCTGACTGTTCTCCTGAGTTCTGACTGTTCTCCTGTGTTCTGACTGTTCTCCTGAGTTCTGACTGTTCTCCTGTGTTCTGACTGTTCACATGAGTTCTGACTGTTCTCCTGTGTTCTGACTGTTCTCCTGAGTTCTGACTGTTCTCCTGTGTTCTGACTGTTCTCCTGAGTTCTGACTGTTCTCCTGTGTTCTGACTGTTCACATGAGTTCTGACTGTTCACATGTGTTCTGACTGTTCTCCTGAGTTCTGACTGTTCTCCTGTGTTCTGACTGTTCTCCTGAGTTCTGACTGTTCACATGTGTTCTGACTGTTCTCCTGAGTTCTGACTGTTCACATGTGTTCTGACTGTTCACATGTGTTCTGACTGTTCTCCTGAGTTCTGACTGTTCACATGTGTTCTGACTGTTCTCCTGTGTTCTGACTGTTCACATGTGTTCTGACTGTTCACATGTGTTCTGACTGTTCTCCTGTGTTCTGACTGTTCTCCTGAGTTCTGACTGTTCTCCTGTGTTCTGGTTGTCCTCAGGGCTCCAGAGAACGCTCCACTGAAGAGTAAGATGATCTACGCCAGCTCTAAAGATGCCATCAAAAAGAAATTCACAGGTGAGTCACCATGTGACCTTCTGGGGTCAGAGGTCACCGCAATCGTCATGTCCTCTCTGCCAGCCACTGATCAATATAGATTATAGATCATTACATACCAGTGAAGGTACTATCAGTGAGCTGTTGCAGCCGCCTCCATTGCTTTTGATGTAAACATGATGGAGTTGTGAACGCGCACGGCGTGTAACCATGGCAACTACAGAGAGAATCGATACAGGAACTGATTTGACATCATGACAATAAACAACGTTTATGATAATCGAGTGATAATTTGAACCATTTCCTGTATTTAAGCCACAACCTGCTGCGTGATGAGATAAGACCAGGTGATAGCAGCAGGCTGAGGTCAGGAGGTCGCAGGTAGCCGGGCTGAAAGCACCTGAACTGTTGAAATGGATGAAAGCCGTGAGTGTGGCTGGTTCATATCAGCTGTTAATGAACAGTGCTGAAGTTTGTAACGAGACACAGGAAGTCACCTGTCTGACACACCTGGAACATCTGTCAGGTTCTATTTCTTCCCTGTCAAGCTCAGGTGTGATTGGTGGTTTGTTCAGGTGTGTGTCGTCTGTCCCTCAGTGACCTCAGGTGTGTCTCCTCAGGTATCAAACACGAGTGGCAGGTGAACGGGCTGGACGACATCCAGGACCGCACCACGCTGGCTGAGAAGCTGGGCGGGAACGTCGTGGTGTCTCTGGAGGGCAAGCCGCTGTGATGTCATTGCGGCGAGCCGAGCGGAGCCAAGCCAACCGCCGTGCCATCCGGACCGAAGCACCTGACCCCACCTGAACACCGCCGCTTCACTCAGCAGCTTGCTCTGTCTGTATCCATGTCCTGAAGGAGTTAGCGTCTTTAGGCCTCTTTGGTTTCTTTTTGTTTTTGTTCTTTTTGCTTTTTTCCAACATGAAGGAGATCTCATTAACATAATGATATGCAAACACCTCCCAGTTTGTTGCCACATGACTTCTGTTCACCTGGCAGAAAAAACCAGAAAATGACACATTACCAAACCCCAGGACGGTTGTCTCTCTCTCACAGCCAGAGTTTTGCCAAAAAGTCGATGTGAAGGAAGCAGCCACACGTGTTGGAGGCTCCGCCTCCTGCAGCACACGGGTCATGACGCTTTTTACATATGACTTTATTTATTATTGTAAGTAAACTGTTGTTTCTTCTTCAGTATGTTCAAACCAGGCAGACTTATTGTTAGACTATGCATTCAGAAGAGAAGAAGAAGATTATAACCCAGCACTTTTTGTTGAAACACTACAGGTTGAGACAGAAAAGATGTTAAATTCTCTGTTTTGTCACCAAGCTAACGTTTGTTTACCTCAGTTTCATTCCTGTTGGACTCGCCGTCATTCTAGCTGTTTGGTCGTCGCCTTACTTTCAGTTTGAATGTAACCGTCACACCAGTTAGTTAGAGTGCACTTTTATTTTGTAAAGAAACACTACAGGAAGCAGATTTGACCCCAGCAGTGAGAGACGACCCCACAACAACAACAAGAACACGACGACATCTGGAGCCTTAAAGTGGAACGTTGTTTCTGAGATCACAGGAAGCCACTTTGCAATAAAAGCCTGTGGCAGATCTGACGCCTCCCGCCTCGTCTCTGCTTCCACCAATCACAGAGCCTTTTCACCTGCAGGTCATTCACCTGGTGTCCACCTGAGATCCTCATGAACAGGTGTCAGTCATGTTCTGCTTCCTCTCTGTGGCTCACCTTTGACCTGCAGTGACCTTTAAACACCACTCGGGTTCAATCGACCCCTGCATGAAAACGTTCTGAACACCGTAGAACCTCACTAGAACCTGTCTGACCTCAGTAGAACTCTACTGGAGCTCATTAGAACCCGTATGATCTTAAAAGAACCCCAGTGGAATTACTTTGATCCCAGTAGAACGAGTGTGACCCCGGTAGAGAACATGCAGTAACAATTTGACCCCCGGTAGAGCATAAATATGTTCTAATGTAACTAGAAGAACAGGTATGGCATCGGTAGAACCATCATGACTGCATTAGAACCTTGATAGATCCATTGTGGCCTTAGTAGAACAAATATGATACCAGTAAGACCTCAGTAGAACTCCATTAGAACAACTATGAGCCCATTAGAAGTTGTATAACCTCAGTACAATCCCAAGTAGAACCAGTACAACCCCATTACAACCAGTATGACATCAGCAGAACTGCTTTAGAAGTACTACAAACTCAGTAGAACCTCATTAGAACCAGTATGACTCCATTAGAACCCAGTTCGAATCAGTAAGACTCCAGTGAACCCCATTAGAACTAGTTTGACATCAGTAGAACTGGTATATTTGTGGAACCCTATTTGAACCAATATGATGTCAGCAGAACCCCATTAGAAGTAGTATGAACCATATAGAGCCAGTAAGGCCTTATTAGAACTCGTATAACGTCAGTAGAATCCCATTAGAACAAGTATGAAATATAGAATGTTAAAACAAATAAAACTTAAAATTTGTATCCATAAATACAAATCAAACAACTTGTCCACAATGACTGAGAGGTTCTACAAGTGTTTTTTTCTGTCTGTAGAGGTTCTGTGAGTGTATCATGAGTTGTGATGTGTGAGGAGTTATTTCTGGTTCCTGCTGTAAAAGATAATGTTAGTGACTCAGTTTGGATCATCAGAACAAAATATTAATATCTGGTTCTTTGATAAAGAGTCAAAGGTACAGTCAACCTCTGACTGGTTTGTTCTCCACGGCAACGATGGCTGAGGCTCATGGGTAATGTATTTACACCCATCTGCCTAAACAACAGCTTAAGCCTGATTGGTCAGAAACAGTGTAAATCATTCAAACACGTGATCAGAACATGAACCTGTATGATGGTTAAATTATCCGCGAGAGTTTCTGAGTTCAGTCACATTCAGGAGAACCTTTAAAGAAACACTACAGGAACCAGCAGCTCGTCACTCGTCACAACTCGGTTCTGGAGTTCTGTAGCTGCTGCAGTTCAACACAAAACAAGTTGTATTTGTCAGGAGATGCAAACTTTGTGAATGTGATGTTCATCCTCTGGCTCACTGCTGATGTTCTCTCTATAATCCCATCAGTACAAACTGTTCAATCTTTGTCCAAACTCACAGAACTTGACTTTAAATTCTAGCAGAAAAGTTTCCAAAGATCCCAAATGTGTGTGTAAAATGAATCAGCAGACATGTAGAATATTTCCAAATATCTATATTATTTATACATCAGAGAGCGTCAATGCAGAGCTGCACCAAAACGATACATGAGATATATGATTCCGAGTGGGAAAAGATGATTTTAACAACCTTCAAACTGACGGGAAACAAAAGGTTTAATCTGAAGAGAGAAGAAACGGCTGAAAATCATCCCAACAGGTGCTGGTGATTTCAGCAGCATCAGTTGTTTCCATGGAAACTTTTTAGACCCAAAATGAGGCCCAGATTTGTTCAGCGGTCTTTGTACAATCAGTACCAGTCAGACCAAATCAGGCCTGGACTAACTTTAGACCAGTCTAACACCTCTCAGTCCTGACTTCCTGTCTGAATCTTGTCTTCCTGTCTGCTTCAGGAGCTGAATGAATGAAAGCTGTAAATTCCTGACCTTAAAAGGTCCTAAACTGTAAAAGCATCCAGTGACTCTGGTCTGACTCAGATCCAGCAGAATCCAGAAGCAGGTTTATGTTTCCTGCTCATGTTAGAAGGGTCCCTGCCGCTGGTCCAGCTGTAGTCGGCATTAAAACCGTGTTGTATAAAGTAGAAAAGAGTGGAAGCTGCTGACACTCTGATCAGCTCTGGAGAATCTGATCCTCCTGCAGCTATTTCTGGATCACACATGCTTCTGAGTCCCGTCATCACCGTCCACAAAAGGCAAAACTGGACAGACGGACGACAGAGCTGAGCTCAACTACAGACCAGACCAACACAACAACAGACCAGCAGCAGAGGAACCATCAGAGAAAAGAACAACAATCAAAGAAATGTCAAAATAATAAAAGTAACTGAAAATCATGAGATGCTAAATTTCTGAGATTTAAAGTCAACATGATGATGCCAAGTCAGGAATTCGACTTGTTAGATCAACATGATGATATATGAAGTCAAATAAATTAACTTATTAGATCCAAATAATGAGATACTGTGTCAAGAATTTGATTTACTAAGTCAAAATGATATACTATATAATAAAAAAAAAATACTCATATTAAAACATTCAAAATACCATGTTTGTTTTGGGGTTTTTTTTTTTTTTTTTGGTCTTATTTTTTCATCTTTTTATTTTCTTCTCTGGGCGGTAATGAGCTTCCATACGGATCATCAGGAAGACAGAGCTGAGTTCAGACTAAACCGCTGCAGCAGCTGGTTAGATTTAATGAAACAGGATCTTAAACCAAAACAGCTTCAACACAGGAAAATCATTTTACTAAAAATAGTTGGAAATGATCCAGAGCCCAGTGACTCCTTCACCTGCAGCTCACACCTCAACATTATTACAATTATGAACAGCATTCAAAGGAAACACAGCAAATCTTCACATCTGAGAAGCTGCAACCAGGAAATGCTTTTACAGCAAAAATCACTTCAATGATTTTTTAAAAAGTTTTAATTAATTTTCTGTCAATTGACTAATTGATTATTTGACTAACAGTTTCTGCTGTACTTTTACATTTTCATATGTTTTGTGTGTAAAAATCTTAATTTGTAAAGTAACTAAAGTTATGAGATAAATGAAGTCAAAAGTACAATATTTCCCTCTGAGGTGTGTTGGAGGGGAAGCAGAAATACTCAAGTAAAGTACAAGTACCTTAAACCTAAGTACTTAAGTACAGTACTTAAGTAGATGTACTACATTCCACCACTGCTCCTACATTTATACTCACTTATTTACATGAAATCCTCTTTTAGTCCAATCAGAACACAGAAGATGAAAAACTTCTGCTTATTTTCTGTTTCCAAAAGATTCTGAAGGAAAACATTCAAACTGTAAAAGTTTTATAAAGTTTCATCAGTTTGATTCTCATCGGCAGACAGGCAGAAGCCTGAGGACTCCAGTACCCAGAATGCCCGAGGTGAGTCAGCAGAGCAGCTGATCAGAGTTCTGTCTCCCCCTGCTGGTCACTGAGCGGAACTACACGCAGATTTAATTACACAAACTAATCTGGTTTATTGATCATCTATAATCAGTATATATACATCAATAACTGTTTACTGATGATCAATAACTGGATAATAACAGACTGTCTCAGTCAGCAGATAGAAAGTTGAACTGTTTATTACAGCTGTTTGATCATTATTGATCATGTTCCTGCAGCGGGCAGCTACATGTTACTCTGTTATTGACCAGTTATCACATCATATTGATTAT
>SEMN01000892.1:0-161742 GCA_005408345.1 Macquaria australasica | reverse complement strand
GAGCATTTATTGTGTTCTTTACCTTTTTTTCTTTTTGGACATTGGTTCAAATGCTCATTACATGCATGTCTTTTGGACACTTTAGACATGGAGTCTGAGTCCTGACTCCAAACAAGACCAAGATTCTGTCCCAAGGCTGAGGAGGACCAAAAGCATACAGGTGAGCAACACACACAATGTAGAGAAAAGATGAATGCATGTGCTTAACGTTTCTTTACTGATAGTTTGCATCTTGTGTGAAGTGTGCATAACAAATGTTTAGTTTTCTTTTCTTTTCTATAGATGAGAAATCAGACTCATGTCAATTCAGATGAGCTTTTTGACCCCATCTCAGAAGACAGTGGAGAGGAATATATTCCTGAGACTAGTGAGGATGATTCTGATGGTACAGACACAAACGAAGTTATTGTGCCATTCGACAAGAAAGAGAGCAAGCTCAGATGCCCAAAGTTAAGTATGATGGTGGACATCAGAGATGGATGTATCTCACCAACAGAACTGAACAATGGCTCTTCAAAGCAGGTGGTTAAAAGAGGACGCTCAACCTCAAGAAAAGGAAGCAGCTCTGGTACGAGACATAAAAGGTGGCCTTTAAGCAGTGTATCCTGTCCTACAACACGAACCTGTAGTGGACACTCATCAAAACAGAGTGGAATGGAAGACACTGGATCCCTGTTGGCAAACTCAACACCTGATCTGGAGCAACATCTTCCAGACATTGCCACTTCACTTACAGAAGATGGAATAGCTGATGGTTCACTTTCCATATCTGCTGTCTGTAAAAAGGAGAATGGGTCAAGAATGTACAACAAAAAGCAATATTGTTTGTACTGTAAGTTGGGAGTTGTAAAAATAGCAAGACATTTGGAGCGTGCCCATCACGATAAGCTAGAAGTTGCACGGGCTGTGTCCTTCCCAAAAGGCTCCAAAGAAAGACGAATGCATCTGGAACATTTGAGAAATAGGGGCAACTTTGCACACAATGTTGACGTATTAAATGCTGGTGTTGGATATCTTGTTCCTCGCAAGCAACCAAAACAGAATTCTCAAGCACAGAATTTCCTGCATTGTGTATATTGTCAAGGCTTTTTCTCAAAGAAACTCCTTTGGCGGCACATGAAGATCTGCAAGTTCAAGCCTGGTGTCGCACAAAAACCTGGCAAAACCCGTGTCCAGGCCCTATGTGCATTTGCTGCACCTCCACCACCTGGTGTCAAAGAAGAATTCTGGAAGCTGTTAAACAACATGGTTCAGGATGAAGTCTATTCTGCAGTCAAATCTGATGACTGTATCATGGAGTTTGGTGAGCATCTGTATAACCGGCTTGGATATGATGTTGGCAAACATGAATACATTCGGCAGAAAATGAGAGAGCTGGGAAGGCTTCTGATATGCTCAAGGAAAACCACTCCCTTGAAGACCATTCAAGACCACATCAAACCTGCAAATTTCATGCATGTTGTGCAGGCAGTGAAACATGTGGCAGGCCATGACAGTACAACCAATACATACAAGTGCCCAAGTCTTGCTCTTAAAATTGGACATAGCTTGACAAAGATTTCAATGCTTGTTGAAAGCCGTGCAAATGTACAGAACAACTACAATGCAGCAAAAGATGCCCGTACATTCCGCAGAGTATATGAAACCAGATGGAATGAACTGATTTCAGCTGCATCACTGAGAACGCTCCAGGAATCTAAGTGGAATGCCCCTCTGTTGCTTCCATTCACAAAAGATGTCCAGACTCTCCATTCTTACTTGGATGTGCAACAACGACATCTTCACAGCAAATTGTCCACAGCGACCTCCCCCCAGAGTTGGACACAGCTGGCAAATGTCACTTTGACACAAGTGATGTTGTTCAACCGACGAAGAGCAGGGGAGGTGTCAAAAATGCCCCTCTCTGCGTATATGTCTCAAAATCCATCAGACCCTCAGGACGATGTGAATGTAGCCCTCTCAGACCTTGAAAAGAAACTCTGTCAACACTTCAGGAGGATAGAGATCAGAGGAAAAAGGGGAAGAAAAGTTCCTGTGCTTTTGACTCCAGCAATGCAACAAGCATTGGATCTGCTTGTCAGCAAACGGCAGGAATGTGGGGTTCCTCAGGAGAACATATACCTATTCGCAAGACCATCCGCTTTTACCTGCTACCGTGGGTCTGATTGCCTTCGACACTTCACCAAGGTCTGTGGTGCAAAAAGTCCTGAAAGTCTCACCTCTACAAAACTGCGCAAACAAACAGGAACCCTGTCTCAAGTTCTAAACCTCAGTAATACAGAGCTGGACCAGTTAGCGGATTTTCTTGGCCATGACATTAGAGTACATCGGCAGTTCTACAGACTTCCTGAGGGCACCCTCCAACTTGCTAAGATTAGCAAAGTTCTCATGGCTCTGGAGCAGGGACGCTTGGCAGAATTCAAGGGCAAGACCCTGGATGACATCAGCATTGATCCTGAGGGTACAAATTATTCCTCTTTCTTGAGGTTTCTGAATAAAATTAAATTGCTCATCTAAAGTGATTAAACAATATTTACAATATCTCATATGTTTTTCTAGGGCATTATTGGAGCATAACAGAACCAAATTAACTTTATTGTACCTTCTCTAACACTAACTTCGTTCTTCTCCATCCCACCCCCTCTTTCAATCCCCCACCAAATCACAGAGAATGTGCACATGGACAGCGACACTGAGGTGGCGTGTGAGTCAGATTCACAAGGTAAGCATTTTCACAAGGTCCTAAATGTGCTTATGTCCATTTACTGTAGGGAATTCCCAATCAAGTTTTTTTTTGGCTCCAATCTCATTCCGCGTCCTTTTAACATTGGGTATCTGCTGATAAAGAGTCTGGTTCGATTCTTATATTTACCTAAATGTTGATTAAATATGTGTCTGTAACACCTTATGTTTTTATGAGCTACTGACCGTATTTCCTCAAATAAAAACTGTTAGTCAAGTAAAAGCCGGGTCTTCAGTAACGGCCGGGGGTGTGGTCGACACAAACTATTAAAGGCCGGCCATCAATATAGGCCGGGCAAAAAACAAGGCTGGATAAACTCCCGGTGGCTGTCCTATTATGTGCATGCCAACTACAGTAAGCATAATGTATATTTACATCGCTTTAATTTAGTAAATGTATGGGTACTCATCTAACTGCATTAACTGCATTGAGCATAAAAGAACCTGTTGCAAGGACCTCACAGTACATCACTGGTTATGCGGTTGTTTACTCTAGTCTTGCTGGACCGAGCAAACACTTAGAAGTTTGTCTGTGAACACGCCACTCTTTCCCTGCACTGTGGCTAATTTTGAGCGCCGAGTGGTGAGAGTTAAAGGACATTGGCTTTTTTCTAATGGCTGAATTTATATGGTTTGGACTTTTAACATCATTAGCTCTGTAGGTTATGTATGTTATGTCTTTTTAGCTAACGTTATTGTACTCCATGTCAGAGCAGCTTCTCTTACGCTAGATTTGCACTTGTAAAAGTCGGCTTTCCATAAGCAACTGCTGCCGGTCAAACTGCCGACTTATCAGTCCAGCCGGCTATTTAAACTCCACTTCAAAACAATGTGAGAATGAGAATAGAGAAACGTACCTATCTGTCTGTATCAGTCCCATCGCTTTTTTTTCCCTACTTCGGGTAGCTCTCTCTTTTTTCCACAATACACATGTTTGCATCCCTGTGATTTATGAATGAAAGTTTAACTGGGAAAATGCAACTCCTGTCATTGACACGATCTGCTAGAGAAGACGTCTCACTCTGTTAGGAGTTGGACACTCAGTCCACTCTAATTGTACAGTGGAGTTAGAGAGTGCTTCTTCCCTAACAACAATCATTTTTGGCAGATTACAGACACCAGCCACAGAGAGCACCAAACAACAGCTAAGTTTAATTTTGTTCCGTCAAGTTACTCACTGAATTTACATTGATTGGTGACAGCTGATATGACCTGCCACTGGAGACATCTGTCATTTTAACCGGTGAAAGTGACCGTCAGCACCGGCTAAACATGAGAAGCTGCTAGGTGATTGTTTGTACACTGCTCTGCTACTGATGATTGCTGTTGGAGCTCAACGAATTTGTGCAATCTCAGTGTCAGAACTCGGTTACTAACGGTGTGCCCAAATTATTTTCACATTTCACATATGCAGTGAAATGCTCACACTGTAGAGCCCAGTTGTAAAGCAGTGCAGTGTGGCAGCACTATCAGGCTGAGGTTGGCAAAACACAAAAGAATAAAGAGAGGATCAGATTTTGATCTGATTTATTTTAGCAGATACCAGTTCATTTAAATATGCCCAGATCTGCCCTGATACCATCCTTAGGTTCACCTCAGGACATCTCTAATTTATGAATGACGAATAATTCATAATTGACTTTTTTTTTTGTAATTTGTTATCTTCTGGTTTCCAGAGAGTCAGGTCACATCAAGTCAGAGGGAAGGGAACGAGACAACAATGCCAGATGTGAGCCATAGGGACGCAGCACCACAGCAGGGCACCATGACACCTCCACAAGCCCGTCACCGCCAGTTACCAAAAAAGGAAAGAGGTAAAGTTTATAGAGATTTTCTTATTTAGAAATTTTCATTTTGAACTAAATGCAGCAAAATGCAAACTCTTTTCTCAATGAGAATTTTGTTTGGAAATCCAGACTGCTGCATTACCAATGTGAAGATATGCACATTATATCCCACTTAAAACTGACTCATAACTTGTTGTGTATAATGATTCTTCCAGTTCTTATTTGTCCCCTGCCTTTCAACTTTACTTTTGTCCCTGGAGGGCAATTACTTTTTCAGCAAGGCATGGTACAATACATACAAAAGACCATAGACATACAGTACAGTAAGGGGGAGGGTAGGTTCCCTGAATACAGTGGGCTACAAGTCCATCAACAGTAGTGACTGGTGTAACAGGTTAGAGCAGCCTCACAGCGCTGCAGACGCGCGTCTCACGCTCATCTAGAGATTCAGCGTCTCAGCTATTTTTTCCGTGAGACGTGCACGGTTCTCAACAAAAGCAGACAGTGAAAATTATCTGTTGATAGTCATATTGATATAAAACCAACATTACACCTGTTTCAGTATCAATCTGTACAATATGTCACATACTTGAAAAAAAATGTTTTTTACTCCCCAGTTACAATCGAGCACAAGCCTCTTAGCCTTTTTCTGTCTGAACTAAATATAAATGAAATGCATCATGAAATGAAACATTCTTTTATTGATCAAAGGCAAACTCAATGTAGAAAGATAGGGCTGGCAGCAGGAGGAACGCTCTCTCTGTGGACACCACACGCGTGCGAGCCATAGCAGTTCAGTGAGGTAGCCGCCACGCGCTGCTCAGGTTGGCAGTGTGGCCCAGCCACAAGCCGCAGCAGCAGTAATGTCTAAAAATTACAATGCAATTTAAATGGGTACCGACAGAATATGACCATATAAATACACAAGGAGGGTAAAGTGCATGGTGATTACATGATCAAAACACAATCGGCATCATCAACGACGTAGACATCATAGTCGTCGTCGTCATCATCACAAGCCACATCATATCATCACAACTACAGACACTCAAAACTAAATACAACATTATTATCTGGAGAACCCGTCTTTCCATTCGGTGTGAGATTTTTGTCATGCTCTTCTCTGGTTGGTACAGCTGTTTCAAAGCTATGAGACAAGTAATGTGACTGGCAAAGAGGATAATGAGTCATCACCTTTACCTAGCCCTTTGACACATGCTGTTGTGTCATAAGCCTGGAAACACCCACAGTCCATGCACACATGACCTAGGGCGTGTAGTGTCAAAATAGTCAGTAGAATTGATTTACATATTCTGTTACTGGTGTTTAACACTTTACATGGTCCAGCTCGTTATGAGTCTCTGTCTAAGTAAGTATTATTTTAAGTAATATAATAAGCTCACTCCCTCTGTCAAACTCTGATACACAGTCTCTCTGGCCTCTACTTTTTATTTCAACCTTTGTTGCCTTACAATTAGCGTTTATGTACATTTTTTCCTCCAAAAACATTTCCATAGCACTTCCATAGAGAAACACAAATATTAATGTGTTCATTGTTTTACAGGTCGCCAACCTTTCAAGCGAAGGATGTGGGATAAAGACGAGATCTATGCTGTTGAGAAGCACATGATGTCCTTCATCACATCATGTCGTGTGCCAGGGAAAAGCGACTGTGATGAGTGCCTTGAAATTGAAAAAAAAGCACTCAAAAATAGAAATTGGTTGGCCATAAAATTCTACATCAAAAATCGAATCACAGCTCTCCAGAACAAGGTTTAAAATGTATTATGTTTAAATCATGTTTCAAGTCAGATGACTTAGGACATTGTTTGCCAACATCATATCCAAGCCAGTTATACATGTAGTTGTGTTTCAGCTAGAGTTTGCTGTTTTTTTTTAGAAAGCATAGGGCTTGGTATTGTTTGAAATGTTTGATACTGGCACCACCAATAACAATATCTTCTCTCCTCTTACATCACCTAATCTCCTCTTCTCTTATCTCAAATGATCTCCTCTCATATTATCTCACCTCATCTCTCCTGTCATTTTATCTGAGCTCATCTTTTACAGTTATCTACCTCATTTCATCTCCTCTCACCTTATCTTCTCTATTCTTTTTTGATCTCATCTCTTTTTATGTAATCTCCCTTCATCTTGTCTAATTAAACCTCATCTTATTTTATCTCATCTCTTTTCTCTCTCATCTCTCTATTAAAAAGCTGATCGAACCCTGCCCTTCTGTTATCTCCCCTCATCTTATGTCATTTCACCTCATCTCCTTTCATCTCCCGTGTCTTTATCTAATCTACCTCACCGTATGTCATTTCATCTCCTCTCATCTTATCCCATCTTCTCTAATTTTATCTCATCGCAATTCATCTTATCTCCTCTGATCTTATCTTACTGTCATTTTTCATTTAATCTCATCTCTCTACTTATCTCATTAATTTCTAATTTTATTAATGTTTAAAAAAAGCGAAACATTTTATGTCCAACCAACAGCCTAAAACCCAAATGTCTTGCATTCATTGATAAGCTGGAAGTAGTGACTGTTGGTTATTTTTGTTTGGTACGTATTTGTTACCTGGAAAAAAATTTACAAAAACATGTTTTGTTACTGCAACAAATGCAGTCAAATAAACATTTTGACATTTAAAAGTCATCCAACAGCCTAAATCTCTCATTTGGAGCAACTTCTGTTAAATTTAACCAAGGAAATAAAAAATACAGGATTTTACTGCTAATAAGCACCAGGTGTGTAGATAATCTGAGGCACATAAGGTACTGAAATAGAATATTTCATGATGACATGCAATTTTTAATTATTCTTTGCCTTGCATTTCCATTGTAAACCGTGTTTAACAGCTTTCTATTCAGTGATCTTTTATCAGTCTAATGTTACTTAGTCACTGGTGGGACTTTCGTCCAGTAATAATGCTGACTTTAAATGGTGATACCTTCGTATGCACTTAATACTAGGTTTCATATGTTGGCAAATTCTAATCATGAATAATCATGAATCCCCATCGATTGAAAGGAGAGCTCAAATCTATAATGAGAGGATTTTATTGTCCATGTCACAGAAGGGGTCACTTCTGGTGCACTTAGTATCTTAACCTGCTGCATCATGGTTGCACAGCACTCACCTTGACAGTCAAAGGTGTTTAAGTGGCTCCCCAAAGTAGGTTTAACCTGAAAGTGTGTTAAGTGGTACTCAGGAAGAAAGAAAAACCAGACAGTGTGTATATACTGACCCCACATATGACTAAATACCTGACTAGTCCCCAGGAAGCTGTTCCTAGTCCGGTCAAGGAACTCTACTTTGTCTGATTGATTATTTGAAGTGACATCTGTGTTTATGTCCCCTCCAGGATACTGCCTGATTTTTTTCAGGGCTGTACAACCACTAGAAAGGGTGGTCCCCAGAATGCATGGTCTGGTCTGGTGTCCTTACAATGCCACAAAGACAAGGCTGTGTGTGTGTGTGTGTGTGTGTGTGTGTGTGTGTAAATTAGAGAAACACAGGAAGAGAGTTTCTATTTAGTAGAATAAAGAAATGAAGAAATGAAGAGAGATAAAAACAGAGATAAAAGAAGGGATGAAGAGAGGAGAGCAAGTGAGGGGCAGATGGTCAGAAAATAAACAGATAAAATGGCAGAAAGAGACAGAAAGAGAGCGTAAAACAAACTGGAACAAAAAGAGAGAAATCAGGATGAAAGCAGCGAAGATGAAATGGGAGACAGTCTGTGTTCATCCCCTCTGCTCATCGTCCCTCTCCAACATCACTGCTCTGTAGCTGCAGGATGCAGTAACCACCGACCTTTGACCTCCACAAGAGATAAGATCTGAGCCTCACTCTACTGTTAAGCTCAGCTCTGGTCTTTGTGAATGACGGCTAACGACCAGTTCAACACCAACCTGAAGCCACAGGTTAGTTGTTTTAATTGAGTGCCTGGATTTATTAATTAAGTGTTCATACTTAAAATGTTCATATTTAAAAAATACCATATCCTATAGTTTTTCTTGTAACTATATCCAGTAAATATAATTTTGCACTGATCTGCCCGTCCCACATAACCTGTAATCTGACTAACAGGAAATGATTCAAGGTGTGAACTGAAAGCTACCAATCAGGCTGACCAAAGACGACTTCAAATGTCACATTTGAAAATGTCACAAAAAGTGAGTCAAAACTTTTTTTTTTCCAAGAATTTATGTTTGTTTTGTTTCAGGCGATATCTCTGGATCCATCACTCCACCATCTTAACACTGTTTCCCTTTTTTCCAGACACGAGGAGCCTCTTCATTCTCTCATCAGTTGCATCATGACTATATTTCTTCCTGAAAATGCTCAGAGTCCTTGTTTGTGTCAATATACTCGGCCAGTAAAGAATATCCTGATCCAGGAACAGCACAGTCCTTCAGCACCGCACTCAAAAATCAAGTCATCCCAATCTGCTGTTGGTATTTTTAATTGCACTTCATTTGGACTTTTTTTTATTATTGTGAGAATACTACCAGTATGTACTTAAAAATGGAGGATTTGTGTTTTGTATGAAACTTGGACACATGTAGAGGCAGCTACTTAGCCCATAGCTATTTTTCTAGACAACATCTGTTCAAACATGCTGGCTTCTTAAGAAATGAGGTTAAACAGATGAGTTTACCTTCATAAATACCTGGCAGATAACGCTGTGGTCAAATCCCAAAGTCTGCCCTAAAGAAAAGCTGGTTTCGGGGCTTCCTCGTGGGCTTTTTGAGCCCTTTATGAACGGCCCATAATTATACACAATTCATTGTATCGTTCATAGTAAGAAGAAACAAAGCATGAATGAAGCTGACGCACATTTAGTTGTACATTCAGTAACTCACCAGCAGTGTGTGTAGATGACATGATGACAAAATTGCTGTCATGATTTGAACTTAACGTTACTATTTTGTATATAAACAGGAGTGATTAACAATAATTCAACCACATGTGACATAAGAGCCTTGATTTACGCTTTGATCATATCATGTGATACAGACAACCAGTGAGAAGTGATTTGGTGATTTCTACGTTAAATTTGGTTCAAGTTCTTTATATTCCCCTCAGTTCCTGCCTTGTGGCAGTGTTTGCTATAAGTATTGTGTTGTAGTACAGAGCAACAGAGAGTTAACATTCAAACACATAGCTGTGGTAGGTGAAATTATTCTACTGTTAAAACTGGCACACAGGTGTGTGTGTGTGTGTGTGTGCGCACGTGTGTGTGGCACATGGGCACATCTATATGCATATATGCAAATATGTGTTCATACAACTGTGTGTGTATAGACATGTGATTTCACATAGCACTCATGCACATTTATACTTAAATGTATATGAGCTTTGACTGTGTGTGTGTGTGTGTGTGTGTTATTGTACTTGTATCTTTGTGAGGACCATTTTTTTCTTCAAAGGGCTGCTTGAGCTTTAAGACTGGGTTTTAAGGTTGAGATTAGAATTAGGTAAAGGTTTCCGTAAGGGGTTAGGGGAATGTATTATGTTAACGAGGGTCCTCACAAGTATAAAAGGACAAAAGTGTGTGTGTGTGCCTGCGTGTTCTCACCAGGTGTGTGTCCAGGTATGCCCTCAGGCTCTCCAGCTCCTGTCTGGGCTGCGTCCAGTTTTCTGTGCTGTCCAGAGCCTCCTGCAGCCACAAGATGAACCCGTCCAACTGCTGCACGAAACACTGGGGACGAGAGAGGCAGAGAGAGAGAGAGAGAGAGAGAGAGAGAGAGAGAGAGTGAGTTTGTAAGGTGATTTAAAAAAAATAATAACGATAGCATGAATAAACACTGCTGTCCAGAGCCTGCTGGAGTCACATCAAAACACGACACACATGCAAAACTCTGCAGAGGATACAGAGACTGAGAGGAAGAGTACAGAAAAGAGGGAGATAAAAAGTAGAAAGATAAAAATAACAGAACATAGAGCAAAATAAATCGGTAGTCAAAGTCGATTAAGGAAAAACAAGTTAAGAAAGAAATCCAACAGGTAATGGCATGCAACAGGACAAGAGAGAGAGTGAAAAGAGAGAAAAAGCAACAGATTGGAAGGAGTAGAGGATAAGAAAAGGATGAAACACTGGAGAGGAGAGGAGAAGAGAAGAGAAGAGAAGAGAAGAGAAGAGAAGAGAAGAGAAGAGAGGAGAGGAGAGGGGGAGCAGGTGGTTTGGACGGAGTTTCAGAGCTGATTCCAGATGAATTAATTCAAGGACAGAAAGAGAACAAAAACGAGACCCGCAGGACCAAACAGGTAAACACAGATGGAATAGATGGACGGAAGATGGAAGCCAAAAGGAAGGAAAGGAAGATGGAAAGAAACAGGAAGAAAGAAAGCAAAGAGAGTGTGAAAAAGACTAAATGAAAAAACAAGAAAATAAGACAGAAATAAGAGAAAGAAAGAGACAGAGTGGTATAAATGACACTAGAGAGTTGAACATGTATGTCTCCATCGCTGGCAGGTTGCCCTTCGTAAGAGCACACAGGCAGACAAACAGAAAAGAAGAAGAAGAAGAAGAGGAAAAACAACAGAGAGAGAGAAGAAGACCGCTCGTTGCTCGGTGGATAGCTACTGCCATCTACTGGCTGAGAGGGGGATTAAAGAGGCAACGGAGCTCAAAACTGAAAAATCTCCACCTGAAACTTATTAATCAGACCTGGAGAGAGAAAAAACATGTTTAATAGTAAAAGAGCAACATATGAGCGAATTTGTTTTGTTGGAAGAATCACTGGAAGATCAGGAGAATCCATGTGAAACAGTATCTGATCCAGTATTGATTTCTCCCGTTAAATCCCCACTCACTCCTGAAAAGGAGCAGAGGAGACAGCTTAAAGGAGGAGTTTACACCTCCAGTCATGACGGAGAGACGCAGGTGAAGAAGAAGAATGAAATAAGAGTTTAAACCGTCGTTCTTGAAAAGGAGGTGGACGTGAAAGGAAATCAGATAAAGACAAGAAACAGCTTTAAAGTGTTTAAACTTATTTTAGAGACAAAACAGAAGAGAAGAGAAAGATTAAAGGTGTTTCATGAGGGCAGGAGCTGTTGTGTCCGTACACTTACAGCCATGTGTTTCAGGTCACGCTGCAACATGAAAAGAACGATAAAATACCTGAACAGTGAAAAAGAAAGCCGTCCAAAAACTAAAATTTGTCCAATATATTCACTGCAACTTTATTTCTTTTCATCTTTTATGTCAAAACAAGACCTTGTTTTTTTTAGCAGCAGTTAGCATTGGAGCTATGTGTTGACCAACAACCGCTGGGTGCAGTGCCTGAATGCAGCATCTGTCCTCATAGACAGGTCTCAAGGAGGTCTGATACAAGACACAACATGGACATCAGAGACCTTCAGAGTTACTGAAAGGTGGATTTTTTGGGGGTTGATATCGATCTGTGTGGGACTGTGAAGACTCCTCAGACTCCTTCTTGAGTCTGAGGTTATTCCTGCTACGTTCTCTTTGCCTCTGTGAAGTAAATAAATACTACAAATTTGATAAAATATCAAATATCTTTGAAATAAACATAATGCTGCCAAGATTACTTTTTTTTAACCATCATGTTTTTAATGAACAAACCTGCAAAATGTTCATAGACAACATATTTCATTTGTTTTTCCTAAAATATCCGCCGCTTATTGAAACTAAAGCATGATTAATGTTTTCATGGTTATAAAAGGTACTGACAAACAACAACGTTTGTCATGTTGTACAAATCACCTTTACAAACACAATTTATTTGATTGTTTCCTTATCAGCTGTCTGAAAAACTACTTGGATGACTTTAGGGAAGGATTGTGGTCATGGCTGAAAGAAACAAAAGTTGACCGGTGGTAGGAAACAGGAGGTGAACAGCAGTCTGTGGTGGCTTCGTTGACCCACCCAGTCATCTCAACCTCCATCCTACAAAGTTTTATTGCTCTATAACAACATCACTTCTGACAGACGAGAGTCATAAAATGCAAGACGTCCTTCTCAATTAAATGTAAATATAGGCTGTATTTAGGAATTTGAACAAATGCTGTCAGCCTCTCATTTCGACTGTAAATAGTAGAGAGCTGACAATAAGACTAAGAAGTAGCTCCAAAAACATGTCCACAATGTAATGTATTGAGCAAATAATATAAAATAAGGAAACACATACTTTTTAATTTGTATTTATTAAATTAAATCTACTATAAATCTTGTTAAATCCTGTACGTGCAGTTTTACAAACCTTTGAATTAAAATAACATTAAACTTGAGCATCTCTTGTATATTCTGTGGTTTGGGTGGATCACTGCTGGCAGAGAAACCTCCACAGAGAGAAGCACTACCAACACAACCACACAAAGGTCAGCATAGAGCTGCAACCTGAATGTTATGTAGTCTGGATACAATCGAGCTACAAAGAGGGAACAGAGAGTCATTTACATAAACCTGAAGACATACAGCAACGTGAGCTCTAAAATTAAGTGTTTCCAGTCAGACCTCAAACATCCCATCTGAATAACAAGTGTAACTGTGACTGCAGATCATCAAGGAGACAATTCTAATATTTTATACATCCAGTGTTGTTTTCCTATCTTGCACTGAGAGCTATCTAGAAAACTAATGGCAGAGTGAAGGAGGCTGCGGCGAGAAGGTAAATCTGATGGAAATTACTTGCCACATGTGTGCATCCATGCTTACACCTCGCCTACAAATCGCTGCATCAAATCTGTACGTGTGTGTGTGTGTCTTCATAGTGTGTCTGCTCGCCTGTAATGATCAAATGTGTGTGTGTGTGTGTGTGTGTGTGTGTGTGTGTGTGTGTGCGCGCGCATCTTATAGGCTTCAATAGTGTCTATGTGTTTGTGTTATAAAGTGTGTGTGTGAGATGCAAACCTTGACCGATTGAGCGGCAGTATGTTAATTACAACCGCAAACCTTAAAAAAATAAAAAAGAAACATCGATATGATTCCGTCCATCTCTCCGCCGCTCGTTATGGAGGAGAGGTGGAAATCAAAAGTATTGATGAGAGGAAAGGGAAGAGGAGAGGGGGGAGTGTAGGAGGAAGAGGATGAGAGGAAAGGAAAGGAGATTAAAAGGAGGGGGAGGACAGAGGAGAGAGGAGACGGGACTAGAAGGTAGGAAAAATAAGGAAAGGAAAGATGACTAGAGGAAAGGAAGAAAGGAAAATAGTAGATAAAAAAGTTGAAAGAAGGAATAAAAAGGGAAAGAAAGATGAGAGCGTAAAGGATGGAGGAGTAAAGGTGAGAAGAGGAACAGAGTGAGAGAAAACAGTGAAGAGTAAGAGAACATGAGACGAAAGGTTAAACATGAGAAGAAGAGAAGAAACACGGTGAATAAGAGGGAAGAAGAGGAGAGCGAAGGACAGAGGAGGAAGAGGATGTAGCCATGAACAGCAGCAGAGGGAGCGGCGTTGGTTTGGATATCGACCAGCATGCACTGGGCTGCTTACGGCTGCTTTGATGTCTCTAAACCAGTGAGGCTCCTGAGGGGCAGAAAGGCCTGCTGGGAGCCGAAACGCCTGATCTGATCCTCTGCCGCCTGGATAACCGCTCTGATATCTGCTTCATCTCTTCCTCCTGTGGTTCGGCTCTTCACCGCTGGATAATTACCGTTCAGCTGACGGGGCTTTCTGAAGGGCGACGCTGATAGATCTGGACTCAAACTCCCGACGGACGATGTTTGGCTTCGATGATTGTTACGTTACAGGCAAAAGGTCTGATTCTTATGCGCCCAGAGCACACGGCAAACACAATGTATAAGGATATAACTGCTGGTGGACTGCAGAAAGGGAGAGCTCAAATGTTTGTTATCTTACAGCTTTATTATTACTGTACATTCTCAAATAAGTCTACAGCAAGGCCAGGCTGATATATCAGCGTTGGTGTATATGTCTCGCAACGAGAGAGACCCCCCACCCCCCACCCCCACAAAAGTCTGCGAAGATCCCAACTTCGTTAGCTACTAAGAGTTTATTCAAGTCACAGATGTCTGCTGTAATCTGCCCAAATCATCCTCATATATTAACGTACTCCTTCAGCTCGCACTGGAAAAACAGACATGCTAGCATTGTTATCATGCTAGCTGTTAGCTGTGAGCTAATGAACTGCTTGAGACTAACAGAATCTGTTGGTTTTGATGGGAAACGCTAACAGTTTTTGGATGGTTGAGGCAGCAGGTCAACAACATTTCAGCACCTGCTGAAGGTAAAAGACCAGAACAACATTTAAAATGAGGAATTTTCTGTGCAGGGCTCCACAAACATTTTGGGGGAATTGAGGTGAGACAGCTAATTTCCACAGCAACAAGTTATTAGTTTGACTACGTGAACATGTCACAACACTGTACACTGCTGGGCCGAAATGAAAGAACTCGAGGGGAGAAAGGTTTGATTAGAAATTCATTAAATAATTTTTAATATAAAACATGGAACCTGTGCAGCTGATTTTTTGGTTAAAATCTGGACGAGACGAGACTGCAGCTTCAACAACCCACATTTATATTCTCTGCTTTCATTTCATGTTTATTTATTTATTATTTTAAACTTAAACTTAGCTTTCGATGAAAATATGTAGTACCACTGAAAGAAAGAAAGAAAGAAAGAAAGAAAGAAAGAGGAGAGTGGGAAGAGGAAGGTAAAAAGACAGTGATGAAAAGATTAAAGATGGAGAGAGAGAGAGAGAGAGAGAGAGAGAGAGACAAGGCCGTCCGTCACACCTGACTGCGTCCCTGAGATCGTCCCTGGAAAACCCCTCCACTACCAGCTGTCTGTTGCCGTGGGGATAGAGTCATCTCGAAAGCCCCACAATGTTAATGTAATCAATCACGTACAGCTTCTGATATTGTTTTATTTTACAGTGAGAGTTTCACGTCAGTTTAACTAGAAGCGAATATTATAACCTTTTTGCCTGTTTGATGGTTGGACTCACATATGTGTGTTCAGTGTTAATCAGTCAATCTGATTAAGTACATATTTAACATATTCATATGTGCACTATATCCACATACAACACACCAACCTGTCTGCCAGCCTGTCTTTCTCTCTTGATTGTATTTTCACTGCATCTCTGTGATAGAATGCATGTCACTGTACAAAACTCGTATTGGAAAATTACCCATTTTACTAACAGGTTTCAGTGTCCTGAGCGTCTGCAAGTTGGTGATGTTTGCTTCAACTAAAATCCCAGGAACAACAGCACACACATATAAACCTGCAGCTGTGTTATTCTGACAGTGTTATGAATAAAAGTTTCTAACACTGAAAATGTCACTTCACCTTAAAGAGATTAAAGATTTTCATCAGTCTGGCTTCTGTGGAGAATTTAAGTGCCATATATGCTCCATGATTGAAATGCTTTTTCTGAGGCCTTTGACTCTGACTGCAGTAACAGCAGAAAAATGTCACTTATAGATCAGTTTCCTCACAAAAAATATCTTTATCTGCCCTGTAAAACCTGTATTCTATATGAGCTTTGTTTTTTTATTTCTATCAGCTATTAGTAGTATAATCGTGAACAAGTATTTTATTTGGTGTAATGTTATAGCCTTAGTTTTTAAGTTTGAATCGCTGGATTTTATATATTTTTTATCACTGGTGTTAACATTTTATTGTTTTATTGTTGTAATTTTCAATCTTGCAAAAACGGTATCTATTTTTGTTTTATTTTCTGTCTGTGTTGTTTTAATCTTGCTCTGTGAAGCACTTTGGGCTGCGTGTTTGTATGACAGGTGCTATATAAATAAAGTTGAGTTGAGTTTTTACCTGCTCAGTAAATAAAAGTTTATACATTTTTCAAGAAACTGTTGAAAACAAAGTTTCTGCGTCTCCGTCTGTCAGCTTTACCTCCATCTTCTCCTTAACCTGTTTATCTATAGAAACACAAAAGAAGAGAATAACACCCCTCTTCCTCCTCTTCCTCCTCCATCTCTCTCTTATTTTCCTATCCCCTCTGCTGTCGGTGGGCGTCCCTGCCCCCCCGCCGGGCCAATCAGACGAGTGTTGATCTGAGTCTGTTGTCTGTCTGTCTCCTACTGCTCGCAGATAGGCCGGCGTGCCGCAGAGCCGCCAAACACACAGACACCTCACACTGAGGACGCCGACGCCGGCCCAGACAGCACATACAATGTAATCACATGACGTGTAGGACACTTATCTGACTGATGGACTGTTTCTCTGTCTGCTTTTCTTTAGTTTTGTTTTGTTTCCAGGAAATTTCAATGCGCTTCAGGAGCCAGGAGCCCATACAGCGCAATTAGAAACATTGGGCTCTGCGTATGTACATTTCCTGCATCGCTCTCATAAACTTTCATGAAACGAGCCGCGGATTTACGTGATGCAGACACAAATTATGTGAGGGCCGGTTCCACCATTACAAATGAGGAGGTCAAGGTCAAGACAACAGCGTCTAGATGGTCAAAAGGGGGAGAAAAAGTCTTGGATCAAATATTCATGTCCAACACCAAAGGCAGCGTGAAGAAGAGACAGAGAGGATAATTTGGGTGAACCAACCCTTTAAACGAGTAACTTAAACTGCGTAGCTTAAACTTACACATTTGAATTCTTATACTTCCAGGTGGAGTACAAGGCACCGCTACCTGATTTTCCATCGACAGTTTCTTGGTGTAACGGACTGAATTACTTGATTTACTCAGGAAAAAAGCAAAGAACTGGTGTTGCATTGAACACTCTACAGCAGGGGTGTCAAACTCATTTTAGTTCATGGGCCACATACAGCCCAATTTCATCTCAAGTGGGCCGGACCAGTAAAACCATGGCATAATAACCTATAAATAACACCTCCAGATTTTTCCCTTTCTTTTACGTGAAGAAGTACATTCTGAAAATGTTCACAATTAATTAACAATACATGTACAAAACAGATGATGAACAGCCTGAGATGTCTTAAGAAAAATAAGTGTAATTTCAACGATATGTCTACTGTTATTATGTTATTACAATTTACAAATCACAGCGGACCTTCAAAGGCACGAAACGTTTTCTTGGAAAACCCGACACTCTGTGTCCTCTTTTCTCCTCTTTGACAAAGACATTTTCCACCGGTGGCTCCTGCATGAACAGTAGCCTTTGTTTGACAGTGTTGTGCCATGTATAGTGTATATAAGCAGGTGGGATCTATAATAGCATATCCAGCATAGGGCCTGCTACTGGCACGTGGGAGAAGTTAGCCTTCAGGGCTTTCTGCCAGAAAGGCTTGGTGCCTGCTGTTCTTATTAGGACAGTGCAGTAGGAATAGCAGTGCATTTTACTGAAAAATTGGAATTAATGACTTCTCTGCTAGTTTCACACTTTGCAAAGTCATCTAGTGGGCCGGATTGGACCCTCTGGCGGGCCGGTTCTGGCCCGCGGGCCGTAAGTTTGACACCCCTGCTCTACAGTATACTGGGACCAGTTTAACAGCTAAATCCAGTCCAGGCTTCACTCCTGGTCTTTCTCCCAGTAGAAAACCCTGTTTTGAAAATGAACCTGGACGTTGGAGGTGAAAACAAATGTCTGCAGCCATCCTGATCTATTCTGCTGACAGCGAACGTAACTGATTTCCTCTCCCATAAAGTTCAGATATGAGATTCTATTACATTCTACTCAGTTCTTCTCCACTCTAATCAAATCTACTCGCCTCCAACAACAAACACGGCCGAGTCCTCCTCCCCTGAGGAGACAAGACTTCCCGGACAGATTATATTCTGCTCTGTTCCTGGATTTGATTCATTTCTGCTCCACCAGTGAACTTTCCACCGCCTCTCTTCCCCGGACAGTGGATTTTTCCATTCTGTTTGATTCTACTCTGTTGTATTCAGTGGAGACTCTGCAGAGAGACAGAATGTCATCCTCCACACTGAGACTCTTCTCCTCCTCTCTTCACTTCCTCAATTAGGCAGCTCATCCATCGCCATGATTACATGCTGCTAATTAAGCAGCTAATCAGCTAATTACCCAGGAGCAGAGAGGAGCAAGGAGTGTGTGAGAGTGAGTGAGTGAGTGTGTGAGAGAGAGAGAGAGATAGAGAGAGAGAGTGTGTGTGTGTGTGTATGTGGTTAACACAAGGTGTTGTGTGTGAGACAGCAGAGCATAAATCCTGATCGTTTTTAGTTTTATATTTCAGGATTTGGGGAGCGTTTTTGGAACGTTCACTATCTGTTAGTGCTAATTTATGAATGTGTGTTTATTTGCGTAATCCTCTGGGGTTAAATATTTTAAGATAGCAATTAAAGATGAGTCCTGCCAGCTCAGATGCTCAGTATGTATGGATCTGTGTCCATATATACCAAACTCAGTACTTTACATTTTGGCATCGTACTGGGCCTCACATGAACACAGAACTGAAACACTGAGTGCCAGAGGGGGTCTGAATGATTCAGGGGAAGCTGCACAGGGCCCCGAACGTGCCGGGGATTATAGATACTTATTGTGTCTGAGACGTTCAGGGCTTGCCACGAGGGCGGGTGCAAAGTTTCTAGCAGCATCCGACTAATCAGAGACACTGCTTTCACACGGTACCCAGAGCTGTTTCTGCCCCACACGGGTTTAACCACCAGACATGACGTCTGATTTTACAGATCAGGAAAATCATTTTATTGTGATCTATTATAATAATTTTATGTCGCAGGTGACATGGATGGAAAGTCCAAATGCAATATGAACACTTGTCTACTGAAATATCTGAAGAAAACAATAAAAAATGCTCTCAGAACCAGAGAAAATGGGAATGTTTCAGCTCTATGGGCTTAAATTAATAATAATCATTAATATGAAGGTGAAGCAGAGAAAACCACAAGTATGAATCACGTTCTATGTTTGTTAGTAATGAAGTAAGATGGAAGGTTAGGACATTTTATGTTCTTTAAATCTGAACGTGACAAGTACAAGATGGTAACTCTTCCCACTGGATCATCATTAGAAACACACACATACAAACAAGCTTTATTCAAACCTACAGCACTTTATTTCAAATTCTAGAGGAGATCCCAAAGATACCAAATATGTCAGGCTGAATTTTAGGGAAATGTGTATAAAATAATTCACCATTTATAACAAATTGTTTCACAGCTGGATTTGATGGAAAAGGAAAAATCTTTATCTTTGCCAAAGCCACAGAAAAGTTTCTGATTGGCTGGCAAGTGTCTTGAAATCTGTGCAACGCAGTAACTCTCACTGAATCAGACGTAGTGGACAGTGGACCGTTAAACTGCTAACAAACTTGGAAAGTGGATTATAAGTGGACACAGCATACACCTTTTGGTTTCCTTTGGTAAGTTGGTATCAGCGAGACACAATGAGGTAATAAACAATGGATTTATGTAAGTCCTCTACATTATTTTCATACATCAGGACACCTCAAAATGTATTATCTAATAAAAATCTTGTGCCTGAAAATATCCCCAATATCAGCGTTACATGGCTTTAATGAGGAGTTGGAGCAGGCAGATATAGATGTCTACATGTGAATTAAACCATCAAAACTTAACTAAATGTTTTCCCGAACTCCCGAGATTCCACACATGGACTTCTGTTTGTCAAACCGCTTTAAATAGGGATCAAAATATTTCCACAACGCGAAGGGACAGAGAGAGCGAAAGAGCAGGGGACAGCTTTGACATTTCATCACTCAAATCATCATTAACTCTGAATATTAATGTGGCCGATCTAATTTGAATTTGGGAATACGGAGGACATAAACTCACGACCTTCCGGGTCACTGATCCCTACTTCCAAGGACGTCCCCTCACACGGGAGGGGGGCTTTAATTCACAGATTAATCCTGGCGTATCCTGACCATCCTCGCTGATAATCTTATTACAGCGCTCTGATTCTGTCTGCGGGCACCTGACCTGGCTAAGACCAGATACTTCATTGATCCTAGAGGGGAAACTGGGATGTTACAGCAGCAAAGTATAATGTTGCTGGGAGAGAAAAGGGTGTTCAGAATTAGAATATTAAGGCAATAAAGGAGAGAGAGAGTGAAATAAACGTGAATAAAATAAAACAATAAAAAATATTAGAGGAGGTGGCAGAGCTTCTTTATGGCGCTAATTAAACGAGCAGCCATGAGGAGAACGAATCCCCAGAGCTATTGACATTTCGCCATATTCGATATGACAGATATGACTGATTAGTTCACCGGGCAGCCTCATCAATAATCCGCCTGCCAATCAAACGTGACCTTTAGAAGTGAGGTGATGAATTAACGGGGGCCACGGGACGATCCGATACCAGCCCTCCAATCCATCAAGACGGCTGCGGTGAAGGAAGAAGAGCGCCGGCGTCATGGTGATTTTGGTTCGACTTGCCATCTTTTGTCAGAATAAAAAGTACAGGGATGTGTCTTATGGTTCTGCTGCAGAAACATGCTAATGCCAGCTAAAACAGGTGTCCAGTTACGGACGTTTCAGGTGATGTAATGCACCTTCTGGCAGCCATATTGGAGGTCCAGTGCTGTTACTGTAAGTGGAAGAAGCAGGACTGCAAAACCTCTTTAGGAAGCCAGAGTCAACAGTCAACAAAGTAAGAGTAAAAGTAAAATTCAAGCACTTTCAAGGTACCTAAACATAAAATTTCCAGACTCACAAAGCCTTTATCATCACATCTAAACTGTTACTATAAATTCCAGGAGACAACAAACAAATATGACGACGGGATCGTTTCATTTCAAACATTAAAATATTTTTGGTTTCCATGAGTGATTGTGTTGATGATGAAACACCAGATTATGTTGAAAATCAGGCATTTTTCAAGGAGTATATTCAAATTCAAGCATATTCCTAACCTTGAAAACATAACTGTTAAAATTAAGCCTTTTCCAAACTTTCAAGACCCTGCATATTCATTTTTGGTTTGTGTCCTGATGGGAGTGCAGTTTGGGTTGTTTTGGAAGACAAACATCATTTGTCGTTTAGTTAGTTTGGAGGGCTTGTTGTCTGTGGCAGAGGCAGGAAAAAACAACCTCCACAGAAGAAATGACGACACTTTTATGAAATGAAATTAACCTTCGGAGAAAGTAAGCAGACCACCTCCACTAACAAGTTTCCTTGGGGAAAGAAATACGCCAAAAACACTGCACAACAGAGAGAGACATATCAAAGCAAGGACAGACAGACAGACAGACAGACAGACTGTCCATACCTCTATCTTATTCCAGACATCGGGGTCTTTGTCCTGAGTCTGAATGTCCTCCAGCAGCTGGTGTACCAGGAACGCACCTCCGCGCCCGTCCACCGAGGGCGCTGTGAGCTGCGGGCGGCGGTCCGCAGACCTCCGTCCCTCATCCTCCTCAGACTGCAGGTCACTCAACGCACCGGACTCGATGCTTTCGTCCAATGAGGGAGCAATATCGCTGGAGGAGGTGGTGCTCAAGCGGCTGACCAGGTTTCGTCTGAAAGGAAGCTGAAGGGAAGCGGGTGAGAGAGCGCCATGGGAATATATTCTGGATCAACAAATGTTTTTCAGCATTTATGGAGTCAAAAACAAGAACAGATATAATACGCTGTGATTTACCAGTGGAGGCAGAGAAGAAGGAATGTCGTCCCCGCTCTCCCCTACGTCCCAGTCTGGGTTGAGCTCCGTCAAATCCCAGTCATCCACATCCTGCAAAGCCTCCTGGGTAGAATCACAGCCACCGGGCCTCTGCAGGATAAAGTTAAAGTTTCAACAGAATCATCCGTGATAATGGTGGTCTTGGTTCTTTATCATTATATTCATTATTAAAATCCCGTACATGGTTATCTTTTTATGGGTTTATGATCAGATGCAGAAATAAGAAAGTTAATCTAAACTGTCGACTGACCCCTGGGATGGACTGAGCCAGACTTTCCAGTTTCATAGTGAGCATCTCCGTCTTACGGAGCTGAGCGGGGAGGGCCAGGAACTCTTCTGACCCATACCAGTGCTGCCTGTCTGGGCTGGGTTTTGGTGACACCTGGGCCCCCTGCCGGAAAGGAGGGGAGGAAATAAACATTTCACATGGTGGGATTATCTGATTCAATCAGAAAGAAATACACAACAAACAGAAAATGGCTACATACGAAGGCAAAATGAGCATTGGTGCTGGACAGTAAACACGTGCTTAATCTGGAATTATCCAACGTTCGGTACTTGATAAGGACAGAAAGTTGGCATCAATTGCTCGGTCAGATTTGTAGTCTCGATTACTTATTCATTGATCAGATAGTTCTTGATTTAAACTCTTATTTTAGTGGTTTTAGGCTGTATTTTATTTATATCAAGGTCTGATTCTGTGAAAATACTGTGAATATTTTAACAGCTGCTGCTCTCTTTTGTTTGTAACACTGCCTCTGTTCTCCACATGAACAATATGCATATCAATATTTAGAAGGGATTTGAATTGACCAGTTATGGTTAGTTGTGGGCAGAATATGAGGCCCGTCATTTGTGCGCACATTTTCAAGTTGAATGTGATTCATGAAGGGAAATTTGCGTGCAGGCACACAGTTTTATAAATGTGAGCCTTTTTGGAGTATGCCATTTTTGTCTTCTGCGCGCACATGACCTTTTGGTATGGATCCTACGCATGGTTTTATAAATAAGGCCCCTGATCTTGCAAATTGTAATGCAGACTAAGTTTGTAAAATGTTTTCACTGTCTGAATTCAGAATTAGCTTGTGGATCCCTGTCGATCAACAACCTGTATCTGTCTCACACAAACAAACACAAAAACACACTTTTAACACAACCTCAACTCTCAAACTTTCCTCCTCGACCAAACGAATAGACCCTCACCTTCTGACCCTGGTGCTTCACGATCCAGACCGCTGTCTTGCCGGGAGGTGGTCGGGGGTCTGACTCCTCTCCGGACGCCTCCAGGTCTGAGGAGAGGAACTGCTCCCTCATGGGGGAGGGCAATGAGGAGTCAGAGTCCCCCTCACTGTGCACATGTGTCTCCTTCTGCGTCCTCTCCATTTGTTTTGATATTTCATCCAGAGACACCGGGTCCTGGAGAGGCAGGGGGGCGTCGGTGGTCGGTCTGGCCCCAGATGGGCTCCTTGGGTCAGTCAGCGGTCTCAGCGAGCGTCCTCCCTGTCTGGAGCTGACATGGTTTCTCTGGAGGTTGCGCCCGTTCATGACCTGTTTAGTTAACGAGAATTCGGGTTAAAGGTGACATTTTCGAGTCTCTACTGGTTTATTGAAAGAATTCAGTAGAGGGGGAATAAAATGGCAGAAAGTACAAAATATCACACTTAAACAGGTACAAATACGTTAAAAACATCTTCTGTAAGGACAGACAAGTGGGAAGAAACGACACATAGAGGACATGTAGGATTTTAATTATTCAGTTCACCTGACAAAAACAGAGCAGTTTGAGTTTGAGTTTGAGTTTAAGTTTGAGTTGACTTAACCAAAATTGATGAATGGATCCAGGCTCGGCTAGGACTCCTGACGAGGTATTTAGTTTTTAATCAATTAATCCATTCACGCAATATTTCCATAAAAAACATCAAATACTATGTAAAGACATTTATTCCTTCACTGTACTAAAACAGAACTATATACAAAATATCTTCATTAGAGTACTTTAAAATCTACCCCCCCCCCCATACTCTACCCCACTTAGTACAGTCTGAGTCCCCGAAAAAGGTACTTGTCTCTGTTACAGCTAACAAGTTTGTGATTTAGTCTTTTTGAATGTCTTTAAAGGCCTCATCTACGCAAAGACAAGTAGAAAAAAGAGGGACCAACCTGCAGACTCTCATAGGACTGTGAAACATGTTCTGGATAAACTGAGTCCAGCTCCAACCAGAACTTGGAGCGGTCTGGAGGATCCATGAGAGAAGGGGTGCTCCGGCTCAGTTCGGCCTGGAACTGGAGCCCGGAGAGCAGGCTAACCTTCCCCAGGCCTCCCCTTGAGTCCTCCGCCCTGGTTCCTCCGTCTGAGAACAGAGCGGCTCTCTTGGGAAGCGACGGCTGTGTGGGCGACACTTCAGTGCTGTGGCTCACACCCTGCAGAGGGCGCTTCGCACTCTCACTGTGGCTGGGAGTGCCACATTGCATTGTGGGTAACATTGACGGAGGATGGTTGTGGTTTGCTGAGTCACCGGGCGTGGTGAGTTCAGGTAAACTGTTGTGGAGTTTGTGGTTTGAGAGGCGGGATGCTTCGCTCTCCTCTGACCCCGGCTCTGGTTTTGAGCCTCGGGCTTGATCGAGCTCCTGATAGGGGTCCTCGCCGTCTGGCTCAGTTCCCCGGGCCTCGGGCTCGTCACCGGGGCTGTAGTCACTCAACTCAAAGGCGGTGATACCACAGTCTAAAGAGAAGTAGTCCTGGCTGCAGCGAATCGTCAGCTGGCCGCAGTCGTCCACCTCCGTCAGAGCGTCCAGACGAGTCTGGAGAGGAAGAATTAATCACGTTAACATCTCCTGCGTTTCACCCCATCACTGACGAGGGGAAATGAAAAGCTGCCTCAGCCTCAGCAGGTTAGCTTGATGGTTAAAGTCATAAGAAAGCAGAAGTTATATTTTGTGAAGTAAACACCATTTTCAAATTAACAGCACAAAAAATGTAGTTGAGGCAGCAAATCATGTTCAAGAAATAGTGTGACCACATGCTTAATATAGGTGTGTGTGTGTGTGTGTGTGTGTGTGTGTGTGTGTGTGTGTGTATTATACCTGGTGCTGGTCCTCGCTGAAGGCCTGCAGGATGTCGGTCTGGCGAGTGTAGTTTCCGTTGGAGTCCTGCAGGCCCTGCAGCAGACGCTCCTTCAGGACCAGAACAGAGACTCTCAGCTGGTGCCACAGCAGCTGCACCGTCCTGAACCACATGAGATCCAGCAGTTATTTAATATGAATAAAATCAATCAAAATCAAACAGGCTAATGTGAAATTACAATAAAGAAACAAGACTGCAGCTTCAGTCTCAAAAGTATTTTAGTTTTACTTTATAATTTGCTGGTTTATTCATTCCATATTTTATGACTTTTTTGATAGACAGATATTGTTTAGCACTTATTAAAAACGTTATTAGTATGCATTCACAGTGCTAGTGTTTTCCTTCATGGTGTGATAAGAAACCGTTTAGAGGTGTAGCAAAAGCTTTGGAAATCATCTAAATGTACGGAGCGTGACTTGTAGAAAATTGTATTAATATAGAGAACAATAAAGAATTATAGTCTTGTGTTTGATTTAGAGCATTTTCTATTGAAGTCAAGGAGATTCACTGATCCACATTAGACCAGAAACCAGTAACAATAAACCCACAGAAGACAGAACCAGAGCTGGAATATAATGTCAGCATAATAAACACCATTCAGAACTGACGGTGTGTCTCATCTTGTCTTGTGAAGACTCACCTGATGTCAACGATGATGTTGACAGAGTAGGACAGCAGTTTCAGGGAGAACTCTGTCTCCAACAGGGCATGAATCTGCTCCACATGGTCCGAGATGTCCTCACAGATGTCCTAAAGTCACACACACGCACAAAGACAGACACACAAAATTACAAAAGTGATAAAAAGGCACACAATAATGTCTTAATAAGTAACCAAACACACATGTAAAAGCTCCAACAGATCACAGTTACAGCGGTGTGTGTAACAGTGTAAACATCCTCAGAGTGCTACAGCAGGAAAAGCAGAAGTGATGGAGACCTGCGACGTCACGTTTCCAGTTTTAACCGTGAGTCAGTTTCATGTGGGATCAGTTCCAGGTTTATATGTAAAAACATGGAGAACACCGTCTGCATAACACACTTAATGCTGACTGATATCACTGAACTAAACTGAGACGCTATAAAACCACACACACAGGCAGATGGACAGACAGACAGACAGACACACAGACAGACAGACAGACAGACTCCAGCAGGAAAGCACTGAGCAAAAATATCAGCTATGTCAAGTTCAACCATAGTCGGTGCTGTTCTGGACTGCATTATACTGAGAGATGTTCTCTATGTTTTACCCACCCCATTTACATAAATAAGGCAGAATAACTTTTAACTACGACTCACAGTAACTTTAATTTAAAGTAAATTTAATTTGAAGTGCTGATCAGAAGAAAACACATTACAAACACACAACAGACACTCTGTCAGTGCACAGTCATGGTAATAATCACTACAAAACTGTATGGATTTAACAAACAAGATAAAACACGTTCATTAGTGAGCTTTAGTGGTGTTGGTACGTGTATTTTATTTTTTTTACTTTGGACAGAGCTAGGCTAGCTGTTTCCCCCTGCTTCCAGTCTTTATGCTAAGCTAGACTAACAACGTCCTGACTCCAGCTCCGTACTTATTTTCCAAAATGTTAAACTATTCCGGATAAAAAATGATCTCTTTATAATTTGCTCATAATTGATTACATTAACTTTATATGTAAACATGGGAAATTCTTTTTTGCTTTTATTGTCATCATTCACTAATCAACTGCACCATATTTAGTATTTAACCCTCAACCTGCACCACATCACGTTCTAAACATGAGTATTACCAGCTCTCACATTGTATCTGTAAGTCACTTTAGCACCTTTTCATATTAAATCTGATCAGTTTTTTTTTGTTTTTTGTTAGGGAATTGTTTTGGTGCATACCCACAAAAAAGGACAAAAAACCTACTTAACATAACACAGAATTAACACTAAAACAGTAAACAGAACAACACTTTTATTAATGCCTTTCACACTGAACTAAACTAATCCAGACTAAAATTAGATGACCTTTGAAAAAGCAGGTGACCAGGCTTCGAACCCTCGACAGATACTTTACATCCACCTCCAGCCGCTGAGTCACCGCGCTGCTCCATGGCGACCTGCCTGAACAACACAACACCCCCCGCTCTGCTGCGGCCTGGATTAAAACCCCGCCCGGCATGTGAGAATGTAGGTCACACACGCTGCCAGCTTGGCTCATGCTAGCTTGGCTAACAGTGTGACCTGCTGAGCACTGTTCCAAAATAAATTTGTCAGTACTGTAAGTGGGGCTGCTGCAGACCTGCTGCCTGCATGGAATCAATGTAGGCAGATAAAGCTCAGACAGCACACAGAGCGTTTCATGTCACCTGTATGAGTGCAGTGTTCAGTATACAGGTGTCAGCCTGAGTGTCAGCACACCTGGCTGTGTTCTGGCTCTGGATGACCAAATGTGAGCCGGCTCTGGTTGAACATGTGACAGATTTAGCTAAGAGTTTGTGGGTGCAAACTTGACCAGCTTGACGGCGTGCTGTAATTGGGACGCCGTTAAGCCAGAACATTTTGGCTACCGCAGCGGCAGCTGACCAAAACTGGGTGGACATGCAACACCGTACTAGCCAACTAACTTCATACTGTAACTGAACTGAAGTTTTCTAGCAAATGTTAGTCAGGCCTCCTGCTGGCCTGGAGGCTGACCAGGTATTTGCCACATCCCTGGTTCAAGTCAAGCCAAGGACCTTTGCTGCATCATCTACCATCTCTCACTACCTGTCACATCTTCATTATATCTGATAAAGACGCCCAAAAAGTGCCCAAAAGACGCTCCTCTTATCAATATTGATATATTAAAAATGGATCAAATGATTCTTTTCTGTTTTTTCATTTGCTGTGTGATTAAGCGAGATTCAAATTCATTCAAAAGCATTTCGTGTTAGTTCAAATTAGTTTTTTTGAAAAAGTGACGGCCCTAACAGCTACTGTATGAAATAAAATGCACAAACATGCAACAATAATATATTCTATTTACACCTGGCCACTACACAAACTGCATATTGTTCAAGAGAACACTAAAGATCGGTTCTTATTACAGGAACCATAATTGAATTTTGTGTGTGTGTGTGTGTGTGTGTGTGTGTGTGTGTGTGTGTGTGTGTAAACTAGGACAATGGTGAGAGAAATAAAATGTAAACCTGGTGGAAATCTCCCTTGGCAGAAAATGAGAAATGTATTTTAATACCCTATTTTTTTATTAAATGTGTGAAAGTGCAGGATGGATAACTATATAACTTAAGAAGAACTACTATTTATTTGTATGAAGAAGAAAATAATGAGATGAGCTGTTTTCTTTGTTGTGTTTATGTGGCTATAGTGTATATAAGTGTGTATGACTGTATGTGTGTTGCACCCCAGGAAGAATAGCCAATGCTTATTCTGGTGCTAATGGGGATCCTAATAAAGAAAGAAAGAGAGAAAAACACCAGCTGAACAGTACATTTAACAGTAACTCCTCCTGATCCTCTATTTAATTCAAGCAAATAGGTGTGAAAAGGGCACATTTTAATAATTTTAATCCACTCCAAAACCAATAAAACAAACGCTGAGAAAACAAGAAGACACGCCATGTTGGCTCCATTCTTAATCTCAGGTTTCTGTTTCTGCAAAGCCGACGCTGCAACCAAACTTCAGTGCATTCCCAGACAAGGATCGTCCTCACTGGTGGATGTAGGGGACCATGTTTCTGCACTGGTGTAGCTGCGTCCCTGAAGACATTATTCTTATTCATTATATATCACCACATCTTTCCCAATTAGGACATCTGGAGTAAAGAGTGTGTTTTATACAAACGCTTTTATCTCCCAACTGAACCCACTGCCTCGTCAAAAACGCCCCGCCGGGAGATCAAGAACGGCCCCCGAGAGGAAGGAGTTCACAGTGAACACACACACACACACACACACACAAAGCTTGAGTAAAGTCAAACATAGACATACTGTATGTACACAAATTCTTACACACAAATCCCCAAAACATACACAGTCCCTCCTCAATCTACACAAAATGTACTGAACTCATCACACACACACACACACACACACTCAGTTTCATCATCAAAGCTGCTGTCATGTCGTCCTAAAACAGTGGTGAAAATGTCACCGGTGTCTTTCAGATGCTTCAATAATTCACAAACAGCTTTAATATGCTAATACAGACACACACACGCAGCACTCAACAGAGGGCCCATCTGATTGAATTAACACCAAGTCTGTCGTTTCCATCTGAAGTCATTTGTTAGAAGATCTTCAGTCCAGTCAAGCTGCTGGGAGCTAATGAGACCCTGCTGTGTGTGTGTGTGTGTGTGTGTGTGTGTGTGTGTGTGTGTGTGTGTGTGTGTGTGTGTACATGTCATGTGTTTATCATTTTCTCTGAAGGATGTTTTCTGTCCCGGTGACCTGATTATTATTTTTTTTTTTTTGCAGTATACGTTGGATGAATGAAGTTGCGGTCTGTTCTGCTGAAACTGATCTGGTACTGACGCTCCATAGCTGAGCGGGACAACCTGTACTTATTGAATATGCACCTGACGGCCTTTCAGGTGGTCAATAAGGTGACAGGGTACTGCTGGGCGACAAACAACAAAACTGATTAACGTGCCTGAAAAACTCATAAAGGCGAAATCAGAGAGCAGGATGAGAAGTTCAGGGGCATTTTCAGCATTTTCACTTTTGATTTGACTGACAGTTGATTAACTTTGAAGGGCTCCTTTGCCCAGAGCATGTGTCTATATAAACCCTGGGGTGTGTGTGTGTGTGTGTGTGTGTGTGTGTGTGTGTGTGTGATTTACAGTAATACATTTATACATGAATGCAAACTCTGGATTTGTGTGTGTGCATTTACAACACCATGTTCATTTTCATGAAACTCATATTTAGAATCACACATTTCTATAATACACACACACACACACACAATTTTCTTGCACCCCAGTCACGTAGAGTCAAGACATGACCTGTCAATCACAGAGTCCATACATCCAGCAGGGTTTCTAATTGCCTAAAATCAATCTAAAGCAAGTCGGCTCGGGCTTCAGCTCCAATCCCAGCTCACCCTCATCACCGCCGACATCAAGGGCTTCAGAGCGGCCGCGTTCAAACCGCCCGCGACAGCTCGGCCTTATCCGCACCCCTTCGATCTAATAACCTTCAACTCCTCCACCGCAGCCCATCAGCACAGCGTGTTTTACCTTGGAGATCAAATACTCTGTGCTCCTTCTCCCCCTGGAGTATTCAAATTAAGCGGCTTCAAAGACGAGCGCGACCCGCTGCCGCGATACAAAGACTTGTTACAGTACATTTTTTCAAAGTGGTAGCTTCTGCAAAAAGGAGACAAACTTGGACGATGCGTTCACGGCCGGCGTGTTCTGAACTCTGCAGTGGTTTCTCTGCTGCTGGACATCTAAACAGCTTGAACCCGGTTGGGCAACTCGTGCTGCGTTCAAACACACAGACACACAGTAGTCAGTCTCTGGCCTCTAATGAAGCTGTAGCTCTGTGGTTGTGTTCTGCAGAGAAAGAGCTTCTGAATAACTGCAGTTCATACGGGAGCCGGACATCAGTAAAATCTCAAATTTACATCACATGTTGAACTGAATGTTGAACTAACTATTTTATTAATTTGAAACATATCCTACCAAAACCTTCCAGTTGCTATTGGAAGTCAATCTAAAGAAGTAGGACTCTCAAAATGCTGTTTCTTTGTGACTTCAGCATCTCATCCAATATTCAAATCACTTAATGTTGTAACAAACATCATTTTGTTTGAAGCATTTTATAATCTTGAATCCTTCTAAAGACGTCCTCCATGTGCTCTGTCCCGCCACTAACGTCCTGTTTGTATTGAAGTTAAACTGCAGCACCAAAACACTGTCAACTTATTATAAGATTTCAGTAGCAGGAAGCTTTATCAAACTTAGATATTTCTGTTTTAATTCCTAAAAAGTGATCATGTGACAGCTTGGAAACAACTTGAAATTTGAAACAAAGCTCAGAGACCAAAACTGCATTCAGAAACTTCACCAAACTTTGTTTATGCAGCAGGGTAATCGACCACCTTCTGACTTTTACTTTCTTCATTTAGGCGAGAGTGAACTTCAACAAACTCCTAACACTGAGCAGGTCAGAGGGAAAAGAGCAGTGTCTCTTACCTTTTCACACCGATCGATAATCTTTGGTGTTCAAAATTTTTCTCAGAAGGTGACGCGATAAAAAAGTCTGACAGTTAAAGTTTGTCTGCACTTGAAGCAGCGAGTGGTTTCTCTGTCCAAAGCTCCAAACACACACTGCTGCTCCCCATGTGGGAAATGATGACCGACTGACGCGCCAGCAGAGTGTGTGTGTGTGTGTGTGTGGTGACCTGCTTCTTGCGTGGGGGTGTTGGTGTTGGTGTTGGAGAGGAGGGGTGACAACAGTTGGGGAGGTTATTTTAGGATCAACCTCACCCACCCCCCTCAACACACACACACACACTGTAGCTGCAGATACTGGGTGTCAGTTTTACCACTTCAAACACACACACACACACACACACACACTCTGTCTGATTCTCTCTCTCTCTCTCTACCAGACACAAACTCACATTCATAGATTGTAATACACACACACACACACACACACACACGTGTTTAGCAGACACTTTATTATTCTCTCTCCATCAACACTAAACCTGCTGTTTGAAGCTGCAGACCTGTGACTGTTAACCACCTTTCAGACATGAACCCCTTTACGTTAATCTCATGGTGGTTTAACACGTTGGCCTCATGTCTGAATAAGTGTTCAAGTCACTTTAATATAAAAGTCACGACAGCACTCTTACTGGGTCAAACAGTCACGTTTCAGTATCACTTTCAGGTCTGAATTAAATGACATCAGATGAATGTAAAGGCTGCAGCAGCACAAGGTTAAACATGCAGAGAGAGAGATTGCACCGCCTTCCGACATCACTGCAATAAATTCATTTTCTAAATCACCTCCTCTTCTGCACAAAGAATAAAGACAGTTTAATAAACTATGAAACACTATGAAAGAGACACTTTTAAGTTGTTGAGGAGTTTCTAGAAAAACTGTTTTCCTCTGGCGGTGCGACCAGGAGAGAAGCGGTTTTAAAAAACACAGTAATAATGTGACCAGCACTCTCTGCCCATTGTTTTTATTTTCATTCATATATACCAACTGCATGCATGAATAAATGAACATCCAGCTAAATGCTTTATGTACAGGAATTAAACGAGAGTCCCAACGTCCTGTTAGTCAGTGCTTGTGTACGGTCTTTCTGTAAATGTCATGTCTGAATGAAGCTGTGAGGAACATTAACATAAAACACACCTGACTGAAGGACACAAAGCCATCACTCACACAGACAGATGAAGCCAGCAACGTTACGCGTCTTAAAAGGGCTTAAAACTGGGATCTGATACTGTTTTATATGCACTGAATGTGCATTAAATTGATTGCACTGCAGCCAGTTATTCGTAATGTTTGATATGTTCGTAGTATTTGTTCGTAGTATAGTATATAATAAATGTCCAATAAAGTGTGAAAACAGACTCTGTCCCTTTAAGTTCAGCTGTTTTATTCATTCTGTTTAAAATCTGGCACGGGACAAAACTTTTACCCCAAAGTCTTGTCCAAAGGGAGCGTATTCACAAAACATCCTCAGGCTAAAAGGAGTTTGGAGAAACTCCTAAAAATAAGGGGCGCGGTTGTAAGTAACTCTTCACTATCCTGGGAACCAGACGAATCTGCGAGCTCATGTTTAATTTGCTCTGGCAGATGCGTCTGGTGCCCCTCCCATTCAGACAGATTTCCAGCCGACCAATCACCACCGTTTATCTAACACGGGGCGGGTTTGATACGATGACTGTACATAGGAGCAACCAAGATGGCTGCCGCTGATGTGTATCTCATCCGTATTAAACAAACTGGACGGTATATTTTCTCTAAAAGAAGAACAAACAACTGCACTTAAAGCTTCTGTGTTTGCTGTACTTCCAACAGGATTCGCTCAGCTCTGCGTGACATGTTTCTTTGCTCTGATTTGTTGTAGGTCTGTCCAGTTCCTTGGAAATTGAAAATGAGCTGAGAGTTTCCAGATGTGAGACGAGCTCCTGACAGGCAAGAGCCATTATTCACACGGCAGCTAGACGTCCTTGGCAGTTAAACATAAATGGGACTCGAGCCATGCCGTCATTTTCTTGTAAGGCCCGTCTCGAGCGGCACATTAAAACGAACTGAGATGCTGATCTGCGGGCATTGTGCTGCTGCTCTGACTGTCGGCCATGCTGTGAAGTCAGTGAAGTCAGAGCCAGTTGTTTCGGAGTCTTTTTGAGTCTCACATCAGATCCCAAGTCTGCCAGTCGGCTGTCTATTGGCCTCCTAATTAAATGAAAAGAAGTGTGAAAGTCCTGTCAGATGTATTTTTCATTGTTCTGAAATTTCACCAGATCAAAAGTTTATAGCTTGATGCTGTTGGTATGTATGACTGCCCACTGATCTTTAACCCTGCCTTCCTGCCAAACGGAGGTTTTGGAGGTGCAGGGCTGTTAGCTGACAGTGATGATATTTGACCGTGAGTGAGTTGAAAAGGTCAGCTGAACTTAGTGAACCAGCTACTCTCTCTTCCTACTTTCCTTGCCTCCTTTTTCCTTCCTTCCTTGCCCCCTCCTCCCTCCTCTCCATAACATGAATATCTATCCCTCCATGTTGAGCGCCGTTCCCAGAATTCCTGGCGTAGCGGCGACAGTGACATCAGGAGACAGAAATATGGGGACAGCTGGGAGACAGCAGGCTGCACTGTTTTTAAATAAAGCTCTGTGGGTTTGAATCAGGGACACACAGATCACCTTTAGCTGCATGATGATGGCCATGATTTCAACATAAACTACTTTTATAACTTGAACAGAGTAAACGGTTAATTGGTGAAATCACTTCCAACCAATTTACTGTCTTCCACAAAGAAGAGGAGGAAAACATTTTGACTGCAGAAGTAAAAGAAGAAAAGTTTTTAGGTTAATTGGTCTTAATCAGATAAACGCAAGTCCCAATCCTGACCATCGCTTATATTACTAATACTAATAATAATCAGCCAACATCTACAGAGTGTTGGCTGATAAACTCACCCCCTGAAGAAAGCCGACATTTCTCAGAGGAGGTGCAAATATTTAGAAACCCATGAAGGCCATAAATCATGATGCTACCGTTTATTACAGACTGATCTCAGTTTTAGCTTGTTTGGTTAAAACAAAACAAGAAGACGTGAATAGTGAGTAGGAGCCAACCGTACTGGAACACAAAACTCCCCTGTGGGCCAAAAAGCATTTTTACATAGAATCACTGTTTTAAATGAGACATCAGTGAAAACACTTCAAAACAAAGACAAGGGACTGGTATATATAGGTAGGAGACAACGAGGGAAACAGAAACAGGTGAGTAACGAGACACAGGTGAACCTAATCAAAACTGGAGGAAAACGGAACAATGGCAGGAAGTAAAAAGCACACAAGGAGACAAGAACAGTAATTTCAAAATAAAACAGGAAACACCAAAACCCAAAAAACACACAAGTCCACACGAGAGTCCTTAGGATCCTGACAAGCTGTTATCGCGTGTGTGACGTCATCTCAAAGTAAAGTCTATGTAAAGCATCATGAGATTAAATGGAGATTAGACTACATACTAATGCAGAATATGGTGCAAAATAAACTGAAAATGGTGCAAATGAAGTGAGCTGCATCCGTAACAATGACCTCTGTGTTTTTACTTTTTTAATATATTTCGTAGTTATGGTTTTCATGAAAATCTCCACTGACTGCTGCATCTGTGTCTACTGATCGAACATGAGTGAGTGTGTGCGCACATATGTTTGCGTGTGTGTGTGTTAAGAGTGTGTAACACCCGTCCACATAGCTATAATATTACGTGAATCTGCTATGTGTAGTAGTACTATGGGCGGGGCCAATTTTAATGGCACTATTACCTGCACTTTTATTATTCTGAAATTAAAAATAACTGGCGCTGCCTTTAATAAGATTAAATGAAATATAACAAAGGCCTGCCTCTATGCTCACTTGCATGGACTCCAACCTTTTGACCTTTGAACGGTAGAGATTATGACTCATTTTATCCATCCTATATATTTTTAACCATATTTAGACATTTTGAACTATTTAGAAAAAAACTATTTACATCCTGATGTCTGAAGGAATTTTAGCTGCGAGTGTAAATGTACTGTGTGTTCACACCAGCAGCCTCTCCCTCTCTGAGCAGCCCAGGACATTGTCCAAGCAGCTGTTACACACCGCCTGCAGCCGGATGCTAAGAATGGCTGAGAGGCTGGCATACCAACACACACACACACACACACACACAGAGAGAGAGAGAGAAACAGTGGTTGCATCACTATAATCATGTCCAGCAGTCGCTCTGTGGCAAGGTCAGGTTATAGAGAAATGCCCTGCAGGCAAACGCATTATAAATATGACAGAGAGAGGAGGAGAGAGAGAGAGAGGAAGACAAGGAGAGGATAAAAGAAAGAAACAAAGCAAGAAAAGAGCAGAGAGATCACCGGAGGCGTGAATCCAATTTTCAAACAGCAGTCTGGCGATCTGTCCACTCCCATCTCTCGCTCTGTCGCCGAGCGCCACGCCCGCAATTAAGTCAAATAAAGCTCGGGCCCACTTTGACCTGGATGCTCTGTGTCGAGGTAACGTCCAGTCAGACTCAGTGAGCAGCTACGAGCCACAGATCCAGGTCTGAAGGGCCTGCAGGAGCTCATTATCCAAACACAGACGTCAGCTGCTGATGATACTAAAGATCTTTATTACCAAACACACTCATTTACAGGCTTCCAAACAAACTGCTCAGCTGAACTGTGACCATAGAAACATCAGTAGCTATTAGCCATGCCACACTGATGTTAGACAGGTCTGACATGTAGCATCTGTGGCTATGTTGTAGTAGCAACATGCAAAGATCAGGTCAGACCAGCCTCCAGCCTTCAACAACAACATGAAGCTTCAGTTCACGACATAAAATAAAAGAACAGTTTGATACTTTCAGAAATTGTCTGTATGTTCAGTACAGAGCTGGAGTCAGGACATGGTTAGCCTAGCTTAGCACAAAGACTGGAAGCAGGGGGAAACAGCTAGCCTGGCTCTGTCCAAAGGTTAAAAATACACCTACTAACACCTCTAAAGCTCACTGATTAACATGTTGTATCTAGTTTCATTAATCCTGGTTTCAGGGGGGATTATGTGCTACTACTGCACAGCTGAGTCTTGTTGTCACAGTTAGGTTGCCAGGTTTGGCACCATCATAGAGACCAAAACAAAAACCTGTGCTCACCAACCATATCTGGCAACTCAGGCTACAAGTACTGGGAGGTTAGACACACTGTTGGAACACAACATGGTATTAGTTAGCTTTCTGAGTTTTGGTAAGTGTATTTCTTTCTCTTTTGATGAAGCCAAACAAGCAGTATGTTCCACAGCCGCATGGTAAAGATATGTGGACACCAGTCTGTGCTGAAAATTGGGGAGAACAATTGAAAAAAATGGCCGAATTGACACATCTCATCACATGTATTGATTTTTAATCCTGTTTATGTTCATTATGATATTATGTATTTGTTGCTGTACTCCTTTAGCTAGAGTACATTTTTCTAATGCAGCGTATGCACATTATTAAGTTATCTACTGTATCTGTGCACTTGAATAAAGGAAAAAACATCTAAATAAAACACTGGACAAGTGTGTTCTCCACTCAGTTGTAATACAGAAGAATCACCACTAGATGGCGCCGCCAACCAGAGAGTGAGTACTCTGTCCTTCAGTGATCCTAAAGATGCTCCAACAGCATCCACCTCTGCTGTTCTTCACTGCTCTAGTCACAATTATTTATGCAGTAAAACTAAAACACAGCAGCTACATGATAAAATGATGAGAAAATCTAAATGAATGACAATAAAAAGTTAATGTTCACTACAACAAACTAAATGCTCAGTCTGTAATATGTCAAAACGTTAGAGTCTGTTAAAAGTGGCATTTTAATTTTTTCTACCTAAAGATTTCTCTTGTTTTAAGTGCCAACATGGAAAATCACGTTAACAACACAGGGAATGAAATTTCAGGCCACACTGCGTCATTGTGGACGTTGTGTTTATGTAGTAAAACTTGAATTATTGTTTCTGATTATTGTCAATGACATTTTTTTCTGTAACGTTAGTGACACATTTATTCCTGCATTGTTTTGATGTAGTGTTTCAGTGACAGGAAGCTGCTGCTCCCTGGCTGACTGTGATTGAACTGTGCGAGTTGTGCAGCTCAGATCTGACACCAACACGAGCTGACGGAGGCGTCAGGACACATGCAGTGTGGACGAATACAGAAGCGTCACATCTGTTTCTGTTTGTTTTGCCCTCCAGCTGCGACTGGACTGAAGCGTCTCCACAAATCGTCATCAAGCTTTTGTCGGTCCTGTCTTTGTCGCGTCTTACTGTCCTCTTTGTCTGCTGATGCTGCTCTGACAAGCTGCCAAATCTCAAAGAGAAAACGGATAGCTTCAATTATTGTCATGACAACACATGCAAAGATTACATGTCTACAGATACAATTTTATATAAGAGTTGAAAAGATATGACTTAATGCAGCTTTTACAATCAATACTGAGAAAGTCAATCAATTTAGTTTGTACAATTTAAGCTGCAGTGTGAATTCAACCTCAAAGAAGAAAGAATATTGATCTTTATCATTGATTTTTATATTTCAAAATAAACATTTATTCTGAATAGAAAAAACACAACAATGTGGGTGAAAACTGGATTATAAAAATATTAGTTGCAGCAGTTATTTTTACTCTCCATTTTCTTTCATTTTCTAGTAGCTGTAGCATATTGTGAGGTGTTCTCGCCACCAGAGGGCGCAAACAGGTGATGTGCTACTTAAAGACCCTCTGAAAATCTAGTTTCTGCTGACCTCCAGTGGTTTAACTTCTCACCTTGCTGCAGTGATGTACAGGTGGACTCCAGGACTGCAGCTAAATGCCTGGAGAATATATTTTTTGTTAAATTCAGTAAAAAATTTGGTTCTGACTGGTGAGGAATCAATGAATAGAAGCATCAATAGCTGATGAATGGTTTAAATCTACACTCACACACACACACACACACACAGAGTCAGAAAGACATCAGTCACACACACTACAAAGCTGCAGCTGTAACTCTCTCTCTCTCACACACACACACACTGTCGTCACTATAAGTCTGACCTAGTCACTTCCCAGAACCAGGCTGTGATCCAGCGAATCCCATGACTACACACACACACACACAAACACTGTCAGATTGACACACACACACACAAACAAACAATGTCAGATTGTGTGTGTGTGTGTGTGTGTGTTCCTTTAATTTCTATCTTTGTAAGGTTTAGGTAAAGATTAGGGTTAGGAGCTGAATAATGTACTGTGTTAATGAGGGTCCTCATGAGTATAGTACAAATACGTTTATGTGTCTGTGTTCTTTCTCAAAACTGTGAGTCAATAAACACAGATTATTCCCTAAAGTCCACTCAAGTCAAATGAAACCAATAACCCTACAATCCTATAATACATCGATGAACCAGCAGTGACAAACTTAATTTTTCAATTTACTTCAACTACAACTTCAGGTAAAAAGACAAAAACAAACATGGCTGAGCTTCAATGACCAGAAAACTAATCAAGTTGATGGATAACATGAATTTTGAACGATATTATTTCAGCCAGTGTGCTAAAAGTCTTTTAACTGGAACCGTTCTGTCCTCACTCACTCACTGGAAAACTACAAACTTTTTAAAGCCACTTTTCAAGTCTACTGAAGGTCTGTCGATACATGTTTGAAAGACAATCTAAAGTTTCCAAAAGATCATTTAATTTCCTAACTTGGACAAAAACCACACAATGAATGTGTCGTCAAATAAACAACCCTTTTTGACCAAATAGTTCCAGGTACTAAAGAGACCCAAGAGCTAAACTCAGAAAATCAAAAAAGACCCTTTAGTGCATTACTGCTTCCATTTCAGCTGAAAACCAAACAAATATGAGGTGAAGTAGACCAATAACAGATTTAAAAAGTCAACACTGACACACCATTCACACGAGAGGCAGAAAAGAGGTAGAGGTAGAAAAAGAGACTGAAAACTCTTAATAGCCTCTTAAGTATTAAGTATTTTTTTCTGCTCTCTCTCTGAGTCTAGAGGCTACCGGGGCTTTTTTACCATGTGAGTGAAACTGTAAACAAGCTGTTGCAGCCTGAAGTTTGTGTTTGATCAGTCGGCAACATTCAGGACTATGACAGAGGTGACTAAGTACTGGTTCCTCCAGGGGAAACACAGCCTAAGGTTTCAGGTTTCTGATAGAAGCTTTCTGATTTCCTGGAAAAGTGTGTGCAGTGGAGAAGAGCTAAAAGAGACAACACAAGCTGCCTTCAAGGCAGCGAGTGACTCAGTTACGGACAGGAAAACATCCTCTCTCTATTTTTATCTCTCTCTCTCTCTCACACACACGAACACACACACAACGTTTTGCAGAGAAGAGAGGAGAGCTAAAAACAGAGGAGAGGAGAGGAAACAAGAGAGGAGAGGTAACGAGAGGAGAGAGGAGATTAAAGGAGATGAGAGGAGAAACAAGAAAGAGAGGAGAGGAGAAGAGAGGAGAGGAGACAAGAGGAGAGGGGAGATTAAAGGAGAGGAAACAAGAGAGGAGAGGAGAGAGGAGATTAAAGGAAAGGAGAGGAGGAAACAAAAGAGAGGACAGGAGAAACAAGAAAGAGAGGAGAGGAAACGAGAGGAGAGAAAACGAGGAGAGAGAGGAGAGAAGAGGAAACAAGAGAGGAGAGGAGACAAGGAGAGGAGAGGAAAGGAGAGAGGAGATTAAAGGAGGGGAGAGGAAGGTGAAAAGGAGAGAAGAGGAGAGAAGAGATTAAAGGAGAGGAGAGGAAGGAGAAAAGGAGAGGAGAGAAGAGGAGAGGAGAACAGAGGAGAGAACAGAGGACTCCTGCAATACCAACACACTAAAGAAACAGTGCGAGCAGCAGCAGCCTGATGAAGAGGAAACATCTGAGTCACTGTAGTTAAAAATACACACCCATCAATAAAAGATCCTCCATGTCGACGGCATCTCAACACAAGAAAACTGCAGCTTTATCAATGAGTCAGTGAATGAATGGATCACTGAACAAACAGAAACCGTTACAGCACCTGGAGCACTGTTTGGTCATCACTTGCATGTGAACACAACACTGTTCAGCAGCTGATTCGGAAGTCCCACATGTCAGATTCTTCCACCAGCACATGAATGCAGCATAAGAGTTATTTCTGGTGGTTTCTCAAAGAGGTTAAACTGTGCTGAGACATGAAGCTGAACAGTGGTCATCATTCATGTGACACTAATAACGGGTCAGAATTTAAATTCTTGTCAAAGTTTCCAGAGATAACAAATCAATATAAACGGAAATGGCATCTTGTTAATATTAAAGTGTAAGAACCACGCAGCTTAAATTAAGGGCAGGTGTATATGTAATAAAGTTTTTCTAAATTCTAAATATGGAAATTTAAGTAGTTTCACATATTCTTGTGCAAACACATATGTGCAAAATGTGAAGAATGTAAATAAATTAATGAATGAAACTGCTGCAGCATAAATAAGATAATCTACATCGTATCAGTTTCAATATCTGTCCAAACTGTAATTTTTCAGTCTTTACATAACAAGTTCATACAGAGATGTTCATGGAGAATAAAACTGGAACAGATCAGGGGCCATCAGACAGAAACCTGTCAATAATAACAGTTTAATGTTTGTATTTGGGGGGTGTTTCTCCTTTAAGAGCTAAAAAAAGATGCTCGGCTTTCAAGGGATTTAAATTCTTCACAGATGCCGTGAATCAAATGTGAAGAGGAGCTGCTCTGTCAGTGAACCAGACTCAGACTAATCAGAGTGAAAAACTCATCAAGCTTCTCTTTTTCTTCTTCTCTTATATAAAATCCACTCGAGATGAAGAGGAGGAGTGAAGTCGGATGATGAAGAATCAAACGTTGACTGCTCTGGGTCTGGAGGGCTGCACACTGACTGGAAGTTACGTATATAGATGAAGGGTCAGCTGCGTGACCTGTGGAAGCTCTGAATAAGTGGTCGCTTCCAACGCACTTCCAAGAACTTCTCGTCACTTCAAAAATCTAATTAATTTATTTAACAAATGCAAAAATGTTCCAGACTTTGTTATGAATTAACTTCATAAAGAAACTAAACAAAACATCCATTCACGTCATAAAAAAGTTGTTAAATAGTGGTTGAAAAACTATATCTCAACCAACATTTTTTTATCGAACCACCCACATCACCTGCACAATTAGCTAAAGGTGGGGCAGTACCTGACATGCACACCAAGTCTCTATAATGTAATAAACAAATTCATATCAAACTTAATTTGAATACCAACATAAATAGCAAAGTTAAACCATTTCTTTTAACTGCTACAACACAAGCAGGGCCAAGTTCCATAATGTCAACTTCTGCAGTACAGGATAATCAGTAGGTATTTGCAGAGTTAGAGACCTGGACATGGATAATAAAATCCCAACTATCAAGACACAGAGGACGCTCTGCATTACACACTGATATGTTTAAAAGTTTAACCCGCCTCAAGGCTGAGCAGCTGTTGCACTTTAACAAAAATAAAAAAACTCAACTCAAAAGGAGATCCTAAGACAAATTAGTAGGTGATGGCAAATTGTTTACTTCCTGTCTCCAGCATCACAGGAAGATGCTAGTTAACTGACCTGACAGTGACTTGGTATCAACAGTGCTGAATAGAAAAGAGTGGATGACGATGTGTGTGTGCACTGCATTGTGGGATGGCTCTGGGGATTCTGAACACACCAGATGACGTCAAACTCTTTGCTATTTGCATCAAACGTGTATTAAAAAAGCAGCAGTGCTGTCAGACAGAGTTCAGATTTAGCACACCGATGCACCAGGTGTGCGTGTTTACCTTGAGCTGCACCAGGTGGACGTCCACGTGTCTGTTGTCGCTGTCTTGTCCCACAGAGTGCGTGAGCTGCGTGACTCTGTCGCTGGTCGCTCTCAGCCACGTCTCGATCTCTGGCAGGTGGAGGACGACCTTCCAGTCGGCTCCAGTGTGGAGGGGCGGAGGTTTCTTTGACCTGAAACAACACATGCAGGTCCCCTCAGCACAGTTTTAGCCTCTTTCAGCTAATTGTTTTGGTTTTACAGACACAGAGACCAGCTGGTGAGGAAAGTGGAGCATTTAGCTGCTAAAGAGCCAGATGTTGTTCTCAGAAGTTGGTGGAGACCAAACCAGTGGATATTTGATATTTGATTTACTTTCATCAGGTGGACACAAACACAACTTCAATGGGATGCTCATGTTGCTCTGGGTCTGCTGGATGTGTACATTTAGCTAACTTTGCAAAAGCATTAGCCATAACACATTTATACAGTGATAATATCTCAGCTTGTAGCGGGGGAAAAATCCATTAACGAAGCTTTAAGTGGATTGTGAAGTGGAGAAAGTGGACGGTTCTCACTACTTTTCAAAGCCATTTTGATTTTTTGGAATATTTTTAGTTTTACAAGACCAACAAAAGTTAGACCAGGAGCTCTAGTATAAAGGTTTAGACTTGAGACGAGATTTAAACCAACAGAATTTAATCTAATGTGTTTCCTTTTTTACTTGAGACCCTTTAAGGTGAACAAACTCACGACCCTTTTGTCACAGGTTGCATGAAGTTCAACCAAAGAATGATTGTCCCTTCGTATAATGTTTAATCTGAACTGACACAAAGAAGTAAAACTATCCAGTATTTCATAATATAAAAGCTAAGATTAGATTAGATTAGATTAGTTCATGAAAAATGAAACATAATTTGTACAGCAGACATCTGCTTTTTCATCTTATTCCTATCTAATTCATCATCTCATGTTTACTTTGCAACCCCAACTCTTCCACCCCCAATTTGGGCCCCACTGACAAACTAAAAACCATAGAACTCAAAAGATAAGTTGTCGTCATCATCATGGCTGATTTGTTACCTGTGGGATGAGTCTCGCCCCAGGTGAGGTCCTCCCCCAGTGAGGCTGCCTCGGCTGGGGCCCGGGCTGGACGAGGACGCCCCGTCCTGGGACTGATGCTCCAGGTCCAGGCTGAGAGGAGCGGTGGAGACGGCAGCAGAGGAGGTGGAGGTGTCAAGATCCAGGGTCGGGGTGACGGGGGTGATGGAGGTGACCATCGGGGACAGCGGCTCAGGGGCCACGGGTGAGAGAGCTACAATGCTCATGGTGTGAGAGAGGGAGAGAAAGGTACGGGATTCCTAATGTGGGTGGACGAGCCTCATTGGAGTAAACTGGAGAGAGAGAGAGAGAGAGAGAGAGAGAGAGAGAGAGAGAGAGAAATATGTTGAGGTCAATCAAAACGTGATTCTGAGAAGGAACAAATTAGGAAAGAAAACAAGAATGATGGGAGGAAGAAAGGGAGGAAAGAAAGAATAAATAACTAGGAAAGAAGGACAGAGGGAAGGAAGGTAGGAAGGAAAGAGGAAGGTTATGAAAAAGGGTATGTTGAACATTGAAAGGGCAACAAACAAATCTGATTGGCTGTTCAAGGCCAATAAAAGCGACTCATCTGTTTCATCTGACAAGACTGCACAGAATACTGATTTTACTGTTTTTCAGTATAAAAACTCGCCATGTGTACATCTACACAGTGTGTGTGTACTTCTATATTTATGAGGACCAGTTGATGGAATTGAGAGGACAAAACATTCTTTCACACACTCACACTCACACTCAATAACTGAGGAGTGACCATGCAAGGCACTGGCCTGACCATCAGGAGAAATTTGGGATTCAGTGCTCAAGGACACTTGGACATGCGAACAGGAGGAGCCAGGGATTGAACCGCCAACCCTGAGATTAATGGTTTTAAGGTTCAAGTTAGGTTAGGGTAAGGAAGACTGACATTTTTTGAATAAATATCCATATTTAAACCATATTCAGACCATCTTGTATGGAGATATACTGTAATTTACAGAAAACATAATTGAAAAACTGGCTAGTCAAAATGTTCATATGAGGTCTAGACTGCACTGGTTGACTTTGGACTCATGATCTCAGTATCTGTAAAATCTTGGTAATGGCTCTGACAATAAATTATATATGAACTGCAGTAATTTGGATATAATTAGGGTTGGAGTTCAATAGCATTTTATTGAATGTGAATGCGGTATCAAATCTCTTATTGAATCCATTTGGGTTTAGCTTTTTAACCTTTGTAACTTAAGTGAAAATATAACTCACAGCTGTTCAGTATCACACCCACACAGATAGGGAGAGAATATGAGTCAGACAGAAAAGAGAAACAAAAAGTAAACTAAGTAGAACAAAAGTTAAGTTAGGCTGTGTATAAAAATAAAGTTTTTGACCACACCTTCAGGTTTGGTTAGGTTTAGGAAAAGATCATGGTTTGGATTAAAATAACTACGTTAGTTACGTAAGTTAAAATAAGTCAACATGAGAAGTTATGAACTTCACGATTAAAAAAACAGGTTAATACTAAGGTGGAAACTCTGGTGGTGGTGTCTTAGTATAGTTAGTTAGCCATATGTAACATTGTCGAAATAGAGATAAGAAATGGCTGCTACAGTTAAGCGTTGTTGCTAAATTCAAACTGTTGTGATTTGATTGCTCAAAAACAAGTGTTGACTGTCAACATTTCATGCATAGCTCAGGTGGATGAGTCACCTGCGTCATGCAGGAACTTATTATATTATTACTGTAACCAGCCTGGCCTTCCTGCTGGTTGGACCCACTTCATACTTTGTTAGGGTGCCAGTGAAACCAAAAATAGATAACATTACTGACCACCAGTGCAGCAGCAACGAAAGGATCAACACTTGGAACGTTATAAATACTGACATTATCAAATTTAGGCAAAACGCAGCCAACAGCTCCATAATGTTCAGAAGTACAGCTTATTTATGTGGTTTATGAGTTGCTTATCAACGTGAAGCTCTTAGAGTGAAATGAGAGATCAACACTTGGAATGAAATGCATAGTCCCACCCATAACCTGAATCACCTGAGACAAACCAGGAAACAGTCTTGATTTGTCCTGATTAAAACACAAACAACACATAGAGACATGCTGTACCATTTAGGTTCAGGCAAAACTGAAAGCATCTCATAACTGCGAGAGGACGGCTACCAGAGCGAACAGTATGAAAGACAAGGAGTACTGGAATACTGCAACCTCAACCAGCTGCTGACTCCTGGAGATTTAGAAAGCGTCTACAGGAGGGAACTGAATCGCCAGTCCTGAGGTGTCTTCTATTTTTACCCCTACATGCTGAGATTCTTTTTTTAGAAGTTATTCTCATCGCCCTCAAGAGCCTATTTAACTGGGCTATATACAGAAGTTTGACTTGGGAGTGGAAGCGTGACTGACTGGTTTAAGCTGTTTGCTGAGTGGCTGCTGTTTAGCATAACTTAGAGATAATGGCTGTTCGGTCTGAGGAGAATCTTAAATGTTCTATCTGCCATGACATCTATAAAGAGCCAGTCCTCCTGTCATGCAGCCACAGTTTCTGTAAAGCCTGCATACGCAGCTGGTGGACACAGAGAACAACTCCTGACTGTCCACTTTGTAAGACAACATCTCTACAAAGAGATCCACCCCTAAACTTGGCACTGAAGAACATGTGTGAAGATTTCTTATCTCTTGCGGATCTCTGCAGTGTGCACGCCGAGCAACTCAGACTCTTCTGTCTGGACGATCAGCAGCCAGTTTGTCTCGTCTGTCTGCGTTCAATATCACACACCAACCACTGCATCATGCCTATCGATGAAGCAGCTCGGGATTACAAAGAGGGACTTCAGGAACTCCTGAAGCCCTTAGAGGAGAAACTGTGGCTCTTCAATGACATTAAAGAAAACTTTGATCAAATACCTATAGAAATTGAACTCCAGGCTCAAGACACAGAGAGGCAGATTAAGGATGTGTTCCTGATGCTTCAGAGGTTTCTCCAAACGGAAGAGCAGGCAAGAATTGGTGCAGTGAGGGAGGAAAAGAATCAGAAGAGTGCGATGATGAAGAGGAAGAGTGAGGCCCTGAGCAGAGACATAGCATCTCTTTCAGAGACACTCAGATCCACGGAGGAGCTGCTGAGAACTGAAGATCTCCCATTCCTGCAGAAATACAACGCTGCAGCTCAGACAGTCAGTTGTTTCCAGTTGAATGATCCACAGCTGATCCCAGGAGCTCTGATGGACGTGGACAAACACCTGAACAACCTGTCCGTCAAAATCTTGGACAGTATGAAGGAGAAGGTAACCACCACACCGAACCCCCAAACTGCTGATCCAGAACCCATAGTTGTCCCTATGGCGGTCAGGCTGTCCAGGCTTGAGTTGGCGGAAGACGAACCATTTATATTATAGTCCGTAAGCCTAAGTTCCGAGCCACGAAGGAGAAGTACAAGCCTGGTGAGACATCCCTCTGCATTCAACCCTGAGCCAAATTATCCACCGTATTCTGTACACATACCTTGTGCGTTAACTGAGAGAATATGGCGCTTGCCTAGGCCTTGAGCTGGTATCCATCTTTCAAACACAACAACTGAGTGTGAAAGAGCTGTGTGAGAAGAGAGACATTATCATGATGTGATCACCATTGGTTATTTCCGCACTTGAAGCTGAATTACACAGAATCAGATCAATCAGATGAATTGTCTTTCTCTGGGAGTGCAGATTGTGTTCTGACAGCACGCTGGGAACACATCTCACATGTCACTTTATCTAAAAGTGGAGAACTAAATCTTTCTGTACTGTTGTGCACTAACTGTTTTAGAAATGCTTATTATTATGCTTACTGTGATAATGTGAGTATTTGGGGCAGCAGGACTGAGTCAGAATAAACTCCAGTGTGTGTGTTCATGGTGATGAAGGAACAACAGTGTGGCTCACTGATGTGCTTTTAATAGTTTTAATAGGAAGAAGAGATATCAGGCTGTGATACACACATAATACTTATTAGTAGATACATTCATTATTGGTTTGATTTATTGACAATAAGAAAAGTTTTGAATTGACTTCTGCCTGGCTTTTGATTAAAAATGTTTTATAGACAATATTTACTTCATTTTATTCACTTACTTTAATGTATTTATGTTGTAAAATCTTATTTCATTCTATTTTATCTGTTATTTTATTATTATTAATATTATCATATATATATTTTACTATCCCTCTTATCAATTTTATGTTTTGTTTTTGTCTTTTTAATTTATTTTATCTAGTTTTTAGTCTAGCTTTTATTTAACTCTGTTTTATTGTTTTTTATTGTTTTTTATTGTTATAGCTTTTAAATCTATTTTATTACATTTTCATCATTTAAATTTTCTCACATGCATTGGTCTCAAATTCTTGAATCGTTTTTTGTTGTTGTTTTTACGGTCTACACTTCTTATTATCTTATCATCTGTGAAGCACTTTGAAATGCACTAACCTGTATGAAAGGTGCTATACAAATAAGTTTGATTTGATTTGAAATAAAATATCACATAATCAGGTCAAAATTACAATTTGTCCAATACTTTGTTTATGACCAAATACCTGCAAAACTAATTGCTAACAAGCAAATGTTAGCATGCTAACATGTTAATTTAAAAAGGTGAACATGGTGAACATTATATCTACATTATATATATTATACAAATGCAAAAAAATGCAGAAAAAGAAAAATAGAGAAAAAAAACAACACACCTTCACACTGTAACTCTCTATCTTCCCCGTCATGTAAAGACAAAATAATCGATAATAATAGATTTTAAAACCAGATGGAGTCATGCAGCAGGATCCACATGTGGAGGGAGGCGATCAAACATGTGGTCGGATGATAACAAACTCTCACTTCTGTCTGCATGAAGGAGACAAAAACTCTCCCTTTTTCTGTCTCGCTACTTTGTTTTCTCACACTTTCACTCTCTCTCTCTCTCTCTCTCAGACATGCAGGCTGTCACAGCATGGCACTGCACACACACTGTCCGTGTGTGTGTGTGTGTGTGTGTCCTCCCCTTCATCTCAGCTGCAGCATTTAAATCCTTTTAAGCACCAAAAGACACAGCGAACAGACAAATAAAATGTTTTATTCATATGCTCTTTTCTCTGAATAAAATATGCATCCAGCTCCCAGTTCAGCCTGTCTGTAGGTTTCAGTACCAATTTCATACCAACAAAAAAACATATCGGAGAGCGGTTCCAGGGGGAAATAATACTATTAATAAAACTTATTCATTTCCTGAATTAAAAAGTTAAGATAAACATCAATTGTGGGGGAAAAGGCTGCAGCTTCAAATCAGGATTGTTTTGTTAAATATATATTTGGCACATGAACCTAACTGTGTTAATTTATCTGATAATATAATTTAATTGTTTCAACTAAAATAAACAAATGAATAAAATGTGGTGCAAATATATTACATAAATAGTGGCTAAAAAGAAAAATAAGTACTTATGAAAGCCTATAATACTACCATTTCATTAATTAAACTATAATAATTACTCACCAAACTGGTATATAAGTAATTATTTACTTTTAAAGAAAATAATGAGTTGTTTATGTTTTTTTTTCCAGAAATGAAAATTACGTTTACTGGAACCAGGGCACTTTTTTATTTACATATTAAAAGTTGGAGATGTTCACTATCTGTTCAGTCTAAATAAAAGATAGATTGGCTATAAAGCCAAAATGCCAAAATATAAATCAAATTGAAAAAACCTGAATATAGTCAGTGTGTGTCTGCAGTCTGGCCTTATTGTTCAGCAGAGCAAAATAAATTTAACATTCACAAAAAAAGAAAAAATGGTGGTTGTTACTGATTCAAAAAGGTAAAATTTTAACTGTTAACTTCTTAAACAATCAGAAACACATATAAGAGCTGTATGTATGAATGTGTCTCTTCCTCTGATTTACTACGAAGTTCAGTGACAAGAAAAGACAAATTATGCCCTGGTTGCCTGGTTCTTCAGCCAAATCTCTCTCTGTCTGTCTCACACACACACACACACACACACACACACACAGAGTCACCCAGTAACCAGCAGCAGTCAGTGTGTTGCAGTGCGGGGGTGACTCGGGCTCTGTATTGATCAGCATTAGCAGCAGCGAAGCAGAGAAATGATGTCAGTAGAGCAGCAGAACAAAAACTCAACCTGCCTGACAGGATTAATGATGGTAACCTGGTTCTGCCCAGTTCAGCTGAGGACAGGGGTCAGAATGAGGCTGCAGCTTTATTGTCACTGGTTTGATTGAGTAAAACATGAACGCGCTGTCGACGATCAGGGTGATACAGATAAAAGATGCCATTCACATCCAGCGCCACAGACAAGAGTCTCAACCCCCCTTCCCCAATATACAACCACCTGCTATCATGTGACACCTGAACCAACTCCACTAACTGACAGTCATTGAAAGCTAGAAAGATTTTTTTGGCCCCTGATTGAAGTCCTTTAATATTTGGTGTCTGCTGATATGGAGTCCAATCCCATTGGATTTAATTAATTATTAAACTTATTTACTTTATTCACTTACCATCCTTTAAAAAATACTAGAAACAAACAAAGTTTCTCTCTAAAGCTACAAACATCCCTCCTCTCTCTCTCTTTCCCTGAAACATTACACTCGCTGTGAGAAAAGCATTTCCTGTCTGTGAGGCGCGTCAGGATGAAGTCAGTGGGCAGGGACAGACATGACATCACCAGCATCACCGTGACATGGGGGTGGGGTGGGGTGCAGGGAAGTGGAGAGGGGAGAGGAAGAAAAGGAGAGAAGTGAGGAAGGACTAGAGATGACACTGATGATCATCATGAGAACTACGACATGATCAATAATTCTCCTCATCAGCCTTAACGAGATGACGACTGTTCATTAAGAGCCTGTTACATTTGACCTCTGTGAATCAGCTGCCGATAACACTGCAGGATCATTACTGTAGTCTAACTGTAGTTTTAAGTCCCTGTGAGTCAGATATAATTTAATAAATCTGTCAATCAGTTTTATGTTCCCTTATTTAACTGCACCTGTTTTGCCTGGTAACCACTGCTACTGCTTTATTTTAGTGTAAAGTTCTCTGTGTTTGTTTAGAAACAAAAAAAGTGCTTTTTAAATATGATCATGTCAATTGAGAATTTTTTTTTTTTTTTTACAGAGCTGAAACTGTGTTGCACTGTATTATTTGCATGTTCAGCTGCCCTGCTGTGCACTGATTACAAGAGTTAATTGGAATTAATTAACAGGATGTGTACGAATTAAAACAGTCAATTTTTCCTATAATTAGAACCAACGTACATAATCCTTTATAGGAAATTATAGGAAAATACAGCATTATCAAGGTACTTAACCACTACTAGGTGCTCTAACAAAGCTCCTCTCGTCTTTTTCCAAATTCTGTGTTTTCTTGAAACTGATCAGAAACAAAGATGGCAGCAAGAAGTAAAAGCACACAGGTTTTGAGTCTGACAGCCCAGACCCTTTTCAGTTTAGATTTAAACATCTAAATATGTTTTCTTGACTGGCAATGCTGTAAGTCAGTGAGTCCCAACCAGGGGTACTGGCACCCCAAACAAAGGGTATGATTTGATAATACTTATATCCACATATTTGTCTTTAGGAGACAAATCAGCACACAAGTAAAGTTACAAATGTGTGTGATGCTGATCTTTATAGTTACTGATACTATGGTAGTCTGACGGCACAAGACCTGCCTCAGTTTCCACCAACCTGAGTCAGCTGGAAGTGGATTCAGACTGCAGACAGACGTGTTGGAAAAAGACAACAAAAAGCTCAAAGTAAAGATGCTGTAAATGATTGAAACAACCAGTTTCTTGGCCAAAACTACTAAAAACTACCATTGAACAATACCATAAAGTCTTCCCTTCTATTAAAGGGGTCTGATAAGGGGTTCTTAGGCCCCTCTGACAGGGCTGTGGGGGTACGTCTGACCAAAAAGGTTGGGAACAAAAATGTGGTTGGATTGATAATCATGAAGGACTCTTTTATGTCTCTCAACGGCAACAAGAGTTGAAAAAGGAAGGGCATGCCCCCCCCCCCCCCCATGTTAATGACTTCATTAGACAGAGTACAGTAAAATAGGTCATTTTCCTGCACAGATGCCAACAGGGACGCAGGCAGGACACGTGAGCGCACAATCACACACACACACACACACACACACACATATACAGTATACACACACTCAAACAAATACACACAAGCAGAGTTAATCATTCTCTGTGTTTGTTGAGGTGCCAAAATTAATTCAGATGACAAATTTTACACTATTTTGATTCAATTAAGTTGTTGTACGAGGTTAGACAACATTTATTAACGTTTGAGACTGTTGGCTTCTTTTGTTAAATGAGAGACACGGTTGTCCAGATAACTGTCTCCAAGTAAAGTGTTGAAAAAGTACCTAAAGTCAGGTATTGTACATGTGATGCCCAGCCCCTCCTCAGTTAAGACTCTTACTGTCTGACCTTTTTATGTTATTCTACGCTTCAGTCTATCACAACACACACACACACATTTATACAAACATACAGTCCTTTAATCTGTGAGAGCTCAGCTCAGTTTCAGAACATGCCCACGTTACAGAAATCATCTTGTTGAACATCCTCTCTGACGTCTAATCCTCACTGATCTCGTGATTCAAAGCTCGCCGGCTGTTTGTGACTCGGCAGTCTGGAGTCTGACGGGAGAGACTGTTTACACGGGATCTGATTCATCTGTCTTTTTGTGAGATTAAAGCCCAGATTAAAGATTTTTATGTAACACAGCAGCCGTTTTATCTCTGTGAGATCACAGAGCGAGGCTGACGCAGAGAAAAGGGTTCCGTCCACTTTAATTGAGCTGCTGACGATTCTATAAATGTTCCTAAACTGAAGCTTAAATGTGGGATTTCTTTTTTCTTTGAAGAGCCCTGCTATCCTTCAGTTTTTGATGTTCCCACCTGAGACTTTTTTAATTTAATAATAAAAAGTGCTGTACCTTAATATTGTACTAACCAAGTGTAAAAGTGTGTACTTTTTACAAGCCTTTCTCCTAAAAACTATTTATATGCTGTATATCATATCATATCATATCATATCATATCATATCACCAGTATCATGTAGCTCGTGGAAAATAAGGGGGCAAATATGAAGAGCTACAGCTGTTATTTCAATGTGTCAGATACATATTTAATCAACATTTAGGTAAATATAAGTATCATATCGAACTTGGTATACTGAAGGACTCGGGTCAGGATCGGGACATCCTGTGGTGCTCATTACATCGATCGCTTTTCAACCAAGAAACCGCTGTTTCGTGTCATGATGCCAGACCAGAATCAGTCAACTTGGTGAAATGGGCAGATTCAGAGGTCTGGACCCAGGCAACTGCTCACCAAGTTAGCCATTATATTAGCTATCTGAGGCTAAGGTGTCTCTGATACGACTTTCTAACTATAAATTTACTGTTGGGTGAACTTTTTACTTTTACTCTTGTGGACTAAAAACTAACAACAGATGCTTTTCTGTAAAGCAACAAATGATTTTCCAAAAAGCTTCAGCTGCACTTCTTCCATACAGTTTATCCTCCTCTGGTGATGCTGCCAGCTTCACCTTCACAGCTACAGCTCGCTCTCCACTGGCCACACCCACAGCACATGGTGCTCAGCCGCAGACAGAGAGGATTCAGGGTGAACGCTCAGCCGACTTCACGTTATCAATCATTTACAACAAACCAAACGGACGTCGTGTGTTACTGCTAAAGTCAGAACGAGGGTGTGTCGCTGTGACAAGGAGACTTAAAATAAACGGAGGAGAAGTCGACGTGGAGAAGGAAAATACAGCCACGAGACAGACTGCAGTCACAGAGGAACAACAGGGTGTGTGTGTGTGGCTCCCAGGGGTCTTCCAGCCCAGCCCCTGAATGAATAATGTATCACAGGGGAGGAAGATGTGTTGGAGGATCTTGTGTTCCTGGTTGTTAATCTTTCCTTCTCTCTCTCTCTCTGTATCATGTTTCTGAACAAGGAGAAGGAGATGGAGAACAGGAGCAGCAGAGGTAAATAAAAAAATGAATAAATAAATCAAACTGTTCTCTGTAGCAGCAGCATGAACCCTGCCTGCACCACCAGGACTGATGCAAAAGATAAAAATAACTAATAACTGAGAAACCCTGGGGTCTAATATGTTGTCAAAAGGCTTTTAAAAGAGGTCGATTTAAACAGATCAAGGATGTGTTTTAGCAAAGTGCAAAGTCATAATTTCCACTGGGGATGGGGGGAGGGGTGATATACCTGCCCTCACTTTATATACAATCTTATTTTTGCCACCAAAATCCAGATTAGAGAACACAGGAGTTGATTAAAGTATTGATATACTCATCTAGGTCACTTGTTATGATGTGCTCACAGCGATAAGCTTAATTGACTTTTTTTGCCCTGGGTTTCACCTCTCAGGCTACAAACAGGCTGCCCAAACCTTCTGATTGGTGCAGCATATTGAGGCCTTGCCACAGCCTGAGAGGAACACCTGCAGACACTACTCAGGGCTGAATAAGATATCGCCACCTCCTCTGCATGTTTTTCAGGTTGAAGAAAATCATCTATATTTGAATGTACAGTTAATATTCTCTATAAAGCTAAGGCGGTAAAGGAAGTCAAGGTCAGTGTATTAACAATATATTACACAGAAATTCACATTTTTTTTGTTTGATTAGCATTGTTATTTAATAAGCATGATGACCAATTTCATCATAATATGTTCTTTGCTAAATTCATAAAAATATTCATATATGTTCATATATTCTTAAAAGTTAATTGTTGGGAATATCATACAAAAACACCACAGATTTATTTTTAACTTTCAATTTCATCATTAATCTGCTAGATTTTCTTTCCACAGTTCTGTGTTATATATATATAAGTGTTATATGCTTCTGGATAAATGATTTTAAAGTTCCCCTCCAGACACGTTTTAAAGTGTGTAAAAAATACTCTATGATTGATAAGTATTTTGTTTTCCAACATAAAAAGTAAAAAAAATTTTAAAAAACTGTGAAAAGGGGCTACTCTTTCTCCCTCATTGAGAAATTTAAATAAAAATTAAATTTCAAAATGTTTTAACCTGCCTTTTAAAAAGGGAATGTTTTTTTAACTTTCTATTTACACTTTGAGCCACACTTGTTATGTAGATAAATCACTTCATATAAAACAGCAGGCAGGAAGTCTTAAACTAACGGACCTGAGTATTAAAACTTTTAAACAGTTTCTATCAGGTTTTGATTACTTTCTAACTTAATATCTTCATACAAGGCTTGATTAATTAATCAATAATAATTTAGTACACCACCATGTATGTGTATAACTTGAGAAGCTCCACACACTTTATGTACACACCTTTAAATAATTACTAACATTATATCCACTCCTCTGCAGTGATTTGCCTGCACTGTATGTTACATTATATCACATTACCGCTCTTCACTTTCCGATCTGGATTCCCGCCGGACCGGAGCAAACCATTAGTGTGTGGAGGCCATGTTTTTTTTCTTCCCTGTGTAATTATGGGTAATATTACAGCGCAGTATTTCCTTACAGAGCGCTGACGTCATCAGAGACAAAGCGATCTGAATAAAAATGAGAGCTGCACACATTCTGCAGAAGAGAGAGTGGTCAAACCAAAGGACGTTCTCTCATTAAGATTGATTATTTTGTCCTGCTCTGTCTGTGGCTGCGTTTGTATGCAACAGTTTAATTAGTCGTTTGAAACTAAATTAATCGGCAACTATTTTGATAATAAATTCATCGTTTCAGTCATTTTTCAAGCAAAAATGTCAAACATTTGTTGGTTCCAGCTTCATTTCATTTATTTCTGACAGTAAATGAAGAGTCTTTGGGTGTTGGACTGTTGGTTGGACAAAAGAAGCACTTTGAAGACGTCACTTTGGGCTCTGGGAAACAGTGATGAGCATTTTTCACAATTTTATACACTAAACGGTTAATCCTAGGGATGCACCGATATGAACATTTTGGCCGATACCGATAACCGATATTAACATTGCTGTTATGGCCGATAACCGATATTTACCGATGTCGATATGATCCGTATAAAAACAAGTTTCTATGATAATAAAATTTTGTACATGAAACCACATGTAAACACTGTGACTTTGAAAAAGTAAAGTATTTCTTTATTTCCAAAACTTGTTTTACTTCCAAAAATATTGTTTCCTCTCAACAAGTTACAGGGCCACCATAAAAAACACAAGTAACTAACAGTGTTAGTTTTTGGCTACTTTTACAACGTGTAGCAAGTGTATAACTTAATGAAAATCCAGTTTAAGTCACATCTGTGAAAACGTTTAGATCATAAATCAAAATAAGGATCATAAATCAAAATATCCTGACAAGGTTTTATACTAATCAAACTTGCTAATATTCATGGTAACCAGACACGAGTGTCTATTAAATTGCAAAACGGGATATGTGGATCTGTGTGGCTACCACGTCGTGCAAAGCAGGGAGGGAAACGTCGGAAAAGTAACGTCGACTTGGAGGCTGTAGCGGGGTTCAGTGTGCTCCATCAACTGGCGAAATCCTCCGTCCTCCACTATGGAAAACGACTGGTCGTCAAGAGCAATCATCTCCATTACCTTGTTTGTGATTGACTTGTACTTTGCGCTGTTCTTGGCAGATGTCTTTGTTTTGTCGAGTGCTTGCTGTATTGGGCTCTAGCATTAGCTTGCTCCTGATATTGTTTGTGAACTTCTGGATGGCGGTTCTTAAAATGAGTTGTCAAATTGGTGGTGTTGAAGGCTGTCAAACATCAAAATCTTCCTCTAGATGTTCACTAAAGGAAGTTTACTGCATTAATATTACTGATATTTTAGCCGCTCATTAAAGCTAAATGCAGAAACAATACACTGAATGTACACAATGAATAAATGAATTAATGAATTAATTAAATTTGTATTATTGTGTGTGATTCATGCATATAACTATTCCCAGCCTGCATACAAGACAACATAAATTCATACAAGCCAGGATCAGAGAAACAGAGAAAGTCCAAAAGTAGAAGAAAACAACAACAACAACAACAACCAAAGCATCTTTCACAGTCCAATCTTCAGACCATCATCGTCTGCAACAAAATTCATAAATCACTGACAAAAATCTGAATTAAATAATTAAAACCAAATTAAATACAATTTCCTCCGGTGTTAAATCGTATATACAGCTTAAACAACAGCAACAAAACACATCAAAGACACCAGGGTCCCTTTTCAACTGCCGTGTTTCAGATGTCAGAGCGTCTTTAAACGCACCACCAAGAAGAGTTTTCAAAATAGTTCCTGCTCGAAATCATTCAGTGATTTTTACTGCACATACTGTCTCTCTGATGTCTCTTTCTTTCTGGGAACAAACACTGACTTCACGGTGACGGACCACATACAGGATCTGTCTGTGTGTGTGTGTGTGTGTGTGTGTGTGTGTGTGTGTGATCTCTCTCCACAGACTTGTTTCTGTCCCACACTCTGCTCTCACTGTTTTAGAGGAAATGAAGGTCGTTTTTTAACCCTGACAGCTCAATAAACAGCTGTGATATGATGTTGAATGATTAGACTGGTTTCTACGGGCAACGCTGTTAAATGCACCTTAAAACTAACTAAAAAACTAAAAAATTTACACAACTCATGCCAGAGAGGATCTCAGATTTGAGCAAGCTTATTTTTTACTACTGCAAACATTACTGAGCGTCTCTGATGCCTAACAAATTTTCCGAAATACCAACTACAACATATTCACTCTCTGTCTGTGTCACAACAACATCAACTCCCTTTTAAAGAGATTATTTTTAAATTCACTTCCGAAATACTTCAATTTAAATTAGCGGCTAAATTTATTCATTAACTCAGTGACTTATATTTTATCCCTTCTTGTAATTAAATTAACTTTTACTAAAACACTGCAGCCCAACAGGGATGAAAGAAATCTTTGTCAGTGGCGACCTGGCTGACGTAGTTACAAACAGCCAGGACCACAGAGAGGTTACAGGAATGACAAAATAAAGCAGAGGGCAGAAAGAAAGAAAGAGAAGGAGGGAAGGACAAAGTGCAGATTTGGAAAATTAGCACCAATGTATCAGCGAGGATTACTCTTCCAATAATTGTTAATAATAATTGTTTCTTCTGGAGCCAATCAGACATGTTGTGGTGCACTGCCACCGTGCTCCATCTCTGGACTCTGGATATTAATAGCCTCTTTCTCCAGATAATCATCAAATTATGTTTTTAAGTCTGCAAGAAGAAATGTCTGTGATTGAATGATAAAACTGATTGGAATCAGTTCCTATGGTCCTTATGTTGCCAAAAATATGAAATTATATATATTATGGTACAGATTTTCTTCTTGTCAACTCATTTTAAACATATTTGACAATGTTTCGACAAGTACTTTCATCAATATCTATAGACATTACTTAACACCTAGACCTCTAACACTGAACAGGTATTTTTTCTTTTAAACTGTATTTAGCCTCCAAAAAATGTAATACATTGTTCCCCTCATCACAACCTTCTCATGATGGCAGCCAACCGGCACAGCTTTGTTGTCAAACTACAACTTCAGCAGGGAGGGACCAGAGCTGCACTGTGTCACATGGGTCAGTAGAGTCTTAGAAAAGACAGAAAACAGAAAGAAAAAAAAGATATATATACATATACGTAAATCTATATATATATATATATATATATATATATATATATATATATATAGATGTATGTATGGAGTAAAGCCACACTTGTCAGTCCTGAGCACCGCCCAACCCGCTGGCCTGGAGTCAGCACTCAGCATCTTGGTATCTGCTGCTGGCTGGGTGACCTGCTGCATTTTGTCAGATAACTGGTCGATTTCCGTGTGTGTGTGTGTGTGTGTGTGTTCAATAATTTATTTTCCAGATAATGGCCTCTCTGTCACAGAAACTGGCAGACTGAACCAACTTGGATGCAAAAGTGTTTCTGGGTGTTTCAATTTTGACTTTACAAATGGTAATGAACCACAACAACACTGCTGAATGAACCACACATACTTAAGATCTCTCATGAACTGTCTGTGACACCAGTCTGACAACCTGCTCACCACAACCTCTGGCACAACTGGAGCCAGAAAATCCTGATCTGAGCGAATGTTGAGGAGCTGAGGAGGAACAAACACGCAGCTTCAGCTGAGCATGAAAGACTTTTTTCTTTCTGACAGACTTCACGGACTCCCGTGACTTCAGCGCAGTCTTTTCAGGTGGTTTTCTACTAGCAGGGTTTCCTTCATTTCCCAGAATGCCTTTCATTTGCAGACAGACACAGTGAGAGTGACAGTGAAACCTTTTCCAAGAGTATTACATTGGAATAGTGGGAACACAAACTATCTGGACTGAAATCCCTAGGAAGGCTCATTACACACATGCATTCTTTTTATTTTATATTAAATTCATAATTATTTTTTTTTTTATTTATTTTCTTATTTATTAATGTATTTATGTTAGGATGGTATTGTATATGCATATTTTTTTCTATTTACTTATTTAATTAATCTTTTTTTACTATCGTGTGAGGGTTCTTGTTTAGATTTCTCTGTGAACAATAATTTGCTCTTACGTGTTACGTGTCCACCTTAAATTTAAAACCAATAAAAGAAACTTTCATTTTAAAAAAAGATAGAAAACGTGAGTTACCCCCTTACTGAAAACCCCACCTGCCCAGCTGCTGTGATCTTTAAATAGGTGTGTTTTTAAATTGTAAATTAATTCAATCGATTTATTAATAAAAAATAAATGGGCTTAAATTAATTTATTCAATCAATCCCCCAGTTTATTTCTGTGTTGTTGACTAAACTGCGTAGAGTACACCAGATGCTGTGGTTCTCCGTTTTGTACTGAGCGACAGTCAGAAACAGAAACCCAGGACTGAGTGTTCGCTGCCACACCCCGACGTCTGAGCAGATGTTATCGATACTGAGAGAAGAGGAAGAGGAGGAGGAAGAGGAGAAATGGCAAGCTGAAACAAGGGTAGCTGCCAGGAGAGAAAATAGAGAAATGGGAGGAGTGGAGGGGAAATAGAAGATGCGAGGAGAGAGGAGAGGATGTTGGGATACGAGAGGAAAGGAGACAGAGTAGAGGACAGTCACGAGAGACTGGAGGAAACGTGAAGGAGAGAGATGATGGAGGGAGTAGAGAAGGAGATACAACATAAGAGGAGAGGGAGAACAAAGATGGAGTCTGGTTGAAGGGCAAGAGAATGAGCTGAAAAAAGAAAAGGATGGATTTGAGAGGAGAAAAAGAAAGAAAAACCAGATCCTTCCTGTCTCCCACACTACACTCACAATAAAGTAGTAATTCATCATTTTATTCATTCTTGAATAAAATCCACTTAGTCCTTAGTCCTTCCGACCAGGGCATCTACATTCACTACAACTGCAATGAAACACATCAAGTTTACCAGGTAAACTAATGACAACGCAGGCTAACATCGAGCTAAGCTAACAACAAGCTGGATAAAAGCCATGCAATAACAAGCTAGGCCAAGAGTAAGACTGGATAACATCACACCAAACTAACATAAAGACTGTGTGTTTTTAGTCTTTGACAGTCAGGAAGGAGCACAAACCTGACCACTGAGTAAATACGCCAGACAACATACTGAACATAACCACTGGAGTTCTGACGCCGCTGCAAATCCCACGAGAACGCCAACTGTCGCGTGTTCTTGTACCAAAACAAACATGGAGGACAACCAGCACCTTGTACTGTTTATATGCAGCGACATTTGTGCTGAAAAGGCCAAAAAAGGAGGAAAAAAGCCAAGAGTTTGGTTGAGACCCTGGATGGAGAGGCGTGTAGGACTGTAGAGCCCACAGAGGGAACTGGAGCTGACTGAACTTCAGGTAAAGTAGTTTTACAGGTACGTCTCCCTCAGGTGACGTCATCACAAATATCAGACATGTCAGAAAATCTTTATGAGAACGACTGACAGCAGCTGGATCTGAAGATTTAAGATGAAAAACACCAACTGACCCAGACTGCAACAGATCCAGTCCAACTTCAGGTCCCATCAGTCATCACGCCCAAATCATATTCAGAATCATCTCAACAGCTGTAAAAATACAGTCCACGAACAACAAGGTGGATTATTCAGGCACTATTCAATTGATCAAATAGGCTCTTCACACTGGCACAATCCTGGCACATTCCAGGTGGGCTAACCCAGACTTCAGCCCAGGGCTTGCTGGCCCTGCTCCGGAGCAGGGTTAGCCCACAGTTTGCGGGGTTATCCCCTGAAAATGGACTAAAGACGGGGCTTAAAGGTGCCAGTGTGAGACAGGGCTAAGTTAGCCCAGGGCTATTCTTAAGAATACGCAGTGCGAAAAGACTAAAAGTCAGTCAGTTCATGTTTAATCTTCCTCACTACACTAGGTGACAAACTGTCAGTCCTGTCTGAATCCATGTTTATATCAGAGTTACAGTTAAATATGAAATTGAATTAAAGTCAGCAGTAAGTTGAGCTACTTTATTGCATTCGATCTGTCACCTGCTGCAGATCTGAGAGAAAATGTGAGACACCATCCCCCATTATCAAGTGAAACAAATTACCCAACGTGTGTGTGTGCGTGTGTGTGTGTGTGTGTGTGTGTGTGTGTGTGTGTGTGTGTTTGGGGTTACAGTGGTCTGTTCTCCAGAGAGGAGCGGGATAACCCTGAACCCTGAACCTCATCATGTGCTACCCATTCCAACCTCTCTCTCTCTCTCTCACACACACACACACACACACACACACTGTGGGTGATTTGTTCAATTTAAACATGGGGGGATGGTGGCACCATTGTGTGATGAAGCAGGATGGAGGGGCCCTCCGGTCTCTTGTTGAATCGGGGGTCTCACTCTGAGCGATCACACAGAAAGCTTCATTAACATGTCTGAATGGTGTGAGCACATAACATGATGTATCACATGCTCCTATAGATGTGTCTCTATGTGCGTGTTGTCATTTGTGGTAAAAGGACAAACTGTTTAAATGAAACTCTCACTGCACAAAGTCGAGTTTAGTTCATCTCTACTAACTAAACAAAATATAGAACAGTCTAGTCGTTTTTAGACATTTTAATGCGGAAATGTAACATATTCTACCTTTAAATCAGTCAACTATAATAGTGTCTGTGCTCTCAGAACTTGAAAAACTGTGAAATTAAAGTGTGGCTGACAGATGTTGAAACAGGAGGCCATGATGACGTGGTGAACCGTGACTCTCTCCTCGCTGTACTGTCCCTGCTGGGGATGCAGGGCGTCGGCTCTGCAGGGAGACGGTGAGGCTGCAGACCGGACCAGCATGCAGTTCACCATGTCACCTGTTTAAGAATGATTTCTGGTTTTAATCCCTTACATCACCATCATTAGAAGGAACAGAGAGGAATGATAACAAGTCTAGATCACTGTAAGCACAACGCAGACTATGAGCTCTGTCAGGAGGTGGCTGTAATGCACCTAAAGCTGTGAGCCAGCCAAGACAACAAGAAGAGATGCTTGTATATATTGAGCAAATGGTTGCAAACAATAAAGGCTAGTAATATTTTGGGATATAAACAGCTGACTGTCCTGCAGAAAAATGTTAATTATGAAGCATTTTTGTCGTAAACACTTCCAGGTGTGTTTATTAAGTGCTTTCCAAATGAACTTGACCTGCAGTGACTTGAGTAAACACAAGCAGCTCCTGGCTAATTACAGATGATCCTGAGGGAGTCCGTCCATCTGTACTGGGAGATTAGCCATCTCTAATACATATGACTAACTGTTAGTTAGTGTTGGAAAACTGCAGGCAGGAGACTATGACTAGGGAATAAATGCTGCAGGTTACAGATTAAGCTCAGGGGTGGCTGATGGTAAGTCAGCAAGAAAGCCTTTTACATAGCGGTGTTCTTTACAAAATAAATAGCTAAAATGCATAAAAATAGTGGAACAACATGACAACAAAGTAAAAAATGAAGAATAAAAACATCCAGATCTGACCAGCTGGGTCTTGAGCTGCTTCTTCCAGGTGTTTGCAGTGATAGAAGTAAGTAACGCCAATCATCCTGTCCTAACCAAAGCAGTGCATCAGCAAACAGCAGGAGACGTTTCACATAACAGCCATCCTCTGTGTTTGTCCTCTAGCTGAATTTAGCTGCAGTAGCACCTGGTCAAACTGCATTCAGATCAGCTGCTAAATCAACATGGAGGAGGTCGTCTCATCAGAGCAGACACACGACAGACTTCCTTTAAAGATGCCGATACTGGTGCCACAATGATGCCACACTGTTGCTGCCAGTGCCAACTTGATGATAAAGGTTTACTACAAAAACCTTCTTATAGAAGAATTAGAGACTAATGCTGCGTTCCAGTCCAAGTTTCCCCGATTAAAATGTGCAACTTGCGGCCTCCAAATGTAAACAAAAAACATGGCCGCCTGTGACAAACTGAGGTTTCTTTGGCAGGTGTGCACACAGTTGAACTCTCAGCAGTGCAGCCTCATCGCATATAGAAACGAAACAGAGGATGAAAAACGACACGAGGTAACAGACGCCATTATACATTTTATTTTACTTGACACGTTTGTATTTTGAGACATATCTAAATATTACGTTCACTAGCCTGATACAAATACTGTAGTCTACAAATGCATCCTATTGATTGAAATGTACAAGAGAGGAAATAAATTACATGATTACATTTACAATGTGTTGTGTGACGTCAAACAGCTGCTTCTTCATGGAGTCGGGGTGGATGGATTTGTCCTGAGTTTACAGATAGGAACTCCGACTTTGAGCTGCGTTCAATTGTATTTGTTTCTAGCAGGAGGTTGGAAATTTTCCAGTTCCAAGTTATCTGGGACGCAGTATTAATATACATTCATTTACACAAAGCCACATATCTGCTCCTCCATGAGATGTATATAAATAAATAATAAATGAGATCTTGGTTTTCCTGCACTAGATTCAAATCTGGGTGACACTCCAGTCAACACGGTGGTGTCAAAGCTGTTGACCAACAACAAAAAAACGCCAGAAAAAGGAGAAACAGGAAAGTAAGAAGAGGAATAAGAAGCCAAACAATGTCAGCTGACTTATACTAAAAACAGTTTAGCCAGCGAGCTATCAACTAACCAGCCACTAAAGCTGAAAACAGACCTGAAGTGACTTTACAAACCGTACATTTTTCCACCAACATACACAGATTTTTAATCTTAGCAGCTAGACAGGAACACATGCAGCTGGACATTACAAACAAATGCAGCTATCATTATTTTAATATTTATATTATTATAAAATAATAGCTAGTCAAGTTTGCCATTTGCTCGCCTCTTTGGGTCAATTTTGTTTTTATAGTTATTTCTCCTGCTCACACATGTGAAGCCAACAATCCCGGTTTCAGTCGTGAATATCAAACATGAAGACAAACGCTTCGTCCAACACCGCACGCGGCAAGATTTTACCTCCCAACTGTCACAGACGAACAGAAACAAGTAATAAGCGATAATAAGTAACAAATAAATCATCCAAATCATATTTATAAAAATCTGCTCAAAAACTGTAACGTGTGTCCTCGCCTAAACACAAAAACCTGGATGACTCCATGTCCCGTACGACATTCATAGCATCACTGGCATGTTATCATGGCCTCGTGGAAGCTGCATGTGTGAAACGCTTATAAAACAGTCTTTTATCTTTGTTTACAGTCCAGTACAGCAGTAGATGCCTTATTTACTGGAACTTAGAATATTGACAGAAAAGCTCAGCATCACATTTCATCTTTTAAGAATGAAAACTACATTATGAAGCTGAGGCTATAGTGGAACAGAGGTTAGTTTGACAGTGTGTCTATCAGCATCATCATGTCCACTAAACCAGCTACAACTGACTGAATGAGCCGTGTTATAAACCGAGTTCAGGAGCCGTTTTCTTCCTTCTTTGTGTCAGTGTGGATTTAATCCCACAAACCATCTGAAACAGGAGAAGGAGCCTACACCCACTTTAACCTTCTACGCCTTTCCTCTGACATCTACGCTTCTGTGCTTCTCTGCAGCCACTCAGCCTGCTCTGACAGCCCCGGAGATAGTTACATCATATCCTGTGGATGTGGAAAATGCAGACAGTGAGCTGGGCTGTGCTGACCACTCACACGGTACTGTAAGTACTTCCTGCTCTTCATCATCAACATGAAAATGATGTTATCAACATATTGCCCTTTAAAACCATTGTCCTCTCCTTCCCTACATCCTTCTTTCCTTCCCTACGTTCTCTTCTACTTCGTTAAGCTGGAATCAGTTTTTTGCCTGCTGTCGTCTTAACAGTCGGTCAACAACTGGAGGAAACCATTTACAGGCGACATCCTTTTAGGAAGCTTTGTCTGAAGAAACACAAGATGTAACCTGACAGGAAGTTTCATTGATGCCAGGTCCATTTAATGCCACAGCACAGACACATTTGTTAGCTCGACCGTGTTCACAAAACCTGCCCCACCCAGCCTGTGACCAGCAACAATGACCAGTAACTCAGCGACTTCCTCCACAGGTCCCTCTCAGACAAATACTTCAACCTGGTGTTATTTGAACCTGTTGTATTTCCCATAAATGTGTGTATTGTGGCTCTCTGGGTCGCGCTAACTTTGCACTCGCCTCCTTTGTTGTAGAGATTTAGGGAAACAAGGACTCGTGCTGCGTGAGCCTCCTCCAGCTTTCCAAATAAAGATGGTTTTTACATGAATCATTTCAAACGCTTGTCTCTGAGTCTGGCCGAAAGTAAACACAGAAAGTAGCCATCTCGAACAGTCATTACAGCTAACTGCACAGGGGTCTACATCCAGGCCAATGTCATTCACCTCTTTCCTCACTTCCTTTCCTTTCCTTGCTTCCTCTAAGTCACTTCCTGGAGGAAAGGAAACAAGGAGGGAGGAAAGACAAACAGGATCAATTCTCTTGATCTGAAAATGGGACAATACATGTAGGAAACAAGATCAGAAAATATCATTTAAGACTAAACTCATCCCTGTTTCCTCATATCAGGAATTTGGACTTTGAGACACAACAGGTAAAGTCAGAAATACTTGCTGTAAACACTGAGCAGGAACCTGTCCAACACAAGGCTTTTAGACTTTGGAAAGAGAGTTAAAGAGAAATACATAAACTTATTTAGAGAACACGAAGGTGAACGGTACGATACGTTAAACTCTGTAAATGAAAGCAGATGTGCTACATGTCACTCAGCAGTGGCCACATATTTAATGAGTGAGGCAACTGTTCATGCCGTCATCCAGTGGCTAAATAGGTAAATAAATTGATCAAGGGATGAGATGCTTAAGGATCTATCTGCTCAGAAGGATCTTATCGATCACATCATGATTTCAAACAAAAAACCTCCTGAGTTTTTACAAGTTGGGAAAAGTCTAAACAAACAGCTCAATCAGGTGGGGAACAGCTGCACAAACCAGCTGAGGAAACCCTGTTATTACCTGCATTTCAGGTGCGCTCACTTTCAATTTTACCTCCAAATAAAGTGGTTTAATCTGTCGGTTTGTTTCCAACCTTCCTGAGCGTCTGACTGCTCGTGTTTCTTCTTCTTTTTAGTGACGTCACCGTGTTTCCAGAACTCAGCAGTCATCAGGAATGAGTACAATGTTAAGGCGTTACTAATCGCATCGTCTCACAGCGCCTTAAACTGGTAATTTTTGTAAAATCTTAACAATCACGCCCACATTGGGCGTTTCCTGATATTGTGCATTAATTTCTGCCTCACTGGCATGACTTACTTTGACACACTGACATGGAACTGAGTCATCACTAACAAAATGTGTTTCACCTGTGCTTTTCCTACTGTGACAAGTCAAAATGTCTGCCATGACAAAGGTCTAATGGTCAGGTGTGAGGAGGTAAGTAGGCAAGGTCGCTCTTTGTTTGTGCTTCACACAACTACGTCCATCACTTCTTGTGTGTACAACCGCGTGCAACGGCGTGAATACGTTCGATGTGTTCTCACCCCGCCTTCATGTGCAGCCAGCTGGAACGTGTATAAACACTTTTACCTTTAGACGTGGTCGAACGACACATCATACAAGAATGCCAGGAAGTTCCCTGTTGCCTCAAAATCTGAACTTTGAGAATAAACAGAGCTGAGATCAGGTGAGAAATACTCGCTGGTAAACACTGATCAGAAACCACCACGTTAGAAAGGAGGATTTCCCCTCACATGCAGGAAGGACATGGAGGTTTTTAACCCAGAGAAAGAGACTTAAAGCAGCCCAGTGTGGAGCAGGGCAGCGGACTGGGAACAGAGAGGAGAGGTGTTGGCCTCTTTCTGTATGCAGCAGGCAGAGCGAGCTCTTCTGCAGAGCAGGCCTCCATAACAAAAGCTCAGAGAGAGAGAGAGAGAGACACTGGGAGTCACCTCCCTCTGCTTCTGCCTCTCTCTTTATCTTTTCCTCTCTTTCCTTGCATCATTCTGGTAGCGTTAGCATCAGACAGCTCATTAAATCAGCATTCCATGAAGGATTAGGCTCAACACACACACACACACACACACACACACACACACACACACACACACACACACACTCTTTCCTCTTTCACATATACGAAACAGGAGGGAGGTCTCACAGAGCAGGTTCAGCAGTACATACCACATCTCTCTTCTTCTTCTTCTTCTTCTCCTTTAGTCCATCTCGTTCCCTTCTTCTTCTTCTTCTTCTTCTTCTTCTTCTCTTCCGGAGTGTCGGATGTTGGGAGGATGCAGAGAGAGAGTGATGGAGGGAGGGAGGTGCGTTTGATGTTGTGGCAATCCCACTGCAGAGAGAGAGAGAGAGAGAGAGAGAGAGAGGAGGCTAAAGCTAAACTAGCTACCAGCTCAGTATGGGACGGTGGGATGGACGGATGGGAGGGATGAGGATGATGATGCGGCACCTTTCAGTATGGAAACAGAGGGAGAGAGAGAGGGGGGTGCCCTGTTACCTTGGAAACTGAGATGATGTGATGGAGAAGGTGGAGCTGGGTTCTGATTGGCCGACAGGGTGTGGTGCTCCCCTTCCTGAGGGAGGAGGAGGAGGAGGAGGAGGAGGAGGATGACAGAGCAAAGGCTGGGATGTGAGAAGCAGCTGCTCTCTCTTTTTCTGCACCGGAGGAGAAAACGCTGCACAGGGAGGACAGGAAGCCATCGACGCCCCCGCTGGTGACTCCTGGAAGTGCAGAGAAAGAACAGAACCTGCAGGACAGTGTACCGCCCTCATGAGACGATTTACATTTATCAATACACATGGTGTCCACACTTTAGTTTACCTATAGTTTTATATGAATTTCCAAGAAAAGAGCTGATACTTTAAATGTATAGGTGGTTCCTGGAAAGAATGATTAATTTGTAAACCAAACCTGAATCTGTTTTCTGTGATGATTCATGAGACAGAAGTTCAGAAGTGTTAGACAATATCCATTTATTCCATATTCCATCCGTGTTTTGTGCAAATATGGCCACACACAACGCATTATAACAGCCTAAAATGTAGGTTGGATGAAATATCAGTTAAATCCAACCTTTGAATTTTTAAATTGCATCACAAACAAAATTCAAAACACTTCAAGTATAAATATTTGATTTGTGTGAAATTCAAATAAAACAGATACTAAATGGCAATTTTAAGAAACCAAGAATCTACCAATAGGCCCTGCTTCAAACACAGGTGAAGTCAGTAATTAAGTAAACAAACAAACAAATAATGTGGATATATGAATAAATAAGTTTATATATAAATAAGCTTTATAAGGGGCAATGTGAAGACAGTGTTCAACTGGTACACTTCCAATTAATTCCAATTAACTCCAGTGTTGAGTGGTAAACCATCTATTAAATCACACCCATCCTTTATATTATTAAACAAGATATCACTTTTTTTCAATTCAATGAAATGACAATCTAAATTGATTTTCTGTTTCCCCAAGATAACACATAAGGCAGTGTGTGTACTGTAATGTCCTTATTTAATGACTTTTGTTTATCTTTCTTATTTTCCTTTTGTGCAAACTTAAAGCCCCTTAAATTCTGGTTTTAAATCTTCAATATTTTTAAAATATCCATGACTAAATAAGTACCAGACATCTTCCAGTATTACTTCTATACACATCTAAACCACAGCACCATCTGCTGACAAATCACCGAAAATGCAGCTGTGTGTTCACTCCCATTAAAAATCTTCCGTCCAGTTTATATTTCTGTCACAGGCTCACAGACCTGTTTCACCATGAGCACAGGTGGAACTGATCACATTAATGACTGCTCTTTTTCACTGAAACGTCTCAGTGAGTTCAACAGGGCTCTTGAACAGGCACACCTGAGTGAGATTCAGCCATTATTTAGGTAATTAGTTACACCTGTGACTGACAAGTCAACATGTCCTCAGTGGGAAGGTCATTTTTCTAGCTGCTTCAAGCGTCATCACATACAAACATTTAGGATGTATAGCCATGTTTTTTTTTAAATGATCCATCATTATTGTTGCTATTTATTTCACACCAACATTTACATTCCTAAAAGATTTCTCATAATTATGACTTTTTATCTCATAATTTATAATAGTATATATAATAATATAATAGTTTTCTCTTTCCATCTTGAAGTCAAGAAAAGAGTCGGAACCAGGAAACAAGTTCGGGCTGATGCTAGCTGGCTACCGAAATCCGTTAGCTACTGAAATCGGTACGAAATCGTTTATCCTACGGCTGTTTCCAAAGTTAATGAAAAAATGACCCGAGTTTTTATCTTGAAGGGGGAGCCAGCATTAGGTAACGTAACATTAAAACAACGTTTCTTAGCTAGTTTACATCATATAAAGAAAACGGTGATTGTTGCTTTGTGTGAAGTTCAGGTACTGAAAATGTCTAACGTGATGTTTTTATCGGCATTTTCAATTTCAACTCCACAGCCCAGCAGGTCCAAGTTCTCTGGGACAAGAAACAACGTTCAGAAAAGTGTCTTTTCCTAGTTACCAAAAATAATAACCACGAAGATTATGACATAAGGTTAGTAAAAATATTTGCCGAAATTGATTAGCTCCACTGATAAAATCGGCGTACACAAAACCCCAAACACGTTTTAATTCCAGATTGTTTCTTCCAGCATGAAGCTGTTAAAAAAATTTAAACTTAATGTTGTTAGTGACGCCTGATGGGAGATAATGTTAGGCTATATGTGCCGGGTTTGGCTATTTGTGTGTTAATTATGTATGTATGTATATTTATGTGAAAATGAGTGTAAAATCAAGGAAGCACAGGTGTAATATTTGAAGAGCTACAGAAAACAGCTAAATCTAATCATTTGACAACAGATTTAACTCTACATAGTTGTAACTCCTGAACCTTCATTTTGTCTGTTAAATAAAGATGCTCCTGTTGAGGCTTTTGTGCTGTGCAGTTCAGATTTTGACCACCAGGTGGCGCCCTTTACCTTCTTAACGTCTGAGTGTCTGCAGTGCTGAGCTGTTGGTGCTCAGCAGTGGTCACCTATTAATATAAACATTACACCAAACTGTAAATCCTTGTCTCCTACTTATATTACTAATAGTACTACTGTCAAGTACATTTACACAAGTACAATTCTGAGTTACTTGTACTGTACTTGAGTATTCCTACTTGATACTTCTACTCCACTACGTTTCAGAGGGAAATATTATACTTTTTACTGCACTACATTTATTAGGTACCTTTAATAACCTATAATGGGCATATAATAAATATATATATATATATATATGATATGTGATGCAGTTATTCTACTGCAGCAAGCTACAATATTAAAATGCATCTTACATGTTACTGCATCAATAACAATAATCAAATAATGATATGAAATATGTAAAGACTGACTGCATAGCGAGTACCTTTACTTTTGTACTTTGAGTACATTTTCTTGATAATACTTGTGTACTTTTAAGGGGAAGAAAGACTCAGTAGCTTTGGAAAAAAAGAAACTTTATTTGGAAACATCATGGAGAGAAAACAGAAGAAAAGAAAACTTGTTTTAGAGTTTTTCATTTCTGAAAATCATTTTTATTTACTATAATACACAGCGGATGACGTTAAAAGTCAGTTGGTTTGTACACCGGTGTGACTGGATGAGCGCAGATCTTATCAACAAAATGATAAAAAATAAAAAAAACAGTTGATTGATGAAAAACTACAGACGAACAGATTAATCTTTTATTATCTAGCAGCTGCTGAACCCCCCCCCCTCCCATCCCAAACTCCCCCACCCCCCCAAAACAACTCGAGCTTGTAGATCAGGGTGCTCTTGGCTCTGTTCCACTCTGGCCATTCGCTCCCTTCAATGTCCTCTTCAATCCAACGTCATAAAACCTTAAAATTGGCTTTTGGCTACATTCCATTCTGAATATTTATCCCCTTTAACTCACCCTTTACCCTCTTCATTCACATCTCAAAGGAAAATTATTCCTCATTTGTCTGCAGCGGGTCCCGTTCCAGATACGTGTCCCCTTCAAAGTGCCCTTTAAAGTTAGCTAAATCAGATATGTGTTCGATGTTGAGACAGGCTTTTGGCTCCATTTCTTTTCCCCTCAATACGACCTTTTTACTCAAATTAAAATCAAAAACTATAATCTATGTTGGGTCGTTGGCTTCATTCCTTTTCCACCCTTTAAAGTTTGTGTCCTCTCACGTCGTTTTAATTCTAAAATTTCAGGAAGAAGTTTCTAGGAAGTAGAGCTACAACTTACAATTACTTTAATCATCAGTTAATCTGTTGATCGGTCAAGGCTGACGTCTTCAGATACCAACAGTCCAAAACCCCAAAATATTACATTTAAAAGTATATAAAACAAAAAGCCGTTGGTGAGGTGGAACCAGCAAATGTCTGCCATTTTTGCTTAATAAATCATTTCTACGCTGAAAATATATCAATTGTTTCAGCGTTCGTGGGAAGATAAATCACAACACTGGCAGAATTTGACAAAAAAAGAAAAGGAAAAGCTTAAATCTTCTGACGCTGTCTGCATACAAACAGGAAACAGCTGACCATTTTGAGGGTTGGAAAACATCCAGTCACAGGAGACACGTCTGAAATGGGACACACCCCCGCACAACACTTCTTGTGTAATTGGATTCATGCCCCATCGCTGACACTTAGAGCTGACAGATTCCAGAAAGATTCTCTGATTTTCCAGTTTTAGAGGAGAATCTCAGAGCAATGCATTCTGGGTAGTTCTTGAAATCGTGTCCAATTATGAATGAAACCGCTTCTTTTGAAAGGGCTTTTAATTTGGCGATCACACTTTACCGCCATGGTGTTTTGTCTCAGAGTGCAGATATTCGTACTATTTTACAAAGCTAAAACCACGAGTACCGAGTCTTATCTCATTATTTGTTTCTGGAATTTGAAATTTGAAAAACTCAGATCTGGATTAAAAAGTTGTCAAAAAGGATCAGTGTGTGAGTTTTAGTGAGAAACTTTGGAAAAGTACTGCAAGTTCACAGTAACAGCTGACAAAAACCTTTAAGATTTCATCTTAAATGACCTGCAACGACTTTAAACGTCTTTAAATCTTCATCAGACTTTCAGACGAGAACCTCCGGTGTAACTGTGTCGTGTCCAGTTTGTGCCTCTCAGGTCAGAGCTCTGTTTTTCTCAAAGACAGGAAGTCATTAAACAAGTTAATTTCAGACTAAAACACTCTTCTGTACATCTGGATCAAATAATATTCCATCAGATGATAAAAAAGAAAAAGATGTTTAGTTCTCCGAGTTGAGATTGTTTCATCATCAAAACAAAAAACTATTACCAGAAATGAGGGTTAGGGTTAGTACCTCCTTCTAATAATCACATTATTGTGTATAAATATACAAAAAAAATAACATTAATATAGACACTATAACTGATAAGAAAAGATTTAAGTTTTAGTTCACGTCATACAGAGAATAAAAAGATGTCGGTAACGCTGTTTTTATGGGTCAATCATTTCCAAACTTGGGTCTTTTGATATTAAAGCAGAAAATGGAATTTATTTAAAAGAAAATCTCCAATTAAACCCAAAGAAATATTCTTCTATTAGTGAAAACTTTATTCTCTATATATGTTGAATTGTTTGCTCGCCTGTCTGCATGAGCTGCTGTGTCCTGATTAAAAGACTCTGGGTGATGATGGCAATTAGCTGAAATGAATTGATTACAAGTGTGTTAATTCAACACCGTCTATTATCCCTATAATCAGCACCAAACTACCAGAGGTGGAAGTATTTAGATGTGTGGCAACGCCATGATGTTTTAAAAAAAAAAAAACTCCATTACTAATAAAAGACCAGAAAAATGTTCAAAGTAAAAGCACAAAAGTATTAGCAACAAAATGTACTTAAAAGTAATTACATTTTCTTAAAATAAATGTAGTGGAGTAAAAAGTTTGAAGTAGCATAACACTCAAGTATAGTACCTCATAATCATACTTAAGTACAGTACTTGAGTAAAAGCAAATTACAAAGTTCTTTCCGGGAAACTTAATGGAAATTATTCAGACATGAAATTACAGACCTGTAAAATAAAGTGTTACCAAAATATCATTTCCGACTATCCTCTTTGTTCCAGCATGGAGAACAGGTTAAAAATCTTTGTTATTGTGCAGCAGGTGGAGATTTTATATCTAGACAGACAGAAGAGTGTTTGAAGACTGAGAAATGTTTAACATCTATCTGTCAGAAAAACGGTGCTCAGCATGAATACAAACACTGGGCCAAAGGTGTTAACTTGATGCTGACGTCTCCTCGCTGCCCTCGCTCTGCCGCAAAGTGTCAGCGATGAAGAAAGTGATGAGGGGGACAAAGAGGAATTTAAACCTAGCCATCTGTTATCAAAGCCCCTCCCCTCTACACACACACACACATTCACACACCATCAGAAAAAAAAAAAGATGGGTTTCAGTTACACCATCAGAACCACAAAGAAATATGATTATAGCTCCTGACAGATTATAGTCCAGTACCCCGTCGTATTTCACTAAATCAGCAACCTCTCCTGCTGATAAATTTATATATATATTTATATATATACTTATATATACTTCTTTCCTCTAGTTAGGGAAAACTATTCGACATATAACCAAAAATATGATATTAAGATTTCTTGCATGACGGAAAAGAAACAAAAAGTGAAACCCCTCTTAAGAGATTTTCTGTGGAAATGTTCCCCTTAAACCGAAAAGATTCAGATAAAACAATGCAGATCTGAACAAGAGCTCCATTAGAGTTTCAAAGTGGTTCATTTCATTTCTTTTTTTTTAAACTGTAAAGTTCTTTTTTTTCTTTTTTCACTAAGTGGCAAACAGAGACATGCAAATTTTAGTTTCCAATGAACCAACAGAACGAAAACTAGAAATGACAAAGTGGGAAGCGTCCTCCTCACAGCCAAGGAAGTAATCGAACACGGAAGACGCCTCCTCGAACCGATCCAGAATGCATCGCAAAGTAGTGGTTTCCTCACTCATGTGCCATAGTCGAGGGGTCGGGAGGGGGGGTCCGAGAGACGTCAGTCGTTGCATTAAGAGTAAGAGGCTCTAAAGAGACGAGACAGTTAGGCTGAAGGTTCTTAGGAAAGTCTGATTCTCTCGTACGGAGCTTCACAAGTCCGTCAGTCCACACTTTGAATTCCTTTTTCCCTCCTGAATCCCCCCTTCCCTCTGCAGAGAAGGTACAAACTGGCTGTAATACACAGATACACCATCACACACATTATCGTCATCACACACACACACACACACACACACACACACACACACACAAACTGGGTAGAAATCAGAAGTTACAAAAAATATTAAAAAAGAAATCCAAACGATAAAAACATAAACTACACAAACAGAGATGAAGTTGGCATGTGGGACCTTTGACACAAATCGTGCATGTGCTGTCCTCTTAGGGGGTCAAAGTTGACGTAGTGGGTAGGTGGTGTTTCATTTTGTCTTTTAGTATTTAAAACCAGAGCCCCCCCCCACCCCATATCCCTAAGACTTAAAAATAATCCACAATTTCTCATATTTCTGCGAGCCGTCGAGTTGATAAATCTGCCGTTTGTGAGCCTGTTTGACGTCCGTTCCCTCGCCTCCTCTTACTGAGCGGTTTTGGGTCAAAGGGCAACAGAAGAAGAAGAAGAAGAAATGTTTTCCTGTGCCAAAGTGTGGAGATCTGCAGGAAGACCCACAAACAGTCTAATATCTAACCAGTCAGTCAGTCAGTCAGTATTGGGTGTTTCATATTTGAGTTGCAGTCGTGGGGACTCTAAGTTTAAACTTCCCTTTTCTCTCATCTCGGAGCAGGGAAAGGTGGGCAGGGTTTAAGGGGGACTTGCTGAGGACCCCAGTGTGCTATTCCATCAGGGTAAGGAAGGAGAAGGGTCATCTTTATTTGCCCCGAGCCTGTCCCAGAATCCCCGGAGTCCAGGTCAGACCCTGCTGAACGATTAGTGTTGTCGCTATGTGCCAAATCAAATCAGTTCATTCGTCAGTTATTTTCAGTATTGGTATCATAAAAGGGGCAGTCAGATCCAAAAATTAGTTCCAAAAGGTGACGTCCGATTGTAATTCTCTAATCCAGGATTTACCTCACAGCATGAGCCGATCTCGCAGATTAGGGTTTAATCCAACAAACGGTTGATGTGTCTCTAAAGCCCAAAGCTCATTCACCTCAAAGTCGATGACAAACGGCAGCTGCTGGATCCCCAAAATTCAACAACCAGGTTATTGTATATTTTATTTGAACAGCCGACCGGCGTTTTGTAGAGCAGAAGACGACCTCCGGGCGATTGTTGGCCAAAAGCGGCTGGCAGCGCACACAAACAACCCCAGACTGCATTTCCCAGCATGCTCCTCTGGCTCTTAGATCAGCGGGTCGGGGTGCAGGGTGTGTTGGATCTGCTGTGGCTGCAGGGGCGGGGGCAGCTGCAGCGGGAGCAGAGCCTCCACCATGTTGTGGCAGTGCGGCGGCGGCGTGCCCTCGCTGCTGGAGCTCTCAGCCACCTCGCCACCATGGAAGAAGTAGTCGCTCTGCACGATGAAGGACTCGATGACGGCCTGGTTCAGCTTGGTGGTAGACAGCGTGTCCTTGTTCTCAAAGTCGGGCCGCATCAGCGTGGGCCAGAAGCAGATGGACAGGTTGTCGGCCGTCATCAGGGTGGTCTTGCTGTGCTGGCTCACCCTGCAGGGCGACACAGACGCAGACAAATGGTTCAAAAAAGTAACAACGGCTCCAGAAGCCACAAGTCTGGACAGTCTGGAGGTTTAAGGTGCCAATCATGTCACCATGTCTGTCATTTGAGGATTTAACTCCAACACACAGGCCAAGAGTGTGTGTCTTAGCTCAGAGTATGTGTGGAGCATGTATCGGAGTTTGTGTGTGTGTGTCTTACCTGTTGAGGTGTGTGATGATGTATTTGAAGACCTGGTAGTTGACTGGAGGAAACTTCTTCACGATCTCCCGCAAGACCTGCAGACGCTCAATGTAGTCCACGATTTCTGACACACACACACACACACACACAAAGGGAGAGAAGACAGAAGGTGTTTTACATTTTACACACACTCTCTCTTGGGAACGGATATTATACTCTCTGGAAAACAAAAGGCTGAGATGCTGCCAAGAGCAGCTCCCACGCTGCGTGCACAAACACACGAACACAAACTAACACACTCTCTAACACACACCAGCACTAAGCCTTGTGGGCAGAAACAATACGAGCCTGCATCACGTCTCACTCTGCACTGGTTAAAAACAAAACAGGTCCGTTTTTGCCGACTAAGAAAATAAACTGTTTTAATGAAGTCACAGCAGCAAGAAACAGCTGACAGGCTCAACTGCTGTTATTAATATTATTATTATTAAGCTGTAGAGAAATAAAACACAAAGACCTCCTACTGAACTTCTTACTTGGGGAAATATAGTAATTTATAGGGTTTTTCCTGCCTGTAATGTAGCTGACAACTGTATTTTGGACTATTTGACAAATGTGCTGTGTTATTGTCTGTGTACTTTTCAGATGTATGTGCTTCTAATTGAGTGTGTTGTTCATTATGGAACATTTTGACTTGACGAAGATGCGGCTACAATTGAAATCAATTCAATCAATCAATTTGAGGTAAAGCTCTTTGAGGTAAATGTCTTCCTAGGAACAGCTAAGATACTGCGCAGGACCCTCAAGCTCCCAGGCCTCTGGTAGAGAACCTGAGCTTGAAGAAGGAAAAGACCGCAGGGGTGAGTGGGGAATATATACATACATACATACACACACATACATATATATTCCCTTTCAAAGTTGCCAGATTGATTTTGTATTGATTAACTGCTTAGTCAACTTGTCAATAAGATTAAGACAAATAGTCTTCTCTCCCTTGTATCTCAGCTAACTGAGATGATTTCTGGAATTTGTACAGAGTGATTTAAACTAGGAAAAAAAAAGAAAATCCAATGTTTAATTATTAAAAAAACATGATTAGTGTCATGTTTCATCAGCTGCTAGCGAGTCAGAGTCAGAAAGTGAAAACTGAGAATATTCAGTTTCTGAAGCTGCTGTCGTGACGATTGGAGCTGGTAGATGAGGATAAGATTTGGCAGTAAAACAAACAACAGAAACACATCCTGCTGGATTCCTGAAAGGTCTGTGAAGTTCCTTGATGTTCCTCGTCCTCCCAAGAGAATCCATCACTTCCCCGGCGGCAAAAGCTCGTTGGAGCTGAAACGCTCCACTCAGTTATTAAATATTTAAAGAACACATGTGAAATAAGAGCTTTTACCTTTGGGTTGTCACAACAGAGCCACTTTAACACAACTCTGACCTTCCTTCCCTGTCTGGAATATCCTGGAGAATATTCCAGACATTCCAGGACCACTGGGAAGCCTTTTATATCTTTAGACACAAATTTACAGCCGAACACATAACGACACTCATATTTATTGTCCCTGCACTCCATCAATCACCTTAACAAGGAGCCGACGGGAGCCTCTGACCCACTAATGGCTGTGAGAGGTCAAAGGTCATTCATCCATGCTGCCACACCTCAACATTAATGAGAAATATCACAGAAAGAAACCGTTTATCACGGGACCAATATAACAATTTAATCTCCTTTTATTATATATATATATATTTGCATTCGCACCGCCAACAGGAACGCTCCTAGTGACGAAGTGACGTTCCTTTTGGCGGTTGGTATAGCAACGTCACTCACAAGATTTTTATATTTCATTTTGACGAGTCAACATGGCGTTGTATTTCCTCCGTCGCATATACGCTCAGTAAAGCCTGGACTTCACTGTTGCTCCATTTGTCCGTGTTTTGGTCCGTGTTTTAAGGCTACCGTTACGAGCTGTTACACAGGGTTTTAAAGATGGTTGCCAGTGCTGCATTGGCTCATGTGTTCGACCAGCCAACATACACTTACGTCACTCAGTGTTCCTCTTGTGCTGGGAGAGTAGCTGCTCTGAAGTAGGAGCTAAAAAGGTTCCTCAAAACGGCGTTCTAAGAACTACGATCGTTCCCAGTTCATGCAGTGAGGACACAATAAAAGGATCTTAGAACGATGAAAAAGTTCCTGTGGACATACTCCACACATCCCACATTCATCTGTTTATTCTTTCCAACTAATCATCCATCGTGTGTGTGTTTGTGTGTTTATTTTTGGCTCATTAATCTGTTGTCGTCACCCTGGTGGTTTCAGCACTCAGCATCACTAATATACAACCAGGAAACACACACACACACACACACACACACAGCAGTGTGTAGATGTCTGACAGCATCTTGAGGCTGAAAAAAGCCTCTTAAGAGTGTGTGATGTGACAGAAAGCTGTGTGTGTGTGTGTGTGTGTGTGTGTGTGTGTGTGTGTGTAAACTTGAGGTTAAATGTACGTGTGTTTATCTGTAGCTCCCAGTTATTCATGTTTTCTCTATTAAAATGAACAGGTTTGGATCAGGCTTCAATTTTTATAACTATCTACATATTGAACTGGTGACAAGCCCACTCCTCAGAGCTTTCGGACAAATGAAAAAGGTCTAATGAAATCAAAAAAGTACCTTTTGTAAAACTGTATTTTTATATCAAACTCCCAGTCGTTTCTACTGGGCCCAGCAGGGGCGAATCCCGGGGGAGAATCTTTGAACAGATAGTTATTCCTGGCTCTGTGTTTTCTCGGACCTGAAGATGGCGTGTTTGTGTGTGTGTGTTTATTCTTACTTGCGGCCTCCACCAGCTCCGGGTGCAGGCAGTAGGGGATCAGCGGGTCGGGCAGGTCAGCAAAGAAAGCCTTCAGCGCTCCGGCAGCAGCGTTCACCGCCACGTCCATCGCCACAAAGTCGATGTTGTGATCTGCAGAGAGAGAGAGAGAGACTTTGATTTTCCACCATCTGCTGAAGTTATTTTTCATCGTTTTTATCTGCTGTTTCGCGGCAGCTTCAGCTCCAGCATGCCATCCATTTCATCCTCTGCATCTCAAACAGAGCAAACAGGAAACCAGCTCCACCCGGGCCGAGCTCCTGGATAATATGATCCAGCTCACGGCGCTCTAAACTCTCTCTGCAGGACCCTGTGTGCTCCTAATTCTCAAGTTTAAAACTACGCCCCTCAAATTCTTCCTCAATGTGCACAAACACGTTGCTGCTGACTTTCTCTGTTTATTGTTCTTGCTGGCAGGAGAAATGGAAATCCCTAAATTATTCCTACAACTTTACAAGAATAATTAGTACCGAATGACACAGTTCTTTGCAGGAAACTTCCTGGGAAATTATTGAGAGTTTATAGATCCTTGAAACAAAGCATTACTAATGTAAGTACTGTACTTTACTGTATTTGATCAAATTATCTGCATTCCATGAGAGAAAAAAACTATTCTACTAAATATACTGTAATTACACCTTTCTTAAATTGAATAAAATTAAAGACTCAAAATTCCCCCAAAGAATTTGGCTCTAAACACTGAAATGAACATTTGGATTAAATTGATGCAGACTATAATTTAATTTAAAAAAAAAAAAATCAACTTTTCAAAGTGTGATAAACACATAAGTAGCGTACACAGCAGCTCCAGACAGGCTGATGATTAAGAAGCAACAGGACAGTGTCAGTTTATAAAAGCTTATAATCAGAATGGGATCTTTCCATAGTACTAACTTGACCGTGCACAAAAAAACCGCATTCTGTTTATGTATCAAATCAAATATAGTGCACCGGTCTCCAATGATTAATTAAACTTAATTAAGTCAAGAAGTTTCTTAAGCTGACTGACTTCACTTTCATCACTTCTTTCAGCCTAGTGAGCCGTCTCCGTCCCAAACCAAAACGTTATAGCAGTTTGTAGAGCAGAGAGCAGACAGAGCTGAGTGACAGTAAATACTGGAGGAGACCAATGTCAGATAATCAAAGGTGATAACACAGCAGAGCTCAGCCTGTTTTATATTGTATTGTAGTTCTAAATTTGCCACAGCAGACTGATGAGGATTTTTATGAAAATCCAAAACACATTTTGTCCCATCGCCCAGTAAATAAATAAATCATCTTACAATGGGTAAAGGCATCAGCTATTACAGATTCTCTTTTATTGTTGATCGTCAAACGGCATGACACTAGTGCTTCATGGAAAATGTCTTGTCGTGGCCCTCTTGGCCCCTCCTCACTTTGGGAACCACTTCCATGGAGGACATGATAATTTGGTGCATCTCTATAGACTCTTTAAACAATAACCTGTTTCATTTTCAATATTGGACAAATTTCAATAACGTACGAATATTATTTTGTACAATCATTTTTAACCACCTTTGTCATCCGGAACAGTTGGTTTATCGGCTAAAGAAGGGAGACGTCACTGACAGTCCAGACACCAAAACCGGCATAGACAGCCCAGTGTTACCGTTGTGTATTGAATCCAAGCCCTTTTAGGACCATGTTAAACTGGAGTAGCAGAGCTGGGTCCGATAATCCATGTTGATCCATCATTCAGATATGAGCCAGACAGGATTTTGGTGGGTCAATGCTTCAGTTCGAAAGGATATCAAAGAGCTCGTGAGTAGCTGTGCTGCAGCAGCGAGGCTCACAGCTGAGCTTTGTGTCTGAGCAGGAGAACAGAGCTCCTCTCTGATCGCGGCTAACAGAGGTTAGCATCAGTCTGTCTGCAGGCACAGAGGCCCGAGTGTTTCCGTGATGGATCTGCGGGGCTGGAACAGAATACACGTCCAGTTCAAACAACCATTTCTCTGCTCTGTTATTCCTGTTGAGAGAGGAGGGAAGCTCCAGCTCCATCGCTTCACTTTTCTGTTGTTGGAGCCTTTTTCACACAGAAAAAACACACAGCAGGTCAAACTGGTGTCAGCCTTCTCATTAACCCCGAGTAAAAATACTGTGAAATGAAGGCTTATAAAAGAAAGAAAGAAAAGTCACCCTGTTACCAGAGATACGGGACGAAAGAGAAATATATATATCACTTCCTGTTTTGACACACTGCAACGGGCAAATGACGACGGGAAGGAGGAGAAAGAGGACAGAGCCCTGAGGTAACACGACAGCTGTCACACTGAATCTGAAAGACTGCCACACACACACACACACACACGCTGAGCTCACCAGAAATACTCTCAAGGAAATAAAGAGATGGGAGGGGAGGCGGTGAGGAGAGGAGAGGTATAAACAACAGGAAATGCACGAGTGAATAAAAGGAGGTCAGAAGAGGAGGGAGGGGACAAAATATTAGAGGAAATAGGGACGAACGAGAAAGACGAGACACAAAGAGGAGGAGGAAGGAGAGGAAAGAAGAAGAGGAAAGAGGATGTATGAGTAAACAACCAACACATGCTGCTTCAGCCCAAACTGTTAATGAAGCTGAACCACAGTGACCTCTGAATCAAAAGAGAAACCCTCTAACTGTGCTGCTGCCCGAGCAAAGTCATTTAAAGCTGTACACCACCTCTCACTGCCAGAGGAGCTGAGTGGCTGTAATGATGCCTTTCGCACACAGATATGATCGAGCTGCAGTGAGGAGAGGGATCGTCCGCAGAGTCTAAACAGAAATATACAACCTGAGAAAGGCGCCTACGGCAAGTCATGAGGGACAAACTTACAGGGAATAACTCAGAGTTAACTTAAAGTTGGGGAGGCAGTTTTCTTTTGGCGTCACTGGGCAAAGATGCCATATTAACCGTGCAGCATATTGTAATTCAAGTGGTCTGACAGCAGACCTCCATTTCAGCCCCCCCTCTTGGCTGTTTTCAGGCTTCAAAAAATCTATCCCGTGACGGGAGACTTTAGCCAATCACAGGTTATTTCAGAGAGACGGTGCGTTCGTATTGGCTGAGCTACAAGAGCAGATGTGTGTACACGTCCCTTCAGACGGTGAAAACCTGATTCAGTGGAGGAAAATCCTGAAACTTGTGATAAATGTCCAACACCTCCTTTGCCTGCAGCGGTGTATAGAACAAAACAACACGGAGCTTCAGGCTCATTACGTTCGATGCCATGGCGCTCATAACGACGAGTGGCAAAGAGGCCTGATGACAAACAGTGGGATAACTGTTGACGGGGGACAGTGGTGTGTGTGTGGTGTACCAGCCTCTCTTCCCGCTGCTGGACGGCGTTGCAGCTGCCTCTGAAGCCTGGGGCGCTCTGCTCTGCGGCCGCGAAGCGCTGGAGGGGCGTCTTTGAGAAAACAGGTCACGGCGGGAGGGGCCGCGGTCTCGGTGAGGCTCACGCCGTGGAGAGCGAGCCCTACGAGGGATACGGTTTCACTGGGGAACCGACTCCTTCTGCTGCCGGTCCAAGTTGTGGGTTTGGTGGGAGGGGCTTAGCGGAGTGATACGAGGCAGCAGAGAGAGAGGAGGAAGGTTTTGCCGAGGTTGCGCAGATTCTGCCTCCCCCAGCTTTAAGATGTTTGAGAACAGCAGGTTTACAGGATGCCTGCATAGAGTCGACCTAAAGTTCAGCAACGACTTATCAGAGATTCATTAAAAAGACTGGCATTTGGTGACATTTAGCCGTCTACGTTTTAAGATCTGAAGGAAGAAGAGAATGCACCAGAAACACAAATTATATCACCAGCAGGTGTTTTGTTTTTTTTGTTAACAGTTAGTCCATTTAATCCTGAGCAGCTTTTTCTCAGATTTCCCTCCCTTTATTTACGGGCATATAACATAATATCACAGCAGAATAAACTTCACCAACTTCTACAGAGCGTGGGCGAAGGGAGCGGTCAAAACTGCAGCGACACACAAAAAACAACATTAATGTGACATATTTTCATATTTATATAAATGTTCTTTGTAATGTGTTTTATTAAGTGTTGGTCCCACATTAGACTTTATAGTACAAGTGTTATATGGCAGAGTCACTTCGTGTCTTAGCGAGGCCATGCCATATGTTGTTATTTTACAGGCAGAAATACCATCAATTGGTATTTCAGTGGTTCTACACGTTCTAGGACAGTTTTATGGGAAGCATGACCACAAGTTTTTATCACAAATATCTGTATGTGAATAGATGAAGTATAAATGATATAAGAACCATGTTGAAGGAACATGCCGAGCGAAAAAAAGGGCAAAAGATACATAAAAAGAAAAGTTCATGTTCATTTTTGTCACTTGTACTTGTTTTCCTTTTTCTTAATTCCTTTTGGGAAACACGTGTTTTGAGTTTTGCCTCTAAATTCCCATCGAGGTCTGGGCGTAAACTATAAACTATAATGAAGACAGTGAGTTTTTATCATGAGCACAGTATTTATTTATTATAAATAACCTTTATTCTTTTAGATTTTGTCAAATTTGCAGCACGAAAAGTCCTGATGCATTAGCTGCTGGCAGTTCAACTCTGGATGTAAACACAATTACCATCTATGATGATTACTAGGCAAGATCAGAAGTTATAGGGAGCTCGTTTTAAGATAATTTCTGAATGAATTTATGGATTATTATCTCAAATAGACAACTGCTGTAAAAAAAAAAAAAAAAACAAGTTGAGATTATTCCATGAAGGTGTGTCATTTGCTTTTTTCTGAAGTGGGAAATAAGGAATAATAAAGAAACTATTATTTAAAACATACCGTTATTATGTAAAGGTAGGTGGTCTTCAACAGGGTTCGTACAGCTTTTTAAGATAGAATGCAAGCACTTTTTAAGCACTTTCAAGGTACCTTAACCAAAAAATTCCAGACTCTGAAAGCCTTTATTATCTCATCTAAACTGTTACTATAAATTCCAGGAGACAACAAACAAATAAGATGGTGGGAACGTTTCATTTCAAATATTAAAAGATTTTTGGTTTAAAAGAGTGATTGTGTCGGTGATGAAACACCAGATTATGCTGAAAACCCAAAGCATTTTTCAAGGAGTATATTCAAATTTAAGCATATTCCAAACCTTGAAAACATATTGTAACATAAAATAAAAAAGACTTTGTATGAATCCTGCTTCAAGCTGACTGAGAGGCCTTTTTATCTGAACAGTGACGACACAAACTGATGAACTATAATGAAAGAGAAAAGGGGAAATAATGCCTGAATAAACAGACCACCTCACTCTCAGTGCAGTCTCCAGATTTTGCCGTCTGGCTGTAAAGTGTCTTTGACACTTGTGACCGTGTGCTGGTGATTTCTGCCTGTGGTGACTTTATTTATTCTAACAGCCACCCTGGCAGCTCTCCAGCGCTCATGTGCAGGTTCGACTCTGCTCCACCGGGCATGTGTTTCTCTTTAAGCACTTCTGCTGCTTGGTCAGATTTGGAAATCAGTTTTCTCTGCGGCTGCAAATTTACTGCACACATCACACAAACGCCACTCGATTGGTAACATGTTTTCCGGGGGAACTCCTGAGTTCTTAAAACGTTCATGGGAAAATAATTTAGAATCACGATCTGTGAGAATAATGAGAACCACCGGCCTCTGTGCTTTGAAACTCCAGTTACAACTCTGGGTTCTGGGTAGCTTAATATGTATTTGTGAGGTTCTGCTGAGAGCTTGTGTCTGCGCAGGTGTGTGTTTGAGTGTTTCACCTTGATCAAACTGTTTCTGGATGTTGTCCTGGTCCGTCTTGTTCCCACTGACGCGGTACAGCCCCTCTGTCGTCAGACCTGCGAAACACAAACAACCTTCAGTTCAGTAACAGCTCTGACGGACGTTTATTTCAGCAGCGTTACACAAAAAAGTGCTGAATTTCAACAGATGGGAGGAACAGAACAGGAGCAGTGTAATTGGTTTCAGCTAATGTGGTTTTCTGTAACCACATACTGAGATTTTCTTTGGATTCCTTGAATTCCAGAACTTTCTCTTTCTAGGCTTCAACAGCCTCTGAAACATGATTCACTGTTCATCATGACTCATTTTGCCTTTTCCTCATCAAATTCTTGATAATTTCTGGTTTCCAGTGCATGTGCAACCTGTGAAGGGATGTTTAAAAGATGTTTATGGTGTGTTGGAATCATCAGTCTATTTTGTCTGTAATAAAGTGAATTCAACAATAAACAGTTCTTTCAGAGTTTCTCGCATGCATACAGGGCTCATGCCTTCATAAGACAAAAGACCACAGGATGAAGTTTTATGGACAGAACAATGATAGAAAAAAGCAATCATCTGGATTTGTCTGTAAGCGTTTATGGGTAGTTGCCTTTTTGTTTGCTGCAGCTGTAAATATTGTTATTTCTTTATATGTCTGGACTCTGTAGCTTGTTAATACATTTTGTATTGTGAGTCAAGTCGGCGTAATCAGCTCTCTGAGCTTCAGCCTACACCTTTTCGGTCTTTGCTATAATAATCTGTTTTTGACATTTACTCATTTTGTCTGTTTAAGCACTCAGGTGCATTACAGTTTAAAAATTATTTAATTAAATGACAATTTAATCATTAATCAATTCTTTTTGGCAGGTCTCCCATATAAGATGACACACAGTAGCACTGGAATCTGGTCCAAAACACAGCAGTGGTTTGCAGTTTCTCCAGCGTGTGTGAGGTTGGATTTATTCATAATTCAACATCAAAAAGCCGCCATTACTTATTCACAAAAAGTCAGTCAGATTCCTCCTTTTCAGACCGTTAATATCCACAGGAAGTCTTCTCTAGAGCAACAACAGATAAACAGAAAATACGTTATTTTGTGTTTGAGCCTTCAGCTGGTCTGAGAGCAGCTTCTGTTAGTGTCGCCGACCAAAAATACCACAGCCAGCTGGCACCCGGTAGCTGATCTCAGACCAGCACATATGGAGACAGAGTGTGTTAATTAGGGCTAAATGTGCATTCTGGCTGCAGGGATGAACACACACACACACACACACACAATCCATACAGGTTGTAGTTCTGCTCTGTCGCTGCTGCAAGGTCATCCACACTGCAGTATACATGCCTGTGTCTGTGTCTCTGTCTGTGTGTGTGTGTGTGTGTGTGTGTGTGTGTGTGTGTGTGTGTGTGTGTGTGTGTGCGTGTGTGTTGTGTCCCTGCAGAGGCAGTTAAGCAGAGACAGTATTATGTAAATTCAGCTTTAATGGATTCAAGTAAACCGTGTCAAGTGTGAGCAACTGTGGGAGTGTGTGTGTGTGTGTATTCATTGGTATCTGGGTATTTATCTATGTGTGTGTGTGTGTTGACTCAGGTGTGTGTTTTAGCTCTCAAGTTAACAGAAAACTGAGGAAAGCAGCGTTTTTTTGCTAAATTATCTCAGTCTAATCAGCAACCCACTCGACCTAATTTGTGTACATGTACGTGTGTGTGTGTGTGTGTGTGTGTGTGTGTTCTGGCAGTGCCTCACACAGTCAGCAGAATATATAAGCTCAGAAAACAGAGTGGGAGGAAAGCCTTAAATATGTTCTGCTGCTGTATATTCAATATGTTTAGATTACTGTACTTGTGAGGACCGACTTGCGTCTCCACAGTTAACCTTCAGCCTGATGACACACTGACATCAGATAAATTACACACAAGAGCAACGCCTTGCTCAAACGCTCAAACTCATTTGAAGCCTCTGAGTCACAGTCATGTTATCTTAAACTCTTGTTTGTTCCCGATCTGTTTCATCACTCTCTGAAGCGTCACTGCCAAGTTAATGTGCTCCGAGTTTCATGTTTCACAGAAAACTGAACATTTGAGACGTCAACCACAAACCACAAAATTATCCAGCTGGGATCACAAAATGAGCTGAAAATGGCTCAAATTGAAATACGAGCTGGACAGTTTTTTTCTGTAGTATTTACTGAGGTTAGACTAACATGAATTATTTAACTAATATTTAAATTACCAGACAATGTATCTGCCGACACACATGATACCTTCACTGTCATTTCATCAGAATTGTCTTTAATTGACACAATGAGCAGTAAAGACAATAAAGATGTCAGTTACCATCTAATGTTAGATATTTTGTCAGGCAATATGAACCTGTGTGTATCAGATGTTAAATAAAATACACTGCAGCTGTCCTCTGAATATGTAGTATATGAACCTGAGAATAAAGTGTAATCTAAAAATGAACTATTCTGAAGCATTAGACAAATATATTTTAGTTAAATGTTATATATTATTATATATAATAATTATTATTCTAAGATCCCGTTCATTTGGCACTTTAACTTCTTGCCAAATTCCCACTTCTAGGAGAATAGCTCATTTCCAGTGGTGATGTCACGCTGCACTAATTGGTGTAACTAAAAAGTCTGATAACTGATAAAAACTGATAAAATCATTAGTAATGTGTATTTCTACCTGTCCATAACTAGCTTGTTTGACTGAAAAACATTAATGAAGTAATCTTATTTTTATTGTAAAAACATTAACTGATCTATAACTATCAGTAAATAAAACATTTGTGTGTATACAATCATTTTCCAACTTCCTGTAGTGTTTACCAGCTGATGAGGTAACACTTACTTCACGCAGGCAGTTCAGTTTTACCATTCTTTCATGTGTCCTGAACGCAGCATCACTCATTCACCTCTGACCTTAAAATGACCCCTCCTGACAAAATGTCACCACCCTGGACATCTCTCCATCCTTGTGAGGACATTTGATTCTCAACAGGATGTCTCACACTCACACACACACACATCACGCTCTCTCTCCATCTCTCTTTCTATCTCTATCTTATCTCAAAACTGTTTCACTCTCTCTCCCTCTACCTGTCTGTCTGTCTCTCTGTCTGTCTGTGTCTGCTCGCCCGCCCATTGGCCAGTTGCCACAGTTATTTTATTGCCGTGACAACCATCTGCAGTGGGAGGGGACATGAAGACAGTTCAATAAGTGAAAGTCAATCACCGGCTATTTTTAACAGGCAGACACACACACACACACACACACACACACTAACATGAGTGTGTCTTTGATCCCCTTTTGAAAGTCAACGCTGACACTGATTTATGGGCCCGTTTGATTTTAAACTCTACCTGCAGATAAAAGCTACATAAACTGTATAATGTGGACGATGATTCAGACTCTTAAGAAACAGTTTTCGACTGTTTTTCATCATTATCATATTTATTTTTCTGCATCGCAAAATGAATAACGAGAGTTTGTGACTGTTGTGAAAACCAGATTAAATGCTCCAACACAAAGTTGACGTGTTCAATAATGTAACAAAGAAGCACAAAAAAAGACTGACTGCTTTCTATAAAAAATAAATAACTCCCACATTGTTCTACACATACAGAGAACGGCTGTTGTGATAACTGCAAACAGTGTTCTCGCCCTGAGGAGAAGATCCAAACACAAAGCCTCTGCTGTTGTTCAGGGATTCATTCAAAGAGATGTATAAAGCAGAACTGGGCTGCTTTTGTCAAACCTACATCTGCGTCACTGTATGATGACCCTCGACCTGAGCTGTTTGATAATGACCCGAGACTGAGGCGTTTACTCATCCTTATAAATAGACAAAGTAACTGTTAAACACGTTATTCCCATTAAGATAATGACTTTAAAGTGTTGACATGACAGGCTCGACAGGACTGAGATAATCAGATTATAGATAAAGTAGCTGAATACGTAAACAGTCTCTGTGTTTACACGGCCACAGTCTGCCCACCTCCACACAGGAACAGGAAACCATTTACAACAAGATCTAAGAAGTCAACAATGTTTTATTAACTACAGCACATGCTGACCTGCCATTGTAATTTTTAGTCCACACTGTGCAGTTACACTGTGTTGAGTCTTTGATGTGTATTTTCTATTGTGTCATTCAGGGTTGGGTCTCAAAAATCTTACTTTGAGTACAGACCTAAATGTGTCTGCAGAACTGAGTATCAAACACTCAAGTATCAATAGATGGCATCACATTCTTACACTTCTCAGATATTTCCTTATTTAAATCTAGGCAAGTCTTAACTTTAGTTCTTTATTTAAAGGAAAAGTTGGGCAATAGTTGGGCTATATTTTTCTTATTGTCAACAAAGCCCATGAAAACACCCACTAATACAAAGCCTGATATCTCTTCTTCCTCTGTGCCATAGAGCTCCATTATTGACTAAAAACTATTAAAAACACATCAATGAGACATGTGACATGTTCCTTCATCACCATGAACAAACACACCGTCCTACTGCCCCAAAATACTCACTAGAGCACCAAATGTGGATTAATCCGCCGTTTGTTTGATAAAAACTACAGTGAGCAGCTGTATATTTGTGAGGTGTTTTTAAAGATTTCTTCAGGTCTTCAGTAAGGAACCAGTGGGCTTGGAGCTGACAGAGTAGAAAGTATTAAGAGACAGGTTGACGCATTGCTAGTTTTGGTCTTTTTTAAATGGAGGAAAGGGTTAAAACACACTTACATTACCCACATTTTTAAAAAGGAAGAAGGTGTCGTCATGGAACCAAAACTCAGGTATCATATTGGCACATTTTCAAGCTACAACCAGCCTTGTTGTCCTTATATACTGTCTGTAAATTGTGCTGCCATTTGGACCAAGACTTGAAAATGATCTGAGGAGACTATAAGGTTAATTCAAAGTAACCAGATTTATATTTGTAAAGTGATGTCGCTGTCTTATCTAAAAAGACAGAAGGTACTCAGAGTCACAGGTGAAACAATTGTGTTTATTGACTTTTGAGTGAACTGTCTCTTTAATATTCTGAACATAAGCTGTATCCTGGATGAGCTTTTGGATCTGGATTTAAATAAACTTTTTTTTTTAATCTACCTATACATATGTCAACAGTCTGGTGTTCTGTGTTTGTTACTAGTATGTTAGTCAGAAACACACACACTAACCGGGTGTTGGTTAAACCCGACGGTCAACAAGATCTTCTGCTTCCACTTCACATCAGCAGATCCCAGCCTGCATGTTCCAGTTTCTCATATCCAGGACATTAAAGGTCTTACCCGCTCATTATAGATGGGATATGACATGCTAACATGCACGCACTCCTGTAAGGAAGATGAATGTGCAGGTAAAAGCGCTCTTTTTTCCCCAGAGGACACCAAACGCAGCTTTTCCCACAATCTTTGGGCTGAGAAATGAGAGCTGAGCTTTCTGGTCTGGAAGTCATTCTGCTGCCGATACCCTCCTCCAGAGAGTGTGTGTGTGTGTGTGTGTGTGTCAGAGAGAGTGAGTGCAGCTTTATGTGTATGGAACTAATGACCTAAGGTGAGCACTTTCTTTGTCTTTTTTTTTTTTGCCCACACACACACACAGAGTTGTGGTCTGGTGGAGTCATCAGTTTCTCCGTTGGTGTGTTAATTTAATGACCGGCGCTCCACACAACCATGGCTCAATATAAATCAATACAAAGGCTGCGAGGGGAGTGTGTGTGTGTGTGTGTGTGTGTGTGTGTGTGTGTGTGTGTGAGCGAGTATGATTTAATATCTGGGCACCTTGGGTAACGAGATCCATCCATATACACACACACACACACACACACACACACACACACACACACACACACAAAGTCTCCGCAGACAACAGGCCCACAGCTGCAGTCTGCTCTCAGACTGAAATCTTTACAGTCGGGAGTTCGCCACTGCACAAATCACAGTTTCATCAAATGTGCAGTTTTGGTTTGCATCTGTACTAAATGAAAACGGTGAGTCTGATTCTCTTCACCGTTCTCAGAGGCCGAGAGCAGTTTCTCTGCAGTTGAGTCGTCGTGCTAAAAACGAAACGAAAATCTGAAACGTGACCAGTAGAGCTACAGACAGAGGTGAGTTTCAGCAGATGACATCTCATGTTAAATGTCAAATACTCAGACTTTAAGACCACCAATGGAAATATCAAGCAATCATCAGAGACACATCACACACATCACACGTATCACGATCAGGATGTGACAACAGTTGTGTAATGTCTTCTGTATCTCTGGAGGAGCTCTGCCAAGTCTGACAAAATAATCGGACTCAAGTCATCAGGGTTATCTTGGCTCTGAGAATACAAAGTCATAACAGAAAGGCTGCGTTAAAAACTGGGAGAATGGAGTTAAAAGACAGGCCTAACCTGGCAGGGAGGGTGATTGCATTGGGTTGCATTGTGGGAATTGTAGGATGCAGTATTTTTTAAAGCTCGACCCACACTAGGGAATCCTGCAACTTTATATTGCAATTCTAAATAACTGGAACGCTCCTTACATGATGCAAAAATACACCAAGTATTTATTTCACTTTTACATTACATTAAATTAATTTGGCGGCTGCTTTTGTTAAAAATAATTCCAATGAGTTCCACACAGTCTGGTATACAGATGTTGAATCTGGGGGAAAAGAGAGAACTGGTATCAGACTAGAACTGGAATTGGTTTTGGGAGAGAAAAAGTTGGATTGGTGCATGTTTACTAGAGATGCTCCATTACATGACACAAAGGAAATTTTAAAAGTCTGAAGGGAAATAATCTGAAAATATTTAGTTGGTAAAACAAATTACTAAAATGACAGAAGTTAATCAAGTAAACAATTAATCAACAAAGCATTTCAACACTAAATGCAAGACCAAATATTGAATCAGATGTCACAACAAGAAGCTTTCAAATTGCTTTTTAAAGATATTTTTAAAGAGACCAAAAAGTCAAGTAAAGTCAATTTTATCTATATAGTCAATATCACAAATTTGCCTCAAGGGGCTTCACAATCTGTGCAGCATACGACAGGGGAACAAGAAGAGGTGAGGAGAGGAAACAAGGAGAGGAGAGGAGAGGTGACGAGAGGAGAAGAAACAAGGAAAGGAGAGGAGAGGAAACAAGGAGAGGAGAGGAGAGGAAACAAGGAGAGGAGAGGAGACAAGAAGAGGAAAGGTTGTTTCACAATAAAGGTGTAAAACTCCTTTCACATTAAAACTCATTTATGTGTCATTTATGAAACAAATGCAGGAAGTGTTGTGTTAGTATCAACAACGAGCCAAGTTATTGGCAACTTATCTTTAGCTTACTGCAGGAAATGATGACGTGCTGCATAATGTGCATTCACTTATCACATTATCGATAATTACCAATAACACTGTCAAATTAAATTGATGAGTAAAATCTACGAATTTGCAGTAATGAACATGTAAGTAACCACACTAACATTCAGGAGTGAAGGTATATCTGAATGTCACGTCCATTTATGTTTTACTGTAAACATAGTAACAATATCATGTGATTTATAACATATCTTTTTTATTAAATAATAATAGTGCTTTTTACCTAAAACCCCAGCTCTTTCACATTGCACAGACACTTAAACATGACAGTTGTTGCATAAACTTCTCATAAGGTGAGAAGTCCTCCACCTTGTTCTCCACCATGCTGAAACTGCAGTGTAAACACAAGAATATGAACAATATGTCTGCATGCATGTGTGACAGTCTGACATCACCTTTCACTTACAGTTAATATTGTGCATCACAGTCTGTATTAATATCAGACAGCTGTTACCTCTAATTACTGCAGTGAAGAAGTCACCAACCACACACACTGCCCCCACAGTTGTGATCTCAAGTGTGTGTGTGTGTGTGTGTGTGTGTGTGTGTGTGTGTGTGTGTGTGTGTGTGTGTGTGTGTGTTGACAGTAGGACAGATGTCCAGCTTTCAGGATGCGACAGGAGCAGCCGACAACACACCCACACACACTAATTTCTAATATAAGAGAGACAGATGGGCCAGTATTATAAATAGAGCCGTCAAGCTGCAGCTACCTAGCTACTGCTCTATTTACTCACACACACACACGTTCACTTTCGATTTCAGTATTTTCTCTGATTATTTCTACCTGCAGCAGAATGTGATGAATGATAATGACACCTAATAAATTATACTTTAACACAAACTCACATCTGCAAAGAAATGGCACCAACTATAAACATGCCCATCGCAGTTAGTGACACCCTCAAATGTCTTCTGTCCGAGCAACAGTCCAAATCTCAAAATTATTCAGTTAACTTTAAGACGAGGAAAAGCAGCAAACCTTCACATATGAAATGTGAAATGTCTGGCATTTTAGCATGAAAAATGACTGAACGTTTAACAGTATAGAAACATGGTGGAATGTTCCTTTAAAGTTTGGTGCGATGACGAGCAGAGGCTACAACTGTGTGATGGGACATTTCAACACCTGCATTAATGAGTCTGTTCTACAACACACAAATATGTGACTACTTAGCTGTCAAAAACTGATCACACACTGCACTTTGTCATGTTACTTATTTTGCGCTCACCATCACACAAACACACTCCAGGTATTTATTTTTGGTCAGGGTTAAGTGACGACACAGGGGAGGAGAGGGTAGAGAGAGGAGATAATGATGGGATGGAGAGGCTGGAGGGAGAGTAAAGGGAAGAGAGGAAAAGGGGAGCAGAACAGGAAAAAGATGAAAAGAAAGAAGGAAAGACTGAAAGAAAGGATTAAAAAGGAGACAGAGAAGAGAAGAGGCAGGAGAGAGAGAGTCAGCACCTTGTGTTGTACAACATGGCCGACTAAACGCCCTCCAGAGACCTTCATCATCAGAAACACACACAACTACTGCTGCTGAGTTTGTGTGTGTGTGTGTGTGTGTGTGTGTGTGTGTGTGTGTGTGTGTGTGTGTGTGCTAAGCCTGCAGCAAGGTGCTCGTTGAGGTCAGCGGCTCTCAGAGGGGTGACAGACTGACATGTCTGTAACAGCAGGACTTCAAAATCCTCTCAACACTTTACAGCTACTGTCCAGCTGTTAAAGGACTATTCCACTTTTCTTGCTCATTTTTATTTACTTTCTGAGCCCCTTTAATGGCATTTCTGACTGTGTTTAAATCAGTATTTTACCTCTCAAGGCATTTCACACCTTTGCGATGGCAGGCAGGTGCTTCAGTGAACGTCGTAGCCTTGGAACAATCCACCTAAAAGCCCACGACACGTACAGTAGCTTGCAAATCAAATCAAAAACCCACGCATTTTCCATAGTAGTAGTAGCTGTGCAAGCTAGCTTGGCATCGTGTAATTCACCAATAAAACAGGCTTCAATCATCGGTTCCACAATTTGATGTGCAATGCAATGTGTTGTTTTTTTTAAATAAAACATCAGGCTCTGCTAGACTGAACTAATCAAATCAAAATGCATTGAACTTGTGTTCTGGTTGTCTTTGCTAGTGCCGTGTTATACAACTACAGACATTCAGACACCAGCATTATCAGCTCCTCCATCGCTCTTCTTTCAGACCCACGATGCCCGCCCCCTTCTGTTTGATTGAACAAAGCCAGGCGGTCGCCGTATGATGGTAACCGCTTCCCCTGTGCCGCCTTCCCCTCACTGAAATGACTGGAGGCGGTGAGTTACTGTGAGAGCCCCTTCAGTCTCATTTAGACCTGAAAGAAGACCATCACTCTGCCTAAAAAGCTGATAATCACATTTTTTTAAATTCACCCAACTATGAATATTTCTGTGGCTATGTAAGGACATAATCCCAACCCAATTAAAAACTGCCAGCTGTAGTCATAAGCCATAAACACTGTATCCTAATGTGACAAAAGCTAGAAACACTCACCAAACATGGAGGAAAAATCAGGACACGAGCAGAAAGTCACAAAAATAAAGATGTGTTCACCAGACAGAATCCCACCCACTGCTGATCCCATTTGGACCAAAACCATCATTCAAAATGACACAATGATCGGCGAGAACTGCAGTTACAGCTGAAAACAAGGTGACATTTCACTCCTGATTGGCTGAGACGGGGATGACATTACTGGTGAGCCGGGACATTTTTACTGCCGCCTTGTTAACAGTGAGGAAACGGAGGAAGTGCGGAGTTAAAGGCTGCAGGGAGTTTATTTTAATATTTCAATTTTGGCTGAAATGTCAGTGACAGGATACATGTGAGTACAGATCTACCTGTCACAATTTAAATCCTCAAAAACTTTTTGGGGCTTTTTTGAAACAGACTGGACCGAACATGTCAAAAGGTTCCCCATACATCAGTTACATAAACTCTTACTGAATAAGTTACATTTACATCCCTGTTTACATGACTGAAGACGTTCCCTCCACATTATTTTAGAGCTTCAATCTGAAACCTGAGCCGTCAGTCCTCCTGGTAATGATTTAGGTTACCTTAATCAGAAGAACACTGTGTTTGGAGTTCATTTAAATTAACTGGGGTGCATTCAAGCAGCTGATTGCTCTATGCAGTTCAAAATGCTCATTGGGAGTCATATTTGGGTTAAGGAGAAATTAAATACTTCTCTTCTTAATTCAATATCTTTTACCAAAGTTGGGTGAAAAGGAACATGGTTATCCGGAGTAACCGGGACACAGATTCTGTAAAGAGATGTTGTTAATACTCATAGCTGTAAGCACCACAAACTAAATTCAGTCTTAGAAATCTTAAAGACTGATATCTCAAAACCTGCATGGGCAAATAAAACCAAAACTATTTGCAAAAGAAGATTCTGCTAGAGCCAAGTGAGAAAATATATTTGTTTTTTGTAATTTGAGTGAGTAACTCTTCTCACAGCCAAGATAATCAGTTAAATTTATTTGCTGTCTTATGCGGCCAATAATGTAATCCAAGGTGTCCCAATTCAACAGAAATAATGGAGTTGGCAGAGGGAAGGACTCCCTGATTTGTCTCACGCTCCACTTCATATATCATCCTCTTATTGCTCACATTGAAGTCTTTGCAAACGTGGTGAGTTGATTGAGATTCACTTTGCCTGCTGGTTTGTTTTCAGCACGCTCACATGTTCGCTGGCGGCATCATGGCAGACAACATGAGAGAGAGAAGGGCAACATAAGGGCTTTTCAAGGCAAACTAATGGAAGACCGGACTGCTCAAACACAGCCACAGGACACACTCTCCCTGTCACACACACACACACACATTTACACACAAGCCCCATTAGACCAGATTACTGCCTTGGAGCTAGGTAGCATGGCACTAGCCTCTCTCTCTCTCTCTCTGCACAGCCTGCCCTCAAGACACACACACACACACACACACACACATTTGTAGCATGCTAGGTCTTCTTAACACCACACACACACACACACAATCCATCCTGAGCCTGATGTAGCCCCTGGCCCGGCTCAAACTGGCCTCGTCTGTCCCCCCTAATACTCTGCTGCACACATACACACACACACACACACACACACACTAGGGGCCAGAACCAATTGCCTTAATCTAATCCTTGCATTGGCCCTCTCACTGTAAGCAATATAAAAAGAGAAGGAAAGAGACAGAGAGGCTGCAATATACCAGCTAAATTTGAAAAAGGGTGTGCATCCTCACAAGCATTTTTTAGGTTGTTTTCATTTAGATCTACGTCCTCGTGAAATGTCTAAACAACAGGAAAACAGCTAAACATCTTCTTTCTTTCATTCAGCAAACAAAGAAAATGTTCATCACAGCTAAAATGTGCTGAGGAGTGGACTGACAGTCTGTTTAACAGGGCCACAACTGGTGATTATCATCCTCCTCGATTAACCAATTGACTGTTTGGTTTATGAAAATGTCAGCGTCATAATTTCCCAGAGTTCAAATGACTTGCTTTGGCTGAAACCAGTACAAAAAAGTAAATTTACTATCCTATAATACAAAGAACAGCAGCAAAATCTTCATTGAGAAGCTAAATCCAACGTTCCGACATTTTTGTTTGAAAGATTTTAAAAATGACTCCATTATCAAAACATTTCCCGATTAATTTCCTGTAGATTGATTACTTGATGATTTGAATAATTGCTTCAACTCTAAATACAGCTGAAGTTACGATTTAGTTGTTCTCATTTTCATACGTTTATGTGTAAAATAATGACTTAACCGTGCCTCATAGATGGCCGACGGGAAACTCTTGGTGCTGCACAGAGATATCAACCAAGTCGATCTTTTATGATCACGAACTAGTTTGACAAAATGAACATAAATACGGATTAATGACAGCAGCTGGCGACGGAGAGTTGTCCTGTTAAATTTGCTGCTGACCGTGTCTGAGAAAACGCAGCTGTTGTCTCACCTGCAATAAGAAACCAGCATTTTCACATTCATCCAGTCTGCAGACCCCTTTCAGAAAATCTCAATTTTTAGGTGAGAAAAACAGCAGCGTAGTGTGAAGTGTTTTAGCTGACTTAGGCCACATCCACATTACTACGTTTTTGTTTTAAAACAGCGTTTTAAAATGAAAACGATCTTCGTCCACACGAGCATTTTATCACCATTTCAGAAATGATCTCGGTCCATACTACACACCTGAAAACACATATCACGTGACCATTCACGTGTACTGGGCGTGCACGTGCCGCGTAAACAGGAAGCAGATTGTCTGCTCTGTGGTTGGTCGCTTAGTTAGCTGCAGGAAATACTTCAAACGAAGAACAGCGATGGAGAAGGTTACAGTCCCTGCTTCACCTTTTCACCAGGGAAATAGAGAGAGGCGAGGGGGTGGGGGGGTTAATGGTGGTTGCTCAAATATTCAGTGTGTGTGTGTGTGTGTGTGTGTGTGTGTGAAGAGAAAATGTGAATTAAAAACTGTGCACGTGCTTGTATTTTGAATGAAAAACTGAACCGAAAACTGAATCAAGCCGAGACACTCAATTACCTAAAATTAGGTTGTAATGTTGTTATGTGTGTCTAAGCACCAACATCTTCTGTGACCGCCAGCAACAACCCAGACGCAGCCTCCTCACCTCTGAGAGACCACACCACACGTACCACAAATACATCCTGCTCAGAAACCACAGTCACCTCACTCTAACCAGGAATCAAACAGCAGCCAGTGACTCACAACTTGGAAGAATTAGGAAACACGGCTGAAGCCGTGACTCAGCGTTAGCTTCAGTTACTACATCACTACTGTAAAAAGGTCGAAGGTTACAGAAGCAGGCTCATCAGAAGACTTTATGCAGTTAATCAGTTCATCACTGCAGACTGCTGTCATGTGAACAGTGTGGTATTAAACACCTGCTGGGGCTGAAATATCACAAACCCCAGAGTTTCACTGAACGCATTCATGTGAGAAAATGAAATTCACCAGTGACCCGGAAGTAATCCTTAAAAAAGGTCAAGATTTTGTACTCAGTTACTTCCTGGGTCAGTGGAGAACAACTCAGAGGAGGAGGATTTATGTCAGTGAAAGTAAGGAAAGAAAATATAAATATATATATATATATATATATATATATATATATATATATATATGTGAGTAAGTCTCGAAAGGCTTTCCACTACACTGGCGGGTAAATGTTTGTACCAAAATAGTCACGTAATAAAAAGTCTCAAGCGCTCCTAGTTTCGCGGCACTGTTTACCGCACGGGACATCAGCTAATAGCCGCCGGTCTGCTGCTAGCTAGCATTAGGCTAATTAAATAGCTATTATGTGGCAATATTTACAAGGAGGGTGACTGCAGTAGAGAGCGGGGAGTCTGGTGAGGAGGTTTAAGTTAATTAAAATAATTAAGCATACGACAGGTTTACAAAACCTTCAAATTTACTTCTATGTTTGACAGGCAATTTACTTTTATTAAAAAAAAATGCTTGGCCTGTGAGTCAGAAAGTTCATTTCGGACACTGCATGCAGGAACTGACGAACCACAATACAGCTGTATGGTAAATTCAGAAGTGCCTGTTGTCTTGGTTCAACTTGGCTGCAGGTTATTTGAGCCTTCTTTGCTTGCCATATTTAAAACTGATCTGCTGACACACCTGTCTTGAGTTAGCACCGCTAACATGAATCGCTGATGTGTCTGGCTGCTCTTCCTGTAGCTGCTTCATAATTATGGCCTTCCAGTGTTTCCTCTGTAGAAAGCGTGTGGAACACTAGCCTGTGGATTCTGTACTGAACGCAACACTCAGCAAATGGTATCAAACTAAAGCAAAGCTCGTCAACAAGGTCACTCCTGGGTAGCTTAAGTAATAGACTAAGCTCCTACACAATTAATTGACTTATCAAAAAAATAAGCTGCAGATTGATGCAGATGAAAATAATCATTAGCTGCAGCTCTAGTCAACAAGTCTTCTGCTGTTCAGTCTGTTGGCCGTCTTATGAGAGCCATTTACAAAAAGAGTTAATAATGTGAGCAGACGGTAACACCAGAAGGCCACAGGTCAGACAGTCAGACCAGTCCCATCAGGCTGCTGGGAGCACTGGCCGCTCTGACCATTGAACAGGTCAGTGTGTTTCCATTGGACATGACGTCAGACCAGCTGCCGGCAAGAAAACAACACACACACACACACAGTCAAAGAAATTGGAGTGTAGAGAATGGGACGCATGCCAAGCGCCAATCAATTTTCAACTTGAACTCTCACTTTGGCTGATTTCTACTCTCTTCTGCTGGAGCACAGAGAGCTGCAGGCAGAGATATAATAAAGAGAAGTGGAGGGAATGATTGACAGGGAAGGGTAGAAGAACACAGTAGATTAAAATTATTTCTCATCTCCTGTCAGTTGTGTTTTTGTAGCCTCTTATATCATCCTGAACCGTCTCTGTCCGACCTCTGAGTGACTATGTTCCTCAAGTACGTACTCAGAGATGTACAAAAAAGTATTTTTATAAAACCTATTTCACTCCAGAGAAAATCCCTCTACTCCGCTACAAAGTCAGGAGTGGTGATCTGACTTCAAAGCAGGCTGAAAACAGGCAATAATCAGCTTTTGTATGAAGCCTGAATAAATCTCCAGCAGAGCTCAGAGTGAAAGTTAAAAACCAGTCTGCTGGGGTTTCCCTGCCTCTTCCAGAGCCTTACCAGCTGGCATCGTTACAACAGACTGAGGACATTTACATGTCACTGACACAAGAAACTAGACATTCAGGCTGATAGTGATGTCTACTATGAGACTGACCATTAACCCTTTCAAAAAAGACCTGCCGAACTGCCTGTGGGGGGTCCATTGTTTGCATAATCCTGTTTAAACTGATCTAAAAATAAAACCCGAAATAGTTAGAGCATTCATTCTTCGTCATCACGTTGTACTCCCGTGTCGCAAGTTGATGACGTCATCACGCTACGTTACGTGCGGTCCAAAACGGGGTGACAACGAGTGGTTTTAATTAATGACACAATTTTAATCATTTTATCAGTAATTATGGTTTATTGACTCACAGCCTTTGAACTCGGGTTGTGCAGATTTTTGGGATATGAAGCATTTTAAGAGAATCTAGGTAATTACATCGCAATAAGCAAAAATACCAATGTTGGCACTGGGGAAATATTTCTATTGCAGATGAAAAACGCCTTTGCACTCTGCTCATAAAAACTGAGCATATCTCAAAAACTAATAAATGTACAGAGTTCAAATAACTTCTGGAGCGTTAAGAAATATTTTGTTCATCTTTCTAGTCAGAATTGATTTGGATCAATATGTTTTGTGTTTATTTAGTCAAACCTGATGAAAAAACATATCAGATTGTTGTCTTATTTTTGTTTATGACACAATTTCAATACTTTTATCAATTATTATGTTTACTGACTTACATAACCTTTTAGCTCAGGTTGTGAAGATAAGCAAAAATACCATGTAGGCACTGGCGGACCGTTTCTATTGCAGAGTTCAAAGGGTTAAAACTAAAAGGTACATAATGAATCATATTCCCTAAATGATTTTAGCAGTATGTTCTTTGGTATTTACTGGCAGTAAAACATTTCTAAAATAAATTTAAACTTGTTAATCAAAATCTTTTAAATTCATCTCAATCCGTCTTTTAATTTCAGCAATATGCATCTCTGAAGTGAAAGAACACTTTGCTCTGTGCTGTTGTGATTACCAAATGTTTAATTCAGTCAAGTTATCAGGGGTTTTGATTACACAACCAGAAAAGCAGGGGAAATGAAAAACTAAAATGATAAATTACATAAAATTGCAACGATTTAAAAAAATAAATAAAAGAGTGATTCTTCCACAAGCAAACTTTGTTTAAGACTTGTTTTATTCAGTAAAATAGCCGATGGAAGTTCTTTTGAAAAGCAGAGAACAGAAACTCCTCTCCTCCCTCCCTCCATCCATCCCTCCTCACATTATACTAAGTGCCGAGGAAGATAACAACCAATGGGACTTCCAAATGCATCAACATCAAAAAGCCATTTAATCATTGCTCTGCCTCTCTCTCACTCTCTCTCTCTCCTTTCTCCAACCTTCGTGCCAAATACCATTTCACGTCTCAGGGGAAAAGGAAACATTTAATAAAACTTCTCTAATCGAGTTCGGCAGCAGAGAGCCGTGTGGCCTCGCTCACGCAGTCGCAGCCGCCTGCTCGTCATCTCAAAGACTCCACTTCTTCTCCGAGACCCAGTTCATCAAAAGGTTTTATTCTCAGACGCCAAACTGAAGTTCTGAGAGCTTTTATGTAAGCAGACCTGACAAAACTCGACCCTATTGTGCCTTTTACGTTTTGGCTTCAGGCCCAGGGGTTGCCAAAAATGAAGTTTCAGGGACTGTTAGGTACCACAGAGGGCTGGATAGTTAAATTTGACTGGTATTTCATTCACTGGATGTTATAACAAATGTGCAATTTAAGCAGAGGCTCACATACACTCGATTAAAATATATGCAGCCTGAACTGGTGCAGACTGGAGCCTGGGGCATGTGTGCTTTAGCCATTTTAAAATACCAAGATGTCAGCAATTTCGGGTGAACAAAGAGCATTTTGGAAGAAGAAAATAAGTGGGCCAGTGCCTCACTTACACTGCTTTGCATACCCTTCTCACCTATTTCTTTGAAGCATTTTACCATGAAGATAAATTGAACTAGAGAATAACTGTTTTCCATCTGATGAGACGCACAGACGTTGTTTAATTGGTTTAAAAAAGTATGTTTTTTAAAAAGCAGGCTTGTGCAGTGATGGGTTAAGTAACCAACCCTGCTACTATGCAGCTAAAAAGGCAACATGGTTGGCATATAAAATATGAAGAATTTGCATCACTACCCAGCATCAGTGAGCACTCAGAATTAATTATTCACTCATGTGCTGTATATTAATAAAATGGTTTTAGGATGTCTATTCATATCAAAGGTTTTCATGCCAAAAATTAAAACATAATTAGTGGTTTCTGTCTAAATCAGCCTCTGGAGCAGCATTTGGAACATCAGGACACAAACTCTCCTTTAAAACAACAGCTGAAATTATTTTATGGTTCATTTCAGCAAGAGCAAGCAGGACGTCCCCGTGTCTCCCTCTAGGACGGCCGGACGTTGTGACTTTTTGCTAACAGGGACGTCTCCTGTAACCACTGAGCCGCTCCGCCACCTGAGACTCTGCCGGAGGACAGTTAACACGCTGCGTTTCCCTCGCTGAAGCAGTCATTTTTCAACAGATACTACTGCTGTCTGAATATCTGCGAGAGTTCACTTCTCATATAGAGGAAGGTTGCAGAGTGCGTGGGCAGGAAACTTTACCTCATGTCACTGTCTCTCCACCTTCTATTCATTCTCATCTCTCTTTTAAAAAAAACCTTTTACCTTCTTCTTCGGCTCTTCTTAGCTTTCATTTCTTTTCCACGGCACTCCTCTCTCAGGAGTATTATCGGGTCTCTGCAGCTCTGACCCTTCGCCTCCATAATATTGGATTCTAGTAGAAATTGGGAGTTTCTGCTGGCGTTGACCTCTCTGTAAGTCGTTCCGGATAACAGTGAGAGCTTAATGCAGAAAATACAGAGTAGAGATTTGAGCTCGACCTTGTACGGTTGGGTAAAAGCATGGCCATCTAAAAGCATGATCCCCTCACTGCTGCATTTTGGAGAAATGTAAGTTCAGGACCTATCAGAGTGCTGTAAAGGCCACACACACAGAGAGAGATATCCAAGGCAGAGGCATGCTTAGTCCTTCAGAGACCCACAAACAAACTCTCCTTTAGATACAATCCTTTTACACTCAGGTCCGCAGACGAATGTGCTTTATAAATAAAACTGGATTGGATTTTGACTCTAATATATAAACACCAACTCATTTACGCTGACACATATTCAGGTTATTTTATTCTATTTTTGTTTTATCAACATTATTATTTTTTATTTTATTCTATTTTTTAAAATCTATTTATTTTGTGTAATATTTTAGAATTTTATTATTTGCTTGTATTATCTTTTATGCTTTTTCGGTTGTTTTGGTGTGCATTAGTCTCTAAATCCATTTTTAACATCCTTCGCTTGTAAAGCACTTTGAATTGCATTTGATTTGTTTGAAAGGTTCTATATTAATACATTTTGATTGACTGATCTCACCACCGATTCATGAGTATAATAAGAGGAACGCAAGCATACACGGACGGTTGACAGATAAAAAGATCCTAAAATCGGATCTGTCAGCTAAAGAAGAATCAGACAGTAAGCCAGACTGTCACACAAAAACGTTAAGCCTCAAGATTCACTTCTAAAATAATGTGTTACCTGTAGATAGAGCTGTAATCTACAGTGCAGAGAAACAGCTAGAGACCTCAGTGTGATGTGAATCACATTACCAGCCTGTAACGTGTCTTGCTTTCATCAGACAACTGCGGAAGAGTTTTCTCCACGAGGACGCTGGAATCACCTTGGCCGACACATTCAAGGACAATGTCTTTCTCTGTCTTTTTAAATAAAATTCAGAGTAAACTCATATTTGTCATTATCTAAAGTAAGACAATAACACAGTATGGATGTCTCTGCTTATATTTGTCATATAAGGCTAATAACTCTGGCTCTCTTTCCTCTGGATTTGAGGCATGATAACACATTTGGGTGCTCAGTTTTAATTTAAAGGTGCTTTCAAGGCCTCACATTCTTTTTCAGAACCCTTGAAGGCTTTTGGTTCACTCTTCTTAAAATCTACAAACCTTTAAGGGTTTGCAAGGCCCTTGGGAAGCCTGTTAGCTGCATTATAATTAGAACATGGTGACTGGAACGCACTAAAAATGATAACAAGCAGATCTCTCCTAACAGGAAACAGAGAGGCAGCGAGCGCAGAGCAAACATCATCCTTATTTAATGGCAGCATTTTTATCTCAGAGTTTCTTGAACAGTTCTGTCGCTGCGCACTTTACACAAAATTCTTGACACAGACGTACACTTAATGAGATGATTCCTGGGAAATGTCACGTTTAGTTTTCACCATAAAACCCCAGAAAAGTATGAGATCTGCATTAAATCTCTACCATGCAAGGAGCTGACGTACAAACCGCATGACACAGTCTTATCACTTACACAAATCCACCAAAATAAAGGTCCCACACAGAATCACAGCTTCACGTCTTCACACTTCTTCAGGCACATTTACAGGCACGCTCCGTCTCTCACACACATATAAAGTCACAGTTTTTCCTCTCACACTTCCTGGTCTGAAACCAAAGGCACCACATACAGCTATCATCACCTCTGTGCCTCTCGGCTGGCAGCTTATTACATGTGGTTAAACTAAACCAACCAGCAGTCTGGCCTCCTGGAGATCACCGCTCCTCGCTGCAAGACCATACTAGGGTTGCGACACTGTGGAGTCATCTATTCAGTATTTTTACTGCAGAGATTAAACAGTTAGTTGATGAAGTCATCCAGTCTATCAACAAAAGATAAATCTGAAATGATTTGAAAAACAGATTAAGTTATTGTTTAAGCAAAAATGCCAGAAATCCAGTGGTTTAAGCTTCTCAAATGTGAATATGTGCCGTCTTCTATGCTGGTAAATTGAAAGTCTTCGGGTTGTGGAGAGTCAAAACACGTGATTTAAAATATGTCTTGGCTCTGGGAAATAGTGAGGTGCATTTTTCACTATTTTCAGACAAATCACACACCAAACAATTAATCAATGAATTGTTTAGTCTCTGAAATGTCCAGAACTGGAAAAAAGAGCCAAAGCCCAACAGGACATCTTCAAATTGCTATTTTTGTCCGACCAAAAGCCCAAAACCAAAATATATTCAATTTAAAGTGAAATAAAACAGACATCAGTACATCTTCACATTTGAAACAGACCTAGAGAATATCTGGCATTTTTTGCTTGATAAATTACTTAAACACTTTATCAAAATTCCCATACATTTTCTAGCAATGGACTAATTTATCAATTGTTTCATGTAGAGCAGGGTTTCATTTACATTCTAGTGCTGTTACGATACCTGAGTTTCAGTATAGATGCTGAGACCAGGCTTATTTGATACCTTACTTTGAGAAATATAAAGTGTTTTTTCATTTAGCAAAACAAACCAAACCACTCAAATGTTAAATATTGTCTAAACACAAGCAGCCATAAAAGAACTTTAATCTAAAACTGAATAAGTCAACAAGATGCCAGACATTCAATGTCAACTTTGGCTACTTTTTGATACCCTATGCTACAGACACATTTCAGTCAGTAATAATAAGACTTTCAGCTTGACCATACTTGAGTAATGTCTACTTCCCTTAGATACAGTATGGGTGGTATTATGGCATCATTTTCCTTAAACTGATTCAGTTTCTGTAGGTGAGACTGTCAGCCACACACCCGAAACATAAAAAAAATTCCTCTCTGTATTTTTCCAGAGAAAGAAACTATTAAATGGGCAAACATAGAGGGGAGGAGTGCTATTAATGGGACAAGTGTCTGGTGTCTGACGGTAAAACAACAATAACACACTATAATAGTGAAGGTTTTAATGATGCCCTTTGGGACAGTCTCTCTCTCCTCAGAGGTCAGACAGAGCAGCAGCTCTGGAGTGGTTTGCAGAGATATTTTGGTAGACATTAGTAGGGTGGATCTCTGCAGACAGAGGGGTTTGAACCCAGTTTTCTCCACTGAGGAAGGATCTTTCTAACCACTGAGCTATCACGTCAACACCCACAATCACTTACAACTGTCTACATTCACAGGACGACCCCGCCCTCTGAGCTATAAACTAAAATATGTTATACAGGCAGAGTAAACCCTTACCAAGGCAACCAGGCTCTAGATGAAGACTATCTCAACCCCTACCTAGGCTCCCTAAGAAAGACACAACCCAAAATGTCTTATCAAGTTGTAAAAGCTCTTAAATTGTCTGGATATGAAACACCTTACACAACAGCAGGCTTTAAAAACAGCACAAAGATGTTCTCGCTGCGTCTGGTGAGAAATGATATTCCAGAAAAAGAAGGGAGGGGAAAAGCTGTTAAATCCACCCAACAGACCGTCTGGACTTAGAGGGTTTCACGGCACTAGTCATGAAATCTCCAATACACTGCTGTCAGCTGGCAGGCGTCCGCACACAAACACACACATGCACATCCACATCCACACACACATACAGCGCTGGGATTAATCCTAAATTTGGTTGGCAGCCACCGACGGGCTCATGTAGATCCAGCTGAATATCAAAACATATTCGGAAGGGATTTTCAGGACAGGAATTAACAGTCCCAGAACGAAAAGAGCTCTGACACAAACAGAACCGAACAGCGAACACTGGTAGGAAGACAGGAAATACCTCCTTTTAATATTATATTTTAATATACATACTATACATTTGCTGCACATATGGCTTCAGATGGAGGAGGGAGGAGGAGGAGAGAAAGGGGAATAAGGTGGTAAGACATGTGTTTTCAGTCTTGTGTTTGAAGTGATTTTTATGCAGACAGCTGAGAGATTCCTACATTCATTCAGCCACCGTGGGTACAATTACAAAACAACTGTCCTCAGAAGAGGATCTAAATACCTTAAAGAGCCATTCTCTAATTTTCACAAATACTAGAACTGATCCTGAATTGAGCACACAATAAAAAATAAAAAAAACTACTGAAAACTGAGTGTCTGAGCCCAAACTACCCTCTGAACACACAAACACACACCAGCAAAAACTCAACAGGAAACATCAGATATTTGAAATAATTTACTGGGGTAAAAGTTACTTTGAGGACACTTTAGCTTCTTAGGGTTTATTCAAAGGTATTAAACATGGAAAAGACTACTGGACCATGAGTAAATACATTATGCAACAAGCTCATAAAATATTAAATGTGCTTAAAATATTCATTTCGGCGGTCAGAAGGAAGAAACTAACAGATTGTGTAGCTCCTTGGGTCTTTAATAAGCAGTTTTAAACCTTGTATGGATAGATGTGTGGAGCAAGGCATTCAAACTGTCTGGGTTGTGGGTTTGAATCTCACTGCAGTCACCCATAAAAAAAATAAAACCCTCTTAAAATGCTCAGAGACACTTTTGGAAAAGTGTCCACCACACGGTGTATAAATATCTATCAGACTGATCCATGACTTCACTGAGGAATCTCTCAAACTTTGGGGGAGGCCTTCTTTACGACAGCTGGGCAGGAAGCCAGACACACACCCAGCAAGCACTGGGTGCCTGCGTCACCAGTTGGAGCTATACATGTCCAAACAGGCCGCCGCATGTCTTATTTTAAACCTTTATTTATCCAGAATAAGTCCTTTGAGCGTGTCTGCTCTTCTGACTACTGACAACAGTAGTATAGATGCCCTTGAGTAGAAAAGACTTCTCATTCACATCTCCAACCCTCAATCGACTTCAGTTTCAAGTGCACTTGATGTACTCATTTTTTTAAAGTTAAAGTTTTTCAAGTGAGAGTTTTTCAAAACTCTTGAAAACCAACTTTTCCCCGGTGATCTGGGGATTTGAACTAACAACATTTGACCTTGAGGCAGGCTGATGGGATTGAGTATTACTGACAGCTCTTACTGTTGCTTTCAGCTATGGTTTCACCTAACAATAGTTTTCATTGTTGATAAATTTGCCAAACACAATCACAATTTCCCAGAGCCCAAAGTGACATATTCAGATTGCTTGTTTTGACTAAACACTCCAAAACCCAAAGATATCTAATTTACAATGATATAAAACAAAGAAAAGCAACCAATCATCACATTTGACAAGCAGAAACCAGCAAACATTTGGCAGTTCTGCTGTTATAACATTTTTTTGCCACATCTGTTTCAGCTGTACTTTCAGCCACAACAAAGGTCGAATAACCCAAAGACACTTCAGCAGTCACCAGGCACTCCTCAACTTTTTCACATCTGTAATTTTTCTTACATGTTCTTACGGGTCCCATCTCGTTTTCTGTTCTCCTTTCTTGCGTACAGCTGATTAATGCATGGCACGTACCTGTGTAAATCTCTCTGAAGCCATTCCTCAATCGGCTTTTTGATCTCAGTAATCTTTTACTATCTTATTTTGTAATCATTCCAGCAGTGCTTTGGTAACACATCAAATGCCGTGCCAATGAAGCTCATTGAATTGAAATCGACTTGTATTGAATGGCAGCCTGGCAGGCTGGCTGGCAGACCAGACAAAACGTGTTTGATGAGTGACATCAGAGCCGAGAAGTAAACCTTCTTAGAATTTATATTCATGTGCTTCCCCCTCCCACCTTAAATCATCCCCCCCTCGCTCCGTCCCTCCTTCTCTCACTTACTCATTTGGAAAGACATGAGAGGCGTTTTCACGGCAAATAACCACAAAGCTTTTGCATGTAAAAACAAACCAGCTGTACCTTGCAAGAGCTACAAAATACTAGACAGAGACTGGTTGCACCTGAACGCACAGGCAGAAGACAGAGAGGAAGAAAAAAGGAACAAAAACAACAGAAGAGAGCGGGATATGAGAGAGAAAATGATGGAAACGCATGACTCACCTGTGCGCTCGATGTAGTCGACACATTTATCGATGAAGAGTGGGATGGGTCGATCCAGGGTCACCAGGTTCTGCAGGGGAACACCAAAGTAGTTGCTCTCCCAGGTTCTCCGGGTGGGGGGGTACAGAGGCTTGGGGGGCTTGGAGGATTTCTGCTATAAGGCGGGATGAAAGAATAAGAAGTGGGATGAGATGAGATGGTAAGTGAGAGGAGAGAGGGTGAAAGAGGAAGGATGGAGGGGATAAGATTGGTAAGAGAAGTAATAAAGGAAAGTTGTAGGGAAGGAAGGAAGGAAGGAAGGGAGAGGAAAGGAGGGCAGGAGGAGAAAGGGGGATGGAAAGGTGGAAGAGAGATTAGATAACAGGAACGGACATGGAGGGGTACACAAAGAAAAGGAGGGAGAAAAGGGAGAAGAAGGGAGGAGAAATTGAGGAAATACAGAGGGAGGGATGGAAAACAGGAGAGAAGGAATGGGGAAGTAAAGATGAAGAAAACAGGAAATAGCAAGTTTACAGATGAGATTGAGGGACAGGAAAAGAGGAAAGAAGACAAATGGGATAATGAAGGAGAGACGAGTAGGTGGGGATGATAATAAGGGATGAGGGAAAAAGGAAGAGCATGAGGAGATAGAAAGAAAAAGGGGAAAAAATGAAAGAGGGAATTTAGAAAAAGACAAGGGAGAGCAGGATTGGAGGAGGAGAGAGGGTGACGAGAAGGCAGAACATATCAGAGGAAGAAGAAGAAGAGGAGGAGGAGGAAGAGGAGGGCAATCGGGAAATAGATCAGAAAGAAAGTTAGTGGGATGAAGGGAGAGAGAGGGAGAAAGCAGAGGGAGGTCCATGTGGAGGAAGACGAGAAGAAAGACGACAACAACAGACAAAACCGTTATTCAAGACCGGAGCTGGGACGAGTAACGAGGTGCCGAGGTGGCTTTGATTTCTCACACTCCTCTGCTCTTCAAAGTGTTGTCATGCCTACAGCGGTTAGGGCTCCTCTCTAATTGGCCAGGACGGCGACTAAACACCTTCCATTTTGTACCTTGTGGTTCTCCTTTCGCTCTCCTCTCTGATTATCAAAAGACAGCTTGAATGTTCCAACAATGCCCTGCATTCATGCAGCCATGTAGCGCTGGCGGCTGTTTCTATACTGATTTGCACACTATTATCTGATTCATGTCAGCCTGCTCGCTCACATGTGCGTTTGTGCACAATTGCTAAATAGCAGTATTGCCAACAGCCAGATTTTTTGTAAATTATATTTTTCAAGTGACTACAAGCAAAATCAGAGGTTGCTGATCAAGATTTGCAGTATTTTAAATAATACACGTTTGTTTTAACAATGATCAATTTCAGTTATAAAACTGGCAGAGGATCCATTTTGAGTACCTAGCACTGACTTAAAAAGTAGTTCATATTGCCATTTTAGATTCCAGACTTTTATCTCTAATGCGAATGTGCCTTAAGTAATAGGAATTAGTATACTGGTGCATGAGCATGCTCATGTGTGGGTGTGTGCACATGCAATGTATGCTAATGTGTGCTTTTAACTGCATTTTAAACAAAGCTGTTTGATTCATGCTAACATCTTTTTGTGTGTTTGTCTACAGAAAAGTGCTAGTTTAATTGCCATATGGGTATGCATACACTATTTGTCTTGGCGGTTTGATGATAATGGCTGAATGAAATGCACTTGCTTATATATTCGCGTATGTGTTCAGCAGTCTCATACAAGCCTTTAGAGAGCTGCTGCAAAGGTATCTTATCACAGATGCAGCCTCTGCTCTGATATTATACAGACAGAGCCTTACTGTTTTTAACAGTGCGTCTTTTATCAAGGTTTTTATTGGTTGTCTGGGGCCTGTAAGGTGGGGAGGCTCATAAACCATTTCAGCAGTGGGGCCAATCAATCAATTATCAAATTAGTTTATTCTCACTGTGAGTCCCCGGCCTATTAAAAACAGAAATCTGCTTATATCTCACACCCACACACTATACACAATCTCTTCTGCTCTCATTCACATACACACTCTTCTCTCACTCATATTCAATGCACTGAAGCCCTCTTTCAGTCACACAAGAAAAAAACACAAGAAAGCTTTGGCTCAGTGTCTTGGAGACTATAATATCTTTGCTGTCTTGCTTCTTTCTGTCTTTTGTTGCTCTATGAAGCACTTTCTCATCATCCTGTTTGCTAAAAGCAGTTGATAAAATTGACCTGACATTGAAACTCTGCAAACGTCTGATACATGACAGACAAGACTCACCTTCTTCGGTTCCTTTGGAGTCTTGGGCGTCTTCTTCTTCTTCATCTTCTTGTCCTCCTGCTCAGGGTCAGAGGTGATGGCGGGGTTATCTATCCCACCCTTCCAGGGGTCGGCAGGGGAGAGCAGTGGGTCCTCCTCGCTACCCCGATGGGCTCTTCCCTTTTTCTTCTTCTGCGTGGCGGGTCCAGACTCCTCCCCGTCGCTGTCAGAGTGGAATCGTCTTTGGTAGGCCTTCGTTTTGCTGAACAGGATTTTAGAACGATGTTTGTATTTTGACGGACGCCGTCCAGCCTGAGACTTCCTGTCAAATCCATTCTCTTCCTCTCCTCCATGAAGGCCATGTAACCCACCAAAGGAGTTTCTTATTTTGACCAGACGGCTGTGTGTGTCATCAGGCACAGCATATATGTCGTCGTTGTGGAAGCCCCTGGACCTTAGTAAGGTGTCCACAGGGTCTGCATAGTTGTCTGACGCCTCCACGTCCTCTGTGTGCGTCATTGGGCCTCGTGGCATCCTACGGTTGCTTCGCATGCCAGCCTCAATGGTTTTGAGCAGGTTGGGGTCCAGCTTTTTGACATTAGGTTTGGGGAGCACTGGTTTGGGCCGGACAGGTGGAGGCACTTTGTGGTTGCGTTCATGGTCTCCAACTGGCGTGCTATGGACTGGGTACTCATTGCCTTCTAGGTCAATCCGGTACTTGGCTCGCTCGCTGGGTGTGGGGAGAAGCTGAACGTCATCACCTATTGGACTGTAAGGTGGGGGAGCCTCGTTATCATCATCAGATTCTGGGTAATAGGTGTGGTAGGCCGGGGAATGGCTATGGGGCGAGGTGGGGAAGACGTCCTCACTGGCACCAGTGGTGCACTCCCGTGATGAGCTGTCAAACAGGAAGGAGCTCTCAATGCTCAGTTTTTTCTCAAGGACTTCATTGAAGAAGGGTGTAAAAACCTCTGTCTGCCGATGATACTGTGACAGTGAGTAAAGTGCCGTAAACTTGGCAGCAATCTCTGTGGCAATGTGCTCCCCCTCCGTCATCAACTCCTTGATGGCATCATTCTCAAAGAAGTCTGCCTGGCTGTCTGTGATTGCCACCATCTGGACAGGGATCACGTCCTGGACTTCAGCCAAGAACGCTCGCAGGGTCGCCATAGAAGCCTTGCGTTTGGCAGAGTAGACTAAAATGTAGCCGTGCACCAGTTCATCTTTGCGGACACCGATAGCAGAGTGGTAGGAGAGGACAGTGACCTGGATCCTCCTCCTGCTGTCCCCGATGATCTTGTCCAGTATCAGTGTGTTGCTCTGGCCTGGCTGCCCTGCGCTACAGCAATGTGAGTCTAGGAAAGGCGAAAGGATGAGGTCAACACTGAAGGGATCCCAGCACATGGCGCACATGACTATCCTAAGGTCTGTCTCTGACATGTCTTTGATAGACGGTAGTGGGGCCAAGACATCAAAGTTATGCTTTAGCCCCTCCAGCACTGCTCGGAGACCCTGCTTAATTTGGAACTCTGTGAATTTACGTGGAAAGGCCCCAGAGGGGATGTCAACAAAGGTGCACTGCAACTTGTTTGCCAGCTGTTGGCCCTGGTGCCTCAGGATAGGTATGTTTTTGCAAACATTGTCCCTCTGATTTGCCAGGATGAGAATGAACGGTAGTGGCTGAGCAAACCTGTCTCTCCTACTCTGTGCTATCTCTGCTCTGATCCTGCCTATGCAATCTCCAATACAGTTGAGTGACTCTATGGAGTTGAACACACAAAAGCAGCCATGTGGCTTGAAAGTGTTGACCCATGTATGGCTGAAGAGCAGTGTGGAGTTGACATCCACAGGAAGAAGCTCAAGTTCATAAATTTTACCATCCAGGGTGTACTCATCATCTGTGGACTGAGCTCTAATCTCATTGGCTAGCTCCTGTGAGAGACCCTCCCTTCCCAGGAGACAGAGGTTGATCTTATCGATGTTGGCACTGTTATAGTAGAGATTAGAGCGTCCGTGGTCGAGCTGCACCAGCCTGTTCGCTAAAACCTGCTCCACTTTCAGATCCACACAGTTCTGCCCGCTCAGGCATGTCTCCTTAGTGGGATGGTAAACAAACCCAATGTGTTTGAGGAGGAGCGACTCTCTATCTGGGGCAAGTTTCTGCAGTGCTCTGTATCTGGGCTCCTCATTCAGCACACTGTGAATTTCGCTCATCTTGTCGCAGCTGGGGGTGGCATTCAGGTCCAAGTCATAGAATAGCTCAGCATGCTCAAAAAGCATTTCCTGAAAATCCTCTTTGGCCCTTTCAACTATTTCCTGCTGGTGTCTACAGTAAACATCCCTCCTATCTGATTCTGTGATGTACTTGTAGGCCTCGTCCTCCATGACAAAGCACATGACTTCCTCCCAAGGCTGTCCTGCACTGATAAAATGAACCCTGTCCAGCGTCTTCCTGAACCTCTCTTTCATCTCCATCCTCCTCTTCTCAGACAGCAAGTGCTGGACGTGGTTATGGTAAATTCTCTCACCATCAGGTGTATCGAGGAGGTCAAAGGGTATCCTGCGGTCACTGATGTCAATGTGGTCCGTCTCATCCCAAGGCGTATGTTCCAGAACCACAAACCAGTACTGGAAATCAGGCCGGTTTCGGATGACACTCTGTGCCTCAGGCCATGAGAGGTGTTCAACCTCCTCCAGGTTATTGAGGAGGTTGTTAAGGGTTTTCGGTAGTGTTGTCAGGTACTCTTCCCTCCTCCTCTTGATGTGCTCCTGCTTCAGTTGTGCAATGTGCTTTGTGAACATGTTGCGTGCTTTCCTGGTGCCCTCCAAGGTGATGAACTCGTCATACTCATGTTGGCCCTTCAGATTATTAACCACTGTTTTCCACGTGGTGTGGTAATCTCTCACCGTGTGCACCATCAATTTCTCAAATCTATCTGTTACTGAGGCAACAAGCTGCCGTTGAATTTTATAGGCCTCCAGGTATGGCACAGTTTTTGGCTTCCCTCTTGTTTTATCCAGTTGCTGGATGAGGGCGTTGAAGCAGAGCTCCACGTTGACATTGGAGCGGCCTGAAGTCTCAATTAGCAGCAGGTTCTTCTTGCTGGCAACAAAGGCTTGCAGGTCCCTCAGGTGCTGGTCCACACATTCATCACATTTTGTGGCAGCGACAACGATAGGCTTCTTTGACTTGACAATTTGGGAGTAGAGGCTGTTGACAAACTTCATTTGGTCATCAAACTTCCTATTGCAACCCTTGCTAACATCGATGCAGAGCATAAAGCCATCGATGTTCAGCTTCCCATCAGGCATCTGCTTCTGGTCAAAGTCCTGCTCTAAGCCCAGTTGGTCAGTGCAGATGTACATAAGCTTCTCTGCCGACTGGAGCTTGGTTGCTGCCGCCCGTTTGGTGTATGGCTGCAGGTTCGTACTCCGATGCGGAAGAAACGTCTGGTCATCAATGAACTCTGTTTGTTCGATGATTTGGATTTTACAGTCCAACCCATCGTCCCCTCGATGGGACACCTCCCCCCAGTACAGGAAGTGGTCATTGTTAACCACACGTCCCCCAAAGTCTATTGTGCTCAGCACGGAGGTGTGCTCCGAGTAGTAGCTGTCCGCATCAGGACGCACATATCGGTTGCACAGGCAGGACTTGCCCACGCCACAATTTCCCTTCTCTTTCTCCGTCCCCGAGAGGCCAACCACACTGACGGCGAATGTCGGGGGGCGCGCATCCTTGTTCTTGGCCATTATATCCCCCCGTTCATCGCTAACTTGGTCACTTCCGGGAAAAAAGTTCAAGATATCATTCCAGTTCTGCTTGTCAGTGGTACAGAGGCACATTCATTCTGATTTCCCCTTGGTAGTAGTGAATCCCCTTCCAACTCTATGTATCTCTCTCAGTTTCTATCCTGGGTCTTCTTTAAGCTGGGATAGAACAGCCGGCTTCTCCTTTTATCACCTGCCTGCAAGACATGGAATTCACAATTAGGAAAAGATAAAGGCAAAACAAACAAAAACACATTTGCACTGATTTGTCCTCAGAGCACTTCAGTCTCCTTATCACAAATAATATAATTAGCTTTTGTTTCTCTGCATATCCCTCTGGGACGCACATGTACATGCGTGCACAGTGTGGTGATTCAAAACAAATCAGACATGTTAATTTGGCATAACACAAAGTTATCAGAAAATTAGACAAAGGTACACATTATCACACTTGTGCAGGACAAAATAATCCCTCCTAAATGATAAAAGGTTTTTGTTTGGCCTTTAATGTATGTATTAGCAATAAAATGTGCCGGTCTTAAAACACTACCATAATTGGTTTTTAATATAGAAATTTTGTGAAAAAACCTCCTGCATTTCTGAAAAACCAAGAAAAATGTGGTTTTAAAAACTGTAATATCAAAATAAACTTTTGAGAAGACAAAAACAAAAGTGTGACAGTACAACTTATATAAGAGAAAGGGAGAGCTCAACAATGTCACTTTTCCCCTCACAGAGAAAAAGAAGTGCTTTCAACCAATTTGTGCCGAGGCAGGATAAAAATGGCATGCAACTCCAGCCCTTTGACAGCCACTGACCTAGAAATGATTTGCTTCGCTGTGAGAATGAAACGGAGAAAATAAATCAGTTCAAAGATTTGCTATCATGATCGGCACATCCTAGGGGTACATGATTAAGGCTAAACGTATAATCCTGATTATTTTGCCTGTAGTTCTCGTAATATATTTTGCCTGACATGATTATTAATCCTAATTAGCAATCTTGATTATTTGTGGGACGAAATTATTTTGCTGCTTGCACCTTGTCTATTCAACATCAACAACCAGGTGAAATTAAATGCATCACTACTGACAATACTAATATTCAGCAATTACAGATTGCAATAACTAAAAATGTGGCAAATGCATCTGATTGACTGTTCAACCTTTCTGTCAGTATTATCTGGGATTGCCAGTCAAATAAGCCTGAACCCTTCCATGACCTAACTAGCGGCTGATAACTGATAACTGCTGAGAGAATTGCAGTCATTATTGTGTTTTACAGAACGATGGCAATCAGCCAGTGAATTTGCCTGTGAGCTGGAACTGCTAGCTGCAGCACGACGGCATGCTGAGCCTGAGAAACTGCAGAGCAGGAATTCGGTCCACTGAGACGAAGTAATGAGGTTTCCCCCTGACTGTTTATAGATGCCAAGGTGATGATGTCACCTGAGCGGGGGTTTTGTGCAAAGAAATAGACTTTTGTAAGTTCAGCAGATCTACAGCAACCTTAAAAAACAAACACTTATGGAATAAGAATTCCAAAACAAGGAGGATACATGAAGTTACTCACTGAATTCCATTTTCTAATATATAAAAGAGATTACGAAATCAATTTGTGAGCCCACAGATATAGGGGAAACTTGCTCAATTACCTGCAGGTAATGTGCATTAGTCACCTGATCTATGATTTGGGTGCCTCAAACCGGGAGCTCCTTGTCCCTCAAACACACCCATGGTATTAGATGAACAAACCGACCAGCAGGTCTGTCAGGTTTACAAATCTATCCAGTAGCCCCTACAATAGCCTCTGTGCTGCTACATGTGCCACACCTGACTATAGCAGGCAGCGGAGGAGAAGTATACCTGAGCTTATGAACAGGTGAAGTACACGTGTACAGTGCATCCGGAAAGTATTCACAGCGCTTCACTTTTTCCACATTTTGTTATGTTACAGCCTTATTCCAAAATGGAATAAATTCATTTTTGTCCTCAAAATTCTACACACAATACCCCATAATGACAACGTGAAAAAAGTTTTTTTGAGATTTTTGCAAATTTATTAAAAATAAAAAACTAAGAAATCACATGTACATAAGTATTCACAGCCTTTGCCATGAAGCTCAAAATTGAGTTCAGGTGCATCCTGTTTCCACTGATCATCCTTACGATGTTCCTACAGCTTAATTGGAGTCCACCTGTGGTAAATTCAGTTGATTGGACATGATTTGGAAAGGCACACACCTGTCTATATAGGGTCCCACACTTGACAGTGCATGTCAGAGAACAAACCAAGCATGAAGTCAAAGGAATTGTCTGTAGACCTCCGAGACAGGATTGTCTCGAGGCACAAAAAAAATATCTGTTGCTTTAAAGGTCCCAATGAGCACAGTGGCCTCCATCATCCATAAATGGAAGAAGTTCGGAACCACCAGGACTCTTCCTAGAGCTGGCCGGCCGTCTAAACTGAGCAATCGGGGGAGAAGGGCCCTAGTCAGGGAGGTGACCAAGAACCCGATGGTCACTCTGTCAGAGCTACAGCATTCCTCTGTGGAGAGAGGAGAACCTTCCAGAAGGACAACCATCTCTGCAGCAATCCACCAATCAGGCCTGTATGGTAGAGTTGCCAGACGGAAGCCACTCCTTAGTAAAAAGCACATGGCAGCCTGTCTGGAGTTTGCCAAAATGCACCTGAAGGATTCTCAGAGACATCCTGGATGAAAACCTGCTTCAGAGCGCTCTTGACCTCAGACTGGGGTGACGGTTCATCTTTCAGCAGGACAACCACCCCAAGCACACGGCCAAGATATCAAAGGAGTGGCTTCAGGACAACTCTGTGAATGTCCTTGAGTGGCCGAACATCTCTGGAGAGATCTGAAAATGGCTGTGCACCGATGCTTCCCATCCAACCTGATGGAGCTTGAGAGGTGCTGCAAAGAGGAATGGGAGAAACTGCCCAAAGATAGGTGTGCCAAGCTTGTGGCATCATATTCAAAATTGCTGTAATTGCTGCCAAAGGTGCATCAACAAAGTATTGAGCAAAGGCTGTGAATACTTATGTACATGTGATTTCTTAGTTTCTTATTTTTAATAAATTTGCAAAAATCTCAAACTTTTTTTCACATTGTCATTATGGGGTATTGTGTGTAGAATTTTGAGGACAAAAATGAATTTATTCCATTTTGGAATAAGGCTGTAACATAACAAAATGTGGAAAAAGTGAAGCGCTGTGAATACTTTCCGGATGCACTGTATGTGCACATACACTTATAAGTGGCACTAATGCCCACAAGCAAGGCATTCATGAGGGCAAAAACTAATGACTATTTCCATTATTGACTGTTGACTGATCATGTTACTGTTTATTTATTTATTATAAAAGCCCATCACAAATTAACAAAGTCCAAGAAGTGATGGTTTTAAATTGCTTTCTTAGTCCAACCAACAGCCGAAACAATCCCAAATATAAATACTGAATTTATAACATTAAAGAGTTAATAAAAAAGAGCCTCTCTTCTCGCTGGTGACCCTGCAACTATTAAAAATGTGGAATCTTTACTTAAACCATCAATTGCAACAACTGCAATCTACTAATTTCATGTTGATCAGCTAACCAACTGATTATTACAGCCCTACGTTCCTCCCCAGATTCCCATCCACACCACAGTGTTTGAGAAGATCAGTCACCCAAATCCAAACATCTGGTTTGCATTTTTGTCAGCCAATATCAAAGTCCATGTTCACTCCGCTATTGACGCACAGGGTCGATACAAGACTCATGAATAAATGTTAACATGACGAGAGGAATGATAGTAGTGCTAGCCAGTTAGCTGTGTACCATATACACCTGGATGGAGCATGACTGTGATGGTCCTATTACTGCAAACAGCCAACGCTACAGCCCAAACTGCATTTGTGCTGCCCTAATAGCTAAAAGTAGCCTTGTGCATCATGATTAGTCTATTCACTGTGAGGCTGCAGGGGGGATTAAGGTATCACTTGGCAAGCTGGTTTTAGAGATGACTAAATGGAGTTAAGCCCTGAAACACAGCAGAACACACCGCAGAGGATGGGAGAACTTTTAAAGCTGCACCCGGCTGGATTTTTAGGTAAAAATAAACTTTTTATTTTTTAAGCCTAAATCACAAAGCAGGGCTCCAACAGAGAAGAGCGATCTGTGTATTTTAAATGAGGCGCCACTGACTCATTATGTTTTCCCAGAAGAAATTCTTATCTCAGGTACAGGCAACAGTCCTCCCACAGGAAGAGATGAATCAAAACTTATTAGCAAAATCCAAACTGACTCCTTTTAAGCAAAGAGGGAGCTCTCCGGACACCCCAAACATTACATCTTTCCCTCTCTCCCTTTAGTATAAATCATGACAGACCAGCCAGGGCTGTGGCAGTCTACCAACCCCGCCTCACAGGATTTCTGGGTACTCGCTTTCAAATTTTTAAACCATTACCTGTCACTACAATTTTTCAGCTGCCAGCGCTCAAAGTTGCATAATGCGGTTTTAAATTTCAGCTTCATCATCATCATCATCATCATCAGAGCAACAAAACACAACACAGAAACTACTCAAACTTTCTCAAATGTTAGTCTCGATATGAATCCAAAATCCAACAGTTTCCTCTATAAGTAGTCAGTTAGTCTGATTCAAGCGTGTAATAAGAGGTGAGGCCATCATTTTATAAATGGATTATGAATAATTTTGATATAACTAGGTTAAGTGGTGACATTTTCTTAATTTTCTTACTGTCTACAGATAGCTCAGATGTTTTTTAAGCAGAAAGCACGATGTCACCCTCCTCCAGAGTCAGGTCCAGACCTGAAGCCATGCCTCACTCATCTCACTTCCTCTTCCCGAGGTGTCGATGATGTAAGAACAACAGTTTATAGGCCAACTGATTCGATCAACCGTGCCATCACTCAGAGCAGGGCTTGTCAGCACCAATGCCCTTGTGTGGTTTGTTGAAACTGATACCAATATTGAATATTTCCCACCATATTAGCATATGCCAATACCAATATGTATTCTTGTACTGGTCTTAAAGCAGACCCGCGTGCAAAGCTTTTCAGACATGCCTATCCACTTATATCAAGTTGATATCAGCGCCTCAGCATCTCTGCTCAAGTCTCTCAAATGGACAAGAAAATAAATGTAAAACATTCTCTTCCGTGACTATCTGGATGGGAAATCAGAAAATTGCCAGCACGACAGTTGATGGGAATAATTTAGTTCAATGTTACTAAGCAGAGGAACACAGCTTTGCTCCAAACACAGCCGGTTCAAGAGAAAAGGATGAGGAGAAAACCCCTGAAAAGACTGACTGTGTTGATAATGACAACAAGATTGGGTCCCACTAATAATTGATGCTTTTAACAATCTCTAACTCAGGATTTGTGTATATTTTATATGAGGAGTACACAGAGGGCTGCAGATAAAAGCCGGACTATCCCTTTAAAGAGAGTTTGGGTAAAGGGCAATGGGAGCTGCAGCAGGACAAACCCACTGACCTGACTGACTGACACACAACTAAAATAAAGTTAACAAGCTGCTAATGACAAGTGAGATTAAAACTTCTCATCACATCTGAGACGAGTGGGGCGTTTAGTGTGTAAAAAAAACACCCTGGTTAATGTCGGAAAATGCAATACGCTGCCCAGTGGCACTCCTGGATCTGAACCTCCACCCACCCATCCACCCATAATGATAATGTTAGTGATTAGCAGGACATTAACGTTGAAAACTGGCAACCCAGCAACTTCCAAACGAACTCAGAATAGGTTAAAACATGAATTAAATGACCGATAAAAGCCAGAATAGTGCGTGTGAAGGCAGCACAGTCGTTGAGCTGTGAATTTTCTTTTTATTTCTAAAGTAATTGTTGTTTCGTTGTATTAAAACCAATCGAAAAGGGTGAATATCACGTAAAACGTCAAACTCCACGGGGATTAAAAAAGAAAAGAGGCACAACCGGAGAAAGAGGGTGAGTTACGGGAGTTAACGACTTCGTTAAGCACCAATTTAAACCAACACGTTAACGTTAATGCGTCAGTGCATCGGAGCCAACACTCACAACCACAGCACCTGACACGGCCGTGGTCGACTTTGTCCTGGGCCCGGCCCGGCCCGGCCCGGCCCGGCCCCGATCCCCCAGGAGAGAGAGGGAGAGGAAAAAACCCACCTTTCCAATTCCGATCGGCTAACATTAGCCGAGCTCTGTTGGCCTCGCATGCCGAGAGGGGGAGAGGGATACTCGGCTAGCTCGCGTTAGCGACACCAAACCCAGCCTAACGCTGGAAAGAAAGCGGTTCGGAATCACAACCTGGGCTAATTTGACAGCCCGGACTCCTGTTCTCATCCCCGGTTTCCCTGGCCCCAGGACAGCGCAGTCCTGGGGCCAGGCTTCGCCCGCAGAAAAGAGTGCTAGCTAAGCTAATGAAGTCCCAATCCCAGTGCAAATGCATTCCCCTACCCACCTAATAACATGGTCGCTCCCAGATCCACATACCACGGAAAACGGGAGAACGCGTTCCCACATTACAAGGCAAAAAAAACAACTCCTTTTCACAGTCCACAATCTGCGGTCATTGGTGTCCTTAGTTGGCGGTGCAGTCCCCGGTCCGCCCGTGTTTTAGGGTATTCTGGAGCTGCTGGTGTGGTGTGGTATGCGCTGTAAGCCGAGACCTGGTTCTCTCTGCGCCCTCCCCTCTCAGCAGCTCCGCCAGGCAGTAATGGCGACTCTCTCTCCTCCACTCTGAGTCTGTGTCTCTCTACCTCTCCATTCAGTCTCTCTCTCTCTCTCTCTCTCTCTCTTTGTTCTTAAAGTATTTTGTGACTTATTCCTAAAATGTTCTATACAAAATGATTGATTATATTATTTTGTCCACTTTTTTAATGTATATAGCTGATTATTGACCCTGGAAATAGTAGATTGGCTAAAAAACAAAAACAAAATGAAACTGAAACTTAACTTTAGATCCATTTGACAAGGGAGCAAACTGCATCCAGTGGTTGAAAGCTCCAGAAAAAGCTAGTAAGCAGACCTTGTGTTTAGTTCTCTCTCTCTCTCTCTCTCTCTCTCTCTCTCTCTGTCTCTCTCTCTCTCTGTCTCTCTCTCATTTTGTGTGGCAGTACATGTAAAGTCATTTTTATTGCCATGCAAAATGGCAAATAAAGCCAAAAGACAGTGGGGATACAACTTAAATTTCCGATGAAGAAATAATGTGTGGTTCCTAAAGGAAAATGTAATATTAATTGATACATTAAAACATAATAAATATGTAGTATATATAATCATAATCTCTGTGCATTGTGTATGTATTAGTTAGTAATTAGCGTGGTAACTTGATTAAGCACATGTACAGTATTTGGTAAAATGCACCATATAAGCACAAGACAAACTGAAGTAATTAAGGTCTTAAAGCTGGATTTTTATTCAGGGCCCCTGTAACAAGATGGAGCCTCAAGATTTGGTGCCTTGATAAACGGCTTCCACACACTGTCACATTTGCTGTAACTATTCGGTGTTGTTTTTCTGCTTGCTTTTTTGTTTGTGATTTGGCTTTCATCTAACCATTTTCTGCCACTTATCCGGGGCCGGGTTGCTGTGGCAGCAGGCTGAACAAGGTAGTCCAGACGTCCCTCTCCCCAGCAGCGTTTTCCAGCTCCTCCGGGGGGGATCCTGAGACATTCCCAAGCCAGATGAGATATATATATATAATCTTTCCAGCATGTTCTGGGTCTACCCCCAGGGTCTCCTACCAGTTGGACATGCCCAAAAAGACCACCAAAGGAAGGCGCCCAGGAGGAGGATCCTGATCAGATGCGTGAACCACCTCAACTGGCTCCTTTTGACGCAAAGGAGCAGAGGTTCTACTCTGTATGTCTGAGCTCTTTACCTTATTTCTAAGGCCCAGCTCAAAAAGCACTTTGAGGAACACGTCCTCTGTGAAGGAGGTGGAGTTTGAAGACTCGGGGAGGTCTTACCCATATCCCTGGCAGAGGTAGTTAAGATGCTCCTCTAGGACAAGGCACCAGGTGTGGATGAGATGCACCCTGAGATGCTGAAGGCTCTGGACATTGTTGGGCTGTCTTGGCTGACACGCCTCTTCAATGTTGCCTGGAGGTCGGGGACAGTGCCTGCAGAATCGGACTAGACCAAGGTGGTGGCTCCCATTGCTCTAATTATCTGGACATCACACTGCTCAGCCTCACTGGGAAAGCTTATGCCAGGCAGCTGGAAAGGAGGCTCTGACCAGTTGTTGAACCTCAGATCCAGGAGGAGCAAGACCTGGTTGTGGAACAGTGGACCAGCTCTTCACCCTTGCAGGATTACTAGAGAGGACGTGAGGACAGAGGACAAAAAACAAACAAAAAAACCTGCAATGTTTATATGACCTACATGCAGTATCACTGTATTAATATTCATGCATGTATGTTTAGTGTTCCTGTGTCTTTCTCCCTCTTTATCATTGTGTAACTATCTCTCTCATCCTGTTTATATAAATATATAATACACATCTCTATCTGTCTTTGTGTCTCTTTTCTTCATTTCAATAATCCTCTTTATTGGCATGAATGTTAGATGAACCATGTTGCCAAAGCATCTAAATACAAATTAAAAATCTCTCTCTCGCGCTCTCGCTCTATCACTCTCTCTGTGATGTAATTATGTTCATGGATTTTCTTCCATGAAAATTGTTTAATTATGTATAATGTTCCTGTAAACGAAGAGGAAAAAAAGAGCAAATTTGCTCAACAGGAAATGGAGGTTCAGATGGTGGATGAATGCGTTGTGTCTGTGTAATCATCATTATAAAGTAGCCATAGCTGCTGTATCTTTCCTACTTTTTAAACATAGAGAGCTAAAACAATTAGTTTAATTAATCAATCAATCAGTTGATTCATTGTTTTCCATTTTCATCTCACAGTGCATGCTCAGTTTTCCTTTAACAAGTAAGTTAAAACAACATTTCTGAGACGTTGCAGTCGCAATGTTGACAGTAATGAAGAGAAACACTGCAGCCGCTGTTAGATAATGGTGGGCCGTGGGCGCACACAGTAGTCCTCAGTGAAAACCCCTCATTTATATTTCAGTTGTTCTGGGCTGGGATCAATATGGGCCGCTGGTTCCAGTGGATTCCCTCGAGTGCAATGCTGTGTTAATGAGCCTCAGAGCTCAGAGAGGCTACACAGAGTGAACCGACTCCGCGGGGATGGGTCAGAAAATCTAAAATTAACCCTGAAATTAAAAGACATATAAAGCATGAAATACTTCCTAAATTTAAAATGTTGATAATATTTTAAATCCCAGAGAAAACTGCCCTTCTTCCTCAGAAAAATCTCCTAAAACTCAACAGTTATTGCTCTGCAGATGCTCTGTGTCTGTCTCCATTCAGTAGTTTGATGTATTGTTCTTCTTCCTCTGGCAAAATGTAAATGAGGAGACGTCACTTCTAAATATATCCAGCAGCAACACTGGAATCTGATATCAGAAAATGTTTCTGTAATCTAAAACACGGATGATGTTTGGGTTCAGCGTGTCAGAATTAAAGAGTGGGGGCCTCTTTTTTTAGAGCTGCCATTTTGCACCAATGATGTAACAATCCCTCAGGGACAGATCCATCAGAGAAGAGGAAACACAGAGGCCAGTTTGTACACCCTCAGGAGTGGGACAGAGACCAAAATCCAATGTAGCTCAGGAACAGCTACCCCAAAGAATAAAAGGGCATTTCATTTTATTTATGTACATATATACCTTTTCATTTAAAAATCACTCTGCATTCTAGAGTTGAAATAGTTGTTCTTTAATAATCCAGTAATCATTTAACTCATTTTTAAAGGAATAGTTTGACATTTTGGGAAATGTATTGAGTTGGACAAGATCAGTACCACTCTGATATCTGTCCATTCAATGTAAGGCTACAACCAGCAGCCAGTTAGCATAGCTTAGCATAAAGACTGGAAACAGGGGGAAACAGCTAGCCTGTCCCATAGTAACAAAATCCACCTACCAGCACCTCAAAAGCTCACTAACTGACATTTGTATATCTCTTTGTTTAAGTGCAATAACCCACCGAAAAACCACAACTTGTTGTTTTTTACAGTTGGATAATACGTTACATTTAACGAACAGATATGAGTGGTATCAATATTCTCATCTAACTCTCTGCCAGAAAGGGAACGAGTGTATTTCCCAAAATGTCGAACTACTGCTTCTAATCTAAAATGCCAAAAATGCACTTCTTCTAGCTTCATTTACTGCTTTTCTCGGTTTTATATAATTGTAAATTGCATATCTTCGGATCATGGACTGTTGATTGTTGCTTGGACAAATTAAACAATCTGAATACAGGTATGTCAACATGGGCTTTGGGGAAATGTAATGGCTAATTGTAATTACAAATCAAGTGATTAATCCATTAACCAAGGAAAAAACTGGCAAATTACCCATTGACGAAAATAATCATTAGTTGCTCCCCTACTGCATTTGTACAAAATGTATATGATAAAATACATATGCCATGTTTGATATCCATCCTCCCATCTATCCATTATCTATACCTGTTATATCAGGCTATCACAGGGCATAGACAGACAAGCCTTTTACACTCACATTCACACCTGTGGGAAATCTGAGCCTTTACTAAAGACTCAAAAGAGGAAGCATCAAGTGCAGCATGTTGTTGTATTGTTTGTATTTTGTGTCACCACAGGTCCGGCCTCTCAGGAAGTGCATGCTGCTACAACAAGTCCTTACTCTGGATCATTTTTAACCCACATTCTTGGGGTTTTTCACAAGCCCGCATTGTTGAAGGGTATTTTGGGAAATGTAGTAAACCAACACAAAAGTAGAAGTTGTTGAGAAGAGTGTTTGTGTGTTATTTGGGGAGTTACAGAGTGTGTGCAGTGCAGTCAGTGGCTGCCACCGACGACCCCTGCTGCCGGCGCTGCACCATCAGCACCTCCATATGGAATCTGCAGATTTTTCACTTTCTGTGAGCCTTTCATGTTTCACACCTTTCTGGTTTGTAAAATCCTGACAGGGCGTTTTTTTCCTTTTCTCAGCATGCATCCAGATCCTTCACTTCTCCCTGAGTCTCAAAGTTTGTGGGGCTGTAACACACAGCGCTGTCAAAGCTGGGGGACGACTGCAGCAGCACGGGTCCAGGAAAGAAGAGACGGAGCAGGGCAGAGCTCTCTTCTTCAACCTCTGCTGACCAGGTTCCTCTGAGCAAGGCAGGATGTAGTGACGCTTCTGCTGCAACCAGAAGTAGAAACAAGAAGTTCAGTCATTCATTAATTATCACGAGTATAAGACGAACAAAATGTAGTTCCTGTGGAACCACAAGCCCACATGAAACAAGTAATTAAGATTAAATTCAACACAGCAGGCACAACAAGGACAGAATAATATGTACAGTAAAACTTCATTTTCCCTTCTTCATCTTGAGGAACGAGTAAAATATCATCAAAAAAGAATAGGGAAGCGCTGAAGTTAGAACTCTTTTTAAAGGAATATGATTGTTTGCTTGCAGAAAGCAGGAGGAAACAGTTAGCCTATCAGAAGTACTTTCCTACAACTCCAAAGCTATTTGATTTACACATATCGTCTGTATGTTACACTGATATAATAAGACATGTTTTGGAGATGTTGGAAGTTGTATTCTTCCTCTTCTGATGGAAGTTAGCAGTCTTTGTGCCATGCTAGGCTAAACACATCCAGTCAGAGGTTTGTAGGTTGTAGGTGTGTTTAACGATGGAGATCTGCCTTCACAGCTAGTTAGACATATTTCTTTGACTGTCTTCGGCCATTACTTTCTTCTCCTGGCAGCTGTGACCACAGCTTCTGTGTCACCGTCAGCTGAACACATGAATAATGAATACGATGTCTGAATGTGAGCGGCGATAAGAGAACTTGTAATGAGTTGCTTTCCATCGCTGGCGACAAGAATGTAAAGCATCTAGTGCAAAATGTACACGACTCCCGTCTAACACATTAGCAGCCATTAGCATTGCAAATGTAACGCTCTCCGCTGATGACAGAGCAGAAGACACGTAATGCTGCCTGTTAACTGACAGGTGCAATAAACGAAGTGGAGACCTTTCTCTCTACGTATGTGAGCGTTTCTGGAAAGTAAATGTTAATGTTTGAAAATGGTTGCAAATAATAATGAAAGGTAGTATCTGAGTCAAAGTTAAATGTTGCAAACAGCTTTCTAGATGATATAAATTAATTGTTCATATACAGTTTATTGATGTAAGTTAATTGTCCTCAGATCTTGTCATATGTATGATTTTAAGCGGCCTCCCTGTTTGCTCGTTCTTCTTACAAACAGCACAGCTTAACAAGTTCCATAATAATTACAATAAATGTTACAAAAGTACAAAAATCATCTTCCTCACTGTATGAACACATTTGACATTTTTGTCACATGTGGAAAACCGGTAACCCTTAAAATCACAGGCCAGAAATAAAAAAATTCACATGTAAAGATTTCACATTTGGGTTCATGTGAAATATGTGAAATTTAATATCACATGTGAATCATGTTTCCTATGTGATATATTCTCATAATGGGCACGTGTGTGAATTTTAACATTTGCTCTTTTTTGTATGTTTTTTTAATGTTTTTTGCATGAAAGTCGTTGATTAGAAAAAAGAGCAAATAAGTCACAAATACGTGTTGTTCATTTATAAAGCTCACATCTCTTCTCTCACTTAAATATATGAACTCCAGTACAGCATCCAGGAACTACTTAACCTTAGACACCCCTCATGGACGCACTAATGTGGGCAGAACTGGTTTCAGGTTACAGTCCTCTCTGTGATTTTAAAACTTTATTATCTTTATTATATGATTCTTGTACCTGTTCTGATGAATTCCTTGTTTATTGTGTAGTTGTGTTGTTTCTGTTTGCTGATCTTGTGAATGTTTCTTGCTTTCAGGTTTCTCTCGGAAAAGAGAATCTTTTTTAATCTCAATGAGACTGTCCGATTAAATAAAGATGAAATAAAATAAAATAAAAAAGCAGCTCTTTAATCTTTAAATAAACCTTTCTTTAAGAAAACAACTCACACAGTCACAGAAAAATAAAATGACCTCCCACCTAGAAAACAGAAAAAACTAACAAAAAAAAACAATTGGGAATTAAACTCTAGTCACAGCATCCATTATCTTTTTCTCTGATCACCTCTGCATTTCATACATAACGTGTTGCCCTCATCACGGGGTCTGTGATTATAATTTGTGCTTACATTAAATTAATCTGCCCCCTGCTCCTTGCATTTCCACATCAGACATGGATGCAGCAGGTCAGGACGCTTTCTGTGTCACATCTGGAACAGCTGGTCAGGACGGGCGCTCAGTCTCTCCAGTCTCCAGGAAACAGAAGGGCGTTGGTTAATGTGCCTTTGTTCACTTTCTGTGCAGGCGGCGTTTCTAGCTCCATTAACGGTCGTCTCACTGAGGAGTATGAGGCTGAGTGCTGCCTCCGCTGACGTGAAGAGGTCCTCCTGAAGTCAAGAACCATCTACTCCGTCTCGTTGACTCTGAGAGACATTGTTGTCCTTGCACCAGATCTCTGTGGGGCTGACTCATCCTTGTTAGCGAGGAGCTGCTCTGCTGTGGTATCATCAGCAGATTTAATGACATGATTGCTCTGATGTGTGGTGATGCAGGCCTGGGTCAGCGAGCGGGGGGGGGCATTGTTTAGTGTGGCGGAGCAGCGACTGTCTGAGGCCAGTTGCTAGGAGCTGCACAGTGATGGACTCTGTCTGGAGCGTTCAGTCAGCAGGGTCTGTGGACTGATGATGGAGTCAGTAAGCGGCTTTCTGATAGAAAGCTGATGGTTTTTGTCGTCCAGGTGTGATCGTCTGTGGTGAAGCATATTTTAATATAAGTGGGGTCCAGTGTCACACATCATGAACAGCTGCTTGACAGACTCATGGGCAAATCTGCAATACACAATATGTTGCAAAAATAGTGATCCATGGCACATCATTATAGTATTTTCCAAAACATTTCTCTTCATTTACATAAAGTACTATCAGGTTTGCAGCAGGTTTTGTCGACAGCTGAGTCATAAATTCTTGCCCTTGGTCAGCAGAGAGACATGACAGACAGACTTCCTGGACCAATCATAACTCGCCGTCTTTCACAGTCTGGGTGATGTCATCTGAAAAGGAGGTGCTAGGGACCGACTTCCTTCCTGGAACAAGAATGTAAACAACAACAATGAAAGAAAAGCCTAAAAAAACAAGGAAGAAACGACTGATCTTTCCTCTGTTTCACAGTTCGCAGCACAAACAACATCATTCATCTTTCACTTCAACATGTTTACAGCTGAAGAGCGCTCTGCGCTCCTATTGGTCATCGTCACTGAACAAGTCGTGGAGTTGTCGGGACGTCGTGAGGTGTCCCAGATACGGCATGGGTTGTCGTCCACTATGATACACTACACGGGATAAAATGATCAATTATTGCACCTGACACATATTGCCAATCCTGACGCCCTGCGTCTGTCGGGTCGGGCTGTTATCAGGCTGATATTGTGAAGTCTGAATCTACAGAGCTAAATGCTAATATTAGCATGCTAACAATAACAATGCGAACTGATGATGTTTAGCACATACAGTATAACGTTTACCATGTCCACCATCTTAGTTTAGCGTGTTACCATTCTAACAATGTCAACCTCGTGGTGGCGCCGGAGGAACAATCAGAGGATCACCAAAGTCAGTAGGATTAATCCTCTGGGAACCATGAATGTCTGTACAAAACTTCATGGCAATTTAATAGTTATTGAGATATTTGACAGACAGACAGACAGACATTGCCGTCCCTAGAGCCACGCCGCTGGCATGACTAAAAATATTTGCAGAATAATCAAAAAACATAAATTAATTTGGATAAAACGTAAGATATGAGATTCAGACAGATAATACCATTTACACAGAAGCTCATTTATAAAAGAAGTGTTTTTAGAATTGATGTTATGTTGAATACTGCTGACTCTCTGACTGGTATTCACACAGAAAAAGGCTGCTCAACATCTTTCGGATATCCTGTTGTTAAAAATAAACCTTTGCTGGCTGGTGAAACAGTGAGAGTGCCTCCTGTTGGATTTAAAGATTTATCATCTGATTTCCTGCGCGTCTCCTCCTCACCATGAACCCTGCAGTGTGTCTGCTACTGGAGCACACAGCAATATCAAGATTAAAAAAACACAGCAGCTCTCTGAAACACCATCGACAGAGAGAGACTCCTCCAGCCTTCTCCCTTCCTCTCATACACATCATTCAAAAGAAACACTCGAGGGCTTACGAAACGTCTTGTTTTTTTATTTTTTCTTGGGAAAATCTCCTTAAAACCCACTCTGAAATGAAAGCCCCGAGGGTGTGAGAGCTTTGAAAAAGACATCAGATGGGTTGAGAGGACGTCCTGTCCTCCCCTCCAGCTCTGTGCAGTCTGCAGCAGCTCTGAAGCTAACAGAGTCAGCTGGTGTTTCATGAAGAGGGTTTCTGGCCAGCTGCTCCTTCACAGGCAGGATTTCCCCCCATGTCATGATGTAATGTCCACTGTGCACATATTTACTTTGCACATGCATGTGATAAATTGTGTCAAATCGTTTATCTTAATCCATCTGTGTCTGCAGCCAGTCATCTCTGTTTCTCATTACGCTGCTGTCTTTTTGAATTTTTTGTTTTTTATTTCGGCTTTTTTCACATTATGACACTTGATTGAAATGTGTTCTTACTCAGCTTCTTATGAAAAGCATATTATATTTATTTATTATCTATTTTTTCCTGAAAATATAAACTTAGTCTGGCTTAGTCTAAGTCTCAAGTAGCAGTAATAACAGCACTCATGGGAGCAGTAGTTTAGTTTCAAGTTTAAAATGAATCCCAACCCTGTTTTATCTTTTAAGGAATATTTGTAGCAATGGCTCACTTCATCACCTGCTGTCATTTTAAAACATAAACTGACTCTAAATATTTCTGCGTCTGTGTGTCCGTCCTCCTGTCACGCTCTGAATAAAACTATGAAGGAGACTTGTGTGGGATAATCCTCCATGAAGTCCTCCTCCTCCTCCTCCTCCTCCTCCTCCTCCTCCTCCTCCGGTCCACTGGGCTTCATGAAGCGGCCCAGGCTCGGTCCATTGTGTGTGGGTGTGTGCTCAGCTGGGACAGCTGTAATGCTGAACCCCAGCAGGGAGAAGCAGGAAGCTGTCTGAGTATTTATATCTCCCTCCTCTCCAACAATACCGAGCGGTGAGCGAGCCAAGACGTGCAGCAGGATCTCTCACGGACTCAGTCCAAACCATCACACCCTCTGCTCTGTTTGGATTTAAGATTATTATTGTGTTTGCATTTTATCTTTATTATTTCTTTCTTCTGCTGTTCAGTGTATTTGAAAGTATGCAGAAGTACAAATAATGTATTTATATCATGGTTTTGTATTTGTGTTACTGGAAGATGGATGTTATAATCCCATGTGGAAAATGCATTGAACGAATTTTTACTTGTTACTTTATTTAGGTATTTAAAACAATTAATTACAAAATGTTGCATTTAAAGAAGGTCAGTTAACTTTAATTTTGATTTCATTAAGTTTAATTGTTTTGCACTTTGGTGTAAAATATATTCATTTGTTCTTAAAGTATTTTGTGACTTATTCCTAAAATGTTCTATATAAAATGATTGATTATATTATTTTGTCCACTTTTTAATGTATATAGCTATATTTAGATTTTCATCTACTCCATTTTTATTTGAAATATTTTGCAGTTTGAGTGTGAAAGCTGATTATTGACCCTGGAAATAGTAGATTGGCTAAAAAACAAAATGAAACTGAAACTTAACTTTAGATCCATTTGACAAGGGAGCAAACTGCATCCAGTGGTTGAAAGCTCCAGAAAAAGCTAGTAAGCAGACCTTGTGTTTAGTTGTCTCTCTCTCTCTCTCTCTCTCTCTCTCTCTCTCTCTCTCTCTCTCTCTCTCTCTCTCTCTCTCTCTCTCTCTCTCTCTCTCTCTCTCTCTCTCTCTCTCTCTCTCTCTGTGTGTCTCTGTCTGTCTCTGTGTGTGTGTGTGCGCCAAATTCTGCAGTTTGTTTATGAAACTGCAGATGCATCTTAGGTTAAATTACAGATTCCTAGCATTTCTTCAACATGTATGAACTCTTAAACTGATTAAATTTGAAGTCCACAGCAGTAGTAATGCTGGAAGCTTACATACTCAGTTTGAGGTTTGATGGCTCCAAAAACTGGAGCCAGAAACTATATTTTTTTCCTGCTTCATATCTGCTCAGGGCTCCAAAAATCCTTTGGCCGGCTGCCGTAGCAGGTGCTATAAACACTTGGCATCAGTCCTTTTGTCCTCTGAGAAACGTGACCAACAGACTGAACCTCTAGAAAGTCAGTGTAAACTCCAGCTCCTCATTGGACACAAAAAGATAGACAATAATAAGCCAAGGTGATAAATAAAGTACACAGTAAGGCTTGAGAAGCAGTCAGTGTTACAGCAGGGATTCTGCAGTGTGTCCTGCATGGTGATGCATCCATACAGAGGTAACAGTCCTCCTGTTATTGACACGTCTGTTGGGACAGACGGGGACAGACAGAGAGGTCACGATGATGAAATGTTTGTCTTGAGGCAGTGAAGTGTAATAAAAGCCCCTGCAGTCTCCTCCTCAGGTGGGTAACCTGTCGCTGCTCCTGCCGAGCCATCTGACGAAAAACATCCACTGCTGACAAACTGTGTCCAGACAGACGTCATGGTGCTGCATGAGTGAGCCTCATCATTCAATTCAGAGATGCCACTGTGTGGCATAGCTGGGTGACAAGCCAAAGCAACAACAAAACGCAGGATCATCCAGCAAACGTTTGCCACAACACAAAGCATCCAAGGTGGGTGTAACTGAAATTTAATTGAATTAAGTATTTTATCAGCCTGAATCATAGACTGTGTATTTAGATGGACGACAAGCCAAAACATCTGGATCGCCCCCTGGTGTAGGTCATAAGCCCCGCCCCCTCCATGTTAGCGGATGGGACATGGGCCAAACTGAAAAGTCAAAGTACATGTCAGATAAAATGTTCCCAACGATGGTTTCTGTCACTTTAGGTCGTGAGTGTGCTGTGATTGGTTCAGGCAGGTGTATGGGCGAGACCTCGATCACTACTGTACACTCCAAATGACGTATAATATACATATAATATACATATATATATATATATATTCCATTCCATTTTTCCATTTTTCTATACCGCTTATCCTCTTAGAGGATGCTGACATTGGGCGACAGGCGGGGTCCACCCAGGACTGGTCGCCAGTCAATCACAGGGCTGACACACAGAGACAGACAAACATTCACACTCACAGTCACACCTACGGACAATTTAGAATCACCAATTAACCTAACTTGCATGTCTTTGGATGGTGGGAGGAAGCCTGAGTGCCCGGAGAGAACCCACGCCGACACGGGGAGAACATGCAAACTCCACACAGAAGGGCCCCAGCCGGCCGGCGGGTGCGAACCCAGAACCCTCTTGCTGTGAGGCGACAGTGCTAACCACTGCACCACCGTGCCGTATATATTCCTTTTATATATATATATATATATATATATATATATATATATTCCTTATATAGTTTATTTAGTGACATTTTAAAGTGAGAGAGTTCGCTAAATTGCAGCTTTGAAGAGTCTTTCCTGAAGCTGAAAGGTCAAAGGTGAGTCCGTTGGCTCCTTCGACTTCTGTCGATGAGTCCTCGAGCGACACAGCGACCTGAAACATTGCATTCGACAAGCGTAAATGCAAAGTGTGCAGGCTGTACAGTGAAATCTCTCCCAGGCCTCCTGATAGCAGCAGCAATACTTTCATCAGACAGGGCCTGCCGCCGCCGCCGCAGCCTGCCTTCCCCTCTTTGATCCCGAACCCTGCAGTCATATGCAAAGCAGGCTGGGAAAGATGCCGCCATGCTGGGAGCGATCGCACTGTACAGAGCAAAGAGAGGAGTAGACTGTTTCATTTTCAGAGTGTGCCGGTGAGCTTCACAGTGACACACCGAGCTGTAAATTACACAGTGAGATAATAACAACACCACCGCTCCCTTTTTATAAGACACAGCCTCATTCTCTGATGCCAAAGTCCAACCACGACACACTTTATAGCATGAACGTAACAATAATGCTATCACCTTAAGTAAACGATCCCTAAACTGGGAGGGATTTTATATAGTGAGCGTCACAGTTCAATGTTTTGGAGACATTCACTCCAGACACAGGAGATTATTTAGTTTATTTTAAAAAATCTAAATACCTTGAAAAATCACCAATCATCAATCTTTGATGTCCAGGAAGTGTTTAATCTTGCAGTGTCTTTTCCTTTGCTTCCACATGCCTCATCTTTTTCTCCTAGAGAAGGTCATTTCATACATTTCCCAGAACACCTTTCAACAGTCTGCACAAAATGGGAGTCTCTGGTGAAGAGTACCAGCACTTCCTGTTGCGTCCTGGCAGCTCCTGGTGGCTCTGTGGCAAATATGTCCTTGTTGAAAGGATTCTGTAATACCAATAGAGAAGAAGGAGCTCCACTTAGTCCAAATCACACTGAGGCGGTGTCCTGAACGGGTCCAGTTCTGCAAACTAAATCAATTCCGGACCTGACTTGACCCGTCAATGTAAGTCTTGCGACCTGACCTGCACCTGTAATCAAACAGGTTTAGGCACCATAGATAAAGGTTTGGGGCACCAGGGTTCTGGTGTGGTGTGCAACAGCTGTGGGAAGTAAATAAATGATTGAAATCAATAAAAAAAAAAAAAAAATGTAGTGATACGAGATTATGGAGGCAAACACCATCTCTGTTTTCAATGAATTACTTTCACTTGAATCTTACACTGTAAAGTCCTGAGTTACCAAATAATAGCCTGTTTACACATCTTGCAGACACAGATCAACATGATCATCCAACTGGAGTGGTGTTTGTTTCACCTGATGAATCTAAGTCCAGTATTCCCTCTCTGTTAGCTCTGTTTTTGGTCTCCACCAACTCCTGAAGGAAATATCTGGCTCTTTAGCTGCTAAATGCTCCACCATGTTCACCAGCTGGTCGCAAACTGTGTCTGTCTGCTGTTTGCAGCTGAGCAGGTCGTGTACGGTGGCTTTATTAGAGCTTGTTTGGTGAAAACAGCTGCCTGCACTGAAACTGAACCAGACAGGGAATGTGCCATACAGTGAAGCCAAAACTAGGAGCTAAAAGAGGTTAAAAAGCTCTGTATGAGCTGCAGAGTTGGTGATAAATCTCTGTGGCTCCTTTCACGTCACATTATAGTCCAAAGTTCATAGGAAAATCTCTTAATTTTGGTTGACAGTTATTTACAAGGACGAAGGAGAGACACTGGTTGTCCTTTCAAATCTTAATTTCTCCATAAAAGGAACTGAGTTTGGTTATGTTTAAATCACGCACACTCAAAACCAGCAACCCCATAAAAGGAGTTGCGCTGCACACTGAACATGAACAATACTGAACACCCCTGTAAGGTGATGAGTTCTAATTGGTTAAGAGAAACACAACGAGCCAATCACAAAACATGATGCTGAGAAAAAAAAAGAGGCCTGCAGATGCTTTTTCTGGGGCATTTCCAACACACAAAAGCTGTGTCTCAATTCGCGTTCTTCCATACTTACACTTATGTTATGAGTACCCGGATGGTGTACCCATAACGGTCAAAAAGTTGAGTGAGGAACGCTGCACACTTCTCAGCCTCAACAGTCGCCATCTTGGCTACGTAGCGGAAGAGGAGAGACCACCAGCCTATGAAAATGGTGGCCAAGGAAGCTGCAGCGGTTGGTAAAAGTAGACGACAGAGTCTGATGATAATCACGTTAATGCTGAGAGGAAACAGCAGCTCTGCTTATTCCTGCTTTCTTTGAAACTTCAAAGTTCTCGCCTGATGGAGCCTCAGTCTGCCGCACATTTCTAACACACTGCTAAGCTAACAACAATGAAGCAACACTGATCTTTAATACAGTGTGCTTTGATTTTTTCTTTCATTAGAATTCATTATTTGCTGCTGTAATCACACACACACACACACACACACACACACACACACGTAAAGCTGTATGAACACATCGAGGAGAGAGAAAAACATTTTTTGGTGACCTATTTGGTTATTTTCATCAGGATATGATGACTTTATCTGCTTAGTATGTGGGTGGTGACAACACACACACACACACACACACACACACACAAGCACAGAGGTTTAACTGGTCTCCATAGGGGGTCTTTGCTGCAGCGGAGAGCAGCTGGCTGGCCCTGATACTATTAACAGAAGTGTGTGTGTGTGTGTGTGTGTGTGTGTGTGTGTGTGTGTGTGTGTGCAAACTTCAATAAAAATATTTTTGGTAAATTTGGAATATGTCATTATGGGTGTGTGCCGAGAGACTGCTTTTCTTTCATGATGTGAAGTTCATGAAGAAAACAATAGAGACGTGTGGGAGGGAAACAGAGAGAAATGTCTTCTAGGGGAGTTTGTTGAAATGTCTGATGCTGTCCTTCTTTTCGGGTGGAAAGTCTCTGTATGCTCCTTTCTTTTTCTTTTTTTTTTTTGGAAGCAAGGTTCCCTCGACTAAACCAGGAAATATAGATCCAGACCAAAATAGGGGTTGTCCACATACTTTTGGCCAAAATAATGTAGGAGAGAGGAGAAGCAACAGATAGAAGAGCAATAACTCTGCTCCAAAAAGAGAGAAGAAGAAGAAAGTGCAGAATAATGAGTGTGAAAGTGAACGAGAGAGAGGTGACAGCCAGAGAGGCGAGGGAGAGGAGGGAGGAGGAAGAGAGGAGGGAGGGAGGAGGCGTGAGTTTGCATAAAGAGGACAGGGAAGGGCGAGAGACACTGACAGAGACAGAGGAGAGAGAGAGAGAGGGGTGACATTTAAAAATAGAGAAGAAGAGAGGAAGGAGAAGTGTGTGTGTGTGTGTGTGTGTGTGTGTGTGTGTGTGTGTGTGTGCGTGCAGCAGCTGTTTTCCTTCATCCTGTGAATACTAAAGTCATTTCTGTATCAGGGGCACAGCAGTAATTTCCCATGATTCTCTCCTCCAACAACCTTTCCCTCCCCTGATGTCAGCTGATTCCTGGTGGTGTGTTTTTTAAGAGGACGCAGGAAGACCAAGGTGTGACATCAACACACACACACACACACACACCTTCATCACACAGCGATGACAGATTTGCAGCTGGTTACGTCATCATGATGTGATGATGATGATGATGATGATGATTCTTTCCATGTCAGTTCTTTATTTTGGTTTTGCACCGTACCATTAACCAGTTTATGTTAATATTTATGATACTTACCATTAACCTGCTACATTTCTGACGTTGTGTACATTTGGTTTTTGCAATTTACTGATAATCTTTATTAAAACAATCGTCTTCCTGCAACAACTCAACCTCTCGCGAGATTTCAGAGAGAGACTTTTGTTTCTGGTTAAACAAAAAGGATCTTGGGTCTGTCTCTGCAGGGATCCTTTCCATAATGTTGTCAGACACTTAGAATAAGAGTCTGAACCAGAGTCAGTGGCAAAAACAAGCACTTTTAGTGAGTGCAGTTGCCCACAAGGATTACACTGCAGCCATTGCAGCCTGTTTGCGGCTGGCGGCGGAGGCGATCTACTGGACCAATTCCAACACTTTTAGTACCTGTTAGTCATTTAGACTCCAAAATATGTAAAAATAGGGCCCGGGTTAAAAAATACCAGAATTACCCTGTAATTTGTCATCTTTAAAGGTGTTCATAGACATACTTTTGAACTTGCTAGGCTAGCTGTTTCCCTCTGCTTCCAGTCTTTATGCTAAGCTAGGCTAACCACATAACGGCTCCATCTGTGAGACTGATACTCATCTTCTCATCTTGCTGTCTGAAAGAAAGCAAATATATGAGCGTGTTTCCCAAAATGTTGAACTATCCCTTTAAGGTCAGGAGTCATCTTAATGGTGACGAGACGTTTCGGGAAACTTCAGCTGAGAGCTAACGAAGTAAACTACTCTGGTTTCTGAGCAGGAGGATGAATAAAACCCAAACTGACAGGAACAACCGATTCAGGACAACACATACAGGGAGACAGAGAGAGAGAGAAGGAAACAGTCTTACAATCGAAACAAAAGCTTATAATGAATCACCTCTCTCTCTCTCTCTCTCTCTCTCTCTCTCTCTCTCTCTCTCTCTCTCTCTCAGTTTAAAAGTGCAAAAATACAGAAGAGATTCAACATTTAGAAGTAAACTAGTTCAGTTGAAATCAGTCGCAGCTGAAAAATCCAGACATGCACATCATCCTGTTAATATAATTTAACCCTTAATTTTAAATGCTTAAATAGGTTCAAAACTAAAATATATCATCTGATTTTGCTCAATAACACAATAACACAAACGTGTATTAGATGTGGCACATTTCATGACACACTTTAAACACTTCACATGACATTTCTGTTATGAAAACCGTGTTTTAGGGATTTTATTGTAGTTGAACGGCATTTTTTAAAATTTAATTAATTTCCCAAAATACATGCAACATATCGCACAACAGTAAACAGCAATCAGACCTTATGAAAATAATATAATCTGTGAGGAAACAATAAGTAAGACAAACATATATAAACAGACGAATAAAGAGAGAAAGAGATCAAATGAAATAAATATAAATATCTGACAGAGATACGAAGATATCAGTGTTTATCCTGCAAGTTGAATATTGGAAAGTTTATGCAGTTTTGCACAGATGCATCAATATAAATGTGAGACAGACAATAATTGTACTAAAGAAGAAAGAAATACCAATAAATTAATAATGTGTGATATGTCAAAAACCGCACATATGTTCATCTGAAACAGTTATTTAGTCTGAGGAAATCAGAGACTGAGATTAACTTATTTTTATAGCTGTAGTCTCTCTCTCTCTCTCGAAGACTCTCTTGTTAAAATGTGAATTTATTGTTTAATTTGGTGCTTGAGGTGAGTTTTTAATGTTGTTGGAGTGGGTTTAAAAGCGAGTAATAACAGAAGTCTTTCGCTGAGTTCAGATTTAGCTAAACTATAAATAAAATGTTTCAGAGTTCATCACTTTTCCATCCGGAGGAATACCGTAAGTCTCAGTAAAGTATTTTTAAAAAAGAGAGAAAAAGAGCAGAATGAGGAAGTGAAAGCAGAAGCATTAAATATAAAAAAGGAAGAAAAAGACGAATTAAACTCCATCTTTTCATCACCAACAGAGAAACCTGAGAGACGGCAAACTAACCGAAAAAACAAACTAAATAGTGAAAAGACAATTTCCCCCTGCAGTTAAACTGCTGCCGCCTCCGGGAAAAGAGCTGCATGAGGAAGAACCAGAAGATGTAATTATGAGAAGAAGGAACAGAATAGAAGAAGCAGAAGAGCTGAAGATGAAGATGCAGCAGCAGCGCTGTGTTTGTTAATGCAGTCAGAGAGCAGAGCTGAGCGGCCTGCACACATTTCATTTCCCAGACACACCAGACCAACTCTTCATCCTCATCCTTGTCTTCGTCCTTTCTGAAAATGTCTCTCTGTGTTTCACTAAAGGAGGGGCCACGTTTGCTCCCTGCAGAGTTAAAATCATCTCTATATTTCACTGTTGAAGCTGTTTAACAGAAGACAAACTTTTGTTTTGGTGACATGTTTGCAGTCTGCAGCTTTGAGCTAAATGCTAACATGCTGATGGTTAGCAGGTAGAATATTTACCATGCTCACCAGCTTAGTTTAGCATGCTAACATTAGCACTAAACACAAAGTAGAGCTGAGGCTGATGGGAACGTCACTAGTTTTGAAGGTAATTTTGACCTGATGGTGGCGCTACATGAAATGTCAGAGGATCAATAAAGTTTAAAGGATTCATTGTCGGGGATCTATGAATAGTTTTACTGCAGTCCATCAGATGAATAGAGGGATGTTTCATGAGCGACCCACAGACCCACAGCTAGCCTGGCTGAAGGATTTGTATGTTGAAAAAAAAAAAGAAAAAATTGGTTTCTTTTTAATTTTTGTTATGAGAATAAAGTCATAATTAAAAGTCATAAAATATATAACATTACAAGAGCATGGGGAGCGGTCTAAGTCTAAGTCTTAATCATTGGTTTTCATACTAGTTCTATCCCTTGTGTTTGACTTTTATCTATTTTTAACATTTTTGTTTTACTGTTGTGATTTTTAGTCTTGCAAAATTCTATTTTTATTGTTGTCTTTTTCTGTTTTTGTGCGTCGCTCTGTGAAGCACCCCGGGCTGCATGCTTGTATGAACGGTGCTTTATAAATAAAGTTGAGTTGAGCTGAAGAGCAAAGTTGGAATTTTAAGAAAACGTGGAAAAGACATTTTCAAATCTGAGAATATTCCAACTTTTTTCTTTAAAGTTGCGACTTCATTCTCGAAACATTACGTCGACTTTATTTCTGAAATCTCACAGTGGATTTATGAATCATTTGTACGTTGTGTTTCTGTGTTTGTTTTATTGTATATTTTGTGCTGCTTAGTGTTTTATGCATGTGATGGAGTAAATAATGGCTGCTGCTTTATGATGTTTCTAATTTAATCTTATCTTTTTTTTCACTTATTGTTAAACGTCTGAAATAACCTGAACACACAGATCTGATGTGATGATTATTATTATGAATATTTATTAGGATCCAGGTCTTGAGAGCATCTTCACAGAAGCAGAACAAACACAGTGAAGTTTAAACATTAACTCGAAACACCTGAAACATCCTCAGAACAGTTTGTTCTCTGCTGGAGGTGTGAAGCGTCCGTCAGTCAGTAATATTTCATAAAGCACTTCACTTCACCTATATCGCCATAGCAACCTCAGCCTGTTTTTAATTGGAGCCTGAGGCCTATGTGCATCCCTTTCATCTTACACACACACACACACACACACACACACACACACACACACACACACACACACACACACACTGTATGCAACTATGCTTTCTGAGACTCATACAGATGCACTGTCCGGTGGGACGGACTGACGTGGTGTCAGTCATCTCTCTTGATGTTACAGGTTCAAATCTGGTTCATGAGCATCAGTCAGTTTGTCCCAACAGCAGGACTTTAAAGGAAAAGTTCACTCATTTTCAAGTCTGTCTAAAAACGTGGACACAGACTGGAGAGATGGTGAGAAATATGTACTCTCAGCCTGCACAGAGGCTGAGCTTTTAGCCAAAACAGTAAAAAAAAAAGATGTGTTTGAATAAGGGTGCAGCATTATCTAAGTCTGAGTATCCACTGACATGCTGTTAGGACCCAGCTCTCGGTTAAAAAAGTTATTTAGATTTACAAATAACAAAAAAAAAAACAAAAAAAGGAGGCAAACTACGAAGGAAAAAGGGCCTGAGGGTGCTGCTGAAATCAAATGAATCAATACGACCAGAAGAGGACTGCTAACTCAGTTTCAACAGTTTCAACCTCACTAAATAAAAGAAATAAAAGAAATGACTCTGCCCTACTCTTACCTGTCCGTAACCAAAAACACCTGGACCAACCTCACACTTTACATACATGCAAAACACTGGAAAGAGTCAGTCACATGGGAACACACAGCGACACTAGTTTTGTTGCTAAATACATCAGCCTCCTGCTCATTCATTAAGCAGGAAATTATAAAGTATTATTGAGCGACCATCCAAGTAGAAACAGCCAGTGATTGGTTGTTGGATTGCCAACTGTAAGGCTCTGCTGGGGTTTGAACCGAGAATCTCCTGTTTACAAGACAGGTGTTTTAAACAGCACAGCACCTGGTTTCTGTAGTCATTTCCTCACCAGTTTAAAGACAGTTATGAAGAGTCTCTGTATCCGCAGCAATCAATTCATGTGAGTGACGGGAGGCTCTGTGATTGTAGCTCAGAGAGATTTGAATGCAATCAGGTCTCCACACCATCAGTCTACACAAGCTGAACCACAACGATGCAGAGGTTTGTTTTGTTTGTTTTATATCCAACAATCAGAGATTAAGAGTCTCATGCTCCACCAACTGGGTAAATCTGGCATATTGTAAGTCAACATTTCTCCTCATTAGCCTGCAGAAGGCATTGCTTTATATACGTGTAACTTGCTCTTGATGTCCTTTATTGATTTCCCAAATGATGCTTTAACATTATGTGCTGTCATGTACGCTTGTTGATGTTTTTCTGACGTTCTTTTATACTCTGTGCAAAGCAAATTCCCCAAAGGGCAATAAAAGTTCCATTCATTTCATTCTAGGTTCTGCTGGGACTCGAACCCAGGATCTCATGTTTACAAGACAGGCTCTTTGACCAGCTAAGCCACCTGACTGACAGCAGACAAACCAAAAGACCCTTTTAACTGCAAACATTTTGACTTGTCATAGCAGGAAAAGCACAGGTGGAACTAATGAGTGAGCGAGCATACCATCATTAATGTTATTAACTACACCTGTGTTGTTCCTGTAATGACGGACGATAATCAGTCTCTCGTGCTGGAGTCAGGACGTGGTTAGCCTAGCTTAGCATAAAGACTGGAAGCAGGGGGAAACTGCTAGCCTGGCTCTGTCCCAACACCTCTAACTCTCACATATTAACACATTTCTTCAATTTCTACACAATCAGAAATGTAAAAAAACACAGTCTGTGGTTTCAGTGGGAGTAGTGTGTATTTCTCGACGACCAGCACTTGACTAAATGACTGCAGGACATCACCACACCTGTCCGTAACTCCCCACAACTCTGTGATGTTTTGTCACTGTTCTGATTTATTAAACAGAGAATAAGATGGGGAAAGTGCAAGAAATTAAACTGTGGCAGCAGTTTCTTTATAGCTATAAATTATTCACACACTCACACGTCTGGCCGTCTGGCCCGAGGCTTGAGGGACTTAGGTGAACCACACAGCTTATTAACCCTCCAACACACACACACACGCACAGAGAGAGAGACCTTTAACAAGACAAAGGGAGACTCCATCTTTTGACAGGGGAAGTGAGCAGGGCGTTGGACTCCATCTTTGTTCTGTTTCAAACCAGTGGAGCGCAGAGCATCATGGGAAATGAGAGGGGGGAGGGGCTTTCGTGTCAGATTTCCCCCTGTCAAGTCAGTCAATCAATCTGCAACTTTAGCAATTAAGTTTGTCAGTCGAACAGTAGGTGAGAGGAAAGGAAAGGAAGAAGGGAGGAGAACGATGACACTGACGCTGTCGACCAACAGCAAACCATCTCGACAGATACGACCTTTGAGGGAGAATCCAACATGGAGGAAGCTATCGTAGCCGTGGCACCATCCACTTTTATTTAACTCTACTCTGCTGAAGTATTTGAGGGCCAGATGTGGAAACTGGAGATTGCCGTTGGCACATATTGAGCGTAAAAACGCTTTTTTTCTGATCAAAATCAGCTTGTATGTGTCTGCTTGGATTTGAAACTTTGGTTTCTTATGTATAAAGTATAAACAGCAGAACACTGACTAACTGTAGCCCCAGTTTGTGCCTCTCACATAGCTGCTATCAGCATTAGCAAGACTGATAAGTGCTGGTGGAAAAACGACGTCGTACATGAACAAGAGTTCTTCATCTACAGTCGCAGTCAACGCAGCACATGAGCTCGCCGATAACTGCTGTATTCAGAGCTTAACAAGATATTTAGGACTGATGAACCGTAACATTAACCGTGATAAACAGCAGGGCTATGACTACGTACTGACCCCCCCCCCCCCCACACACACACACACACACACAGACTGGAGAGCCTCTCGTAGCAGAGCTGCTAGCCGAGCTACAACACAGGTACCATGTCTCTCTCAAAGCTCGACCAGACTCCCTGTCTATGCTGCAGAGACACGGATGCCCCGTCTCCACCACCATGGAACGGGTTCCGTTCCAGTTCGCTCGCCTAATTTTGAACTGTTCAGAGCATTTAGACCAAAAAAAAAAATTGGTTAAGAGCCCAAACGTTGGTTCCCAGCTGGAACCAAAAAATAGCAGGTTTTGCTTGACCTGAAGTGCGAACTGTGACGTCTTCTCATTAATAGTTGGTCCAAAAACAAATATCTGTAACAACAGAACAAAAGCTCGTAGGTAATCAGTGTGATCCGCCATATTCCTGCTACTGTTTACTTCTGTTGTGCAACGCCCTCCGTTGATGACGCATCCTTGATCACAACGGTTCCACTCAAAACTGGTGGAAACTATATAGCACCAAGGTTCCAAGAATCCTGCATGGAACCGGGTCAAGAACCAGGGCTGATCTGGTGGAAAGAGAGTGAGAGAGTCTGACAGCAGCTTCTCATGGCTGCTTCGCTCTGACTACCAGCTCTACGTTGCTGTCCATGCTACACTGAGCGGTGGTCGGTCAGTCTCCCCCGTTAGTCTGATAACATATAAAAGCTGAGTAGACAGAAGAAGGCGACTATTTCCTGTAGGTATTACATACCAGTGCAGATCCAATACCAATCAAACTCACTAAAGCATCAGTAAGAAATATTTGTTTCTTCATTTTTGGCCCAGCGTTGACTTGCATCGTCTCTCTGGAAAAGCAGCAGTTTTATCACACGACTACTTTTTCTGTCCGGTGTGTCCTGCTGTCTGCACGAGTGTCAGCTGGACACACAGACGATGTGGTTGCACTTACAGTAAGACAAATCAGGGAGAGGAGAGGAGGAAGTCTTCTGTCAGGAGAGAGGAGGACATAAAACGAGAAAATAAGGAGAAGGAGAAAGAAGAGGGAGGCAACGGAAAAAACGACATGGAGAGAAGAAGAGAAGGAAAAGAGAGGAAGATGTGGTAAAGAAGAAGGGGCGGTTTCACCTTGTTCTCCCAGAAGAAGACGAAGAAGACAGATGACTGGAGGAGTGTGGGGGTGCTGCCTTAATGAGAGCGCGCACACACACACACACACACACGGTGACACAGCACAATTGGTACCAGCTGCTGCTGTTTATCCGGCCACAAGCAGTACAGCTGCGTCGTCACGGCAACGAGACGAAGCTCCGAGAGCAGCGACCCCAAGGTCAATAAAGGAGTGTGTGTGTGTGTGTGTGTGTGTGTGTGTGTGTGTGTGTGTGTGTCCAGGGAGGGAAAATGAAAAGTGTGTGGGAGACTTTCTGTGAAAAGATGAGGAGTCTTTTGATCTCCTTCATGATGAACCAGATGAAGGAAAAGTTCGTCCTAAAACTGTAAAGTCACGTTTAACCCCCATCGAGGCCGAGACGCTCCGCCTGGTGAAGACAAAACACACCAAACTGCTCAAACTTTTTTGGCAGCTCTCTGTCCTCAACTGTTGCTCAACTATTGTTTTGTGGAAAGCTTCTCAACACTCGTAAAGCACCTGCTGGTGGTGCTGTTTGTTTTCACGAGTTGAGTGTGAGTTTCTTTCTGGGGATGACTGGACAAATGATTTCCAGCAGCTCTGGTCTGGTGGCAAACATATTTTCAGGGATCTAAAACGTCAACAAAAACATAAAGGGTTTGGTGTCGGTTTTCATTTTCATATCTGGATCAAATCCAGAACCACATCCATTTACACTCATCTGCATACACCAGTCTCCATTAGCCAGATAAGAAGCCGCCTTGGTTTTCCTGAACTAGATGCAGATGTGGACTCACACACTCGTCGTTTGTCCTCCAGTTAGACACGTAGAAGTGTTTTCTTTTTTTTTTTTTTAATCTCTTTATTGCATTTTTTTGCACAGGTTTAAAAACATACAAAACTAAATGTCCACATGTTCAGGGCCTAGAAGTGCCCACAGCCCACCCAACCACACCCTGAAACAAACACACTGCTGCAGCTGAGGTTTGAGGTTTTTAAGGCCCCTTACTTTTTTTAAGACTTGTGTTGTTCGAGTGAAAAAAACGCAATACTGACATTTAAAAGTGTAATCCTGCTCGGCCGCTGTTGGGGACGCCATATTCTCCTGTGCACAATAAATCATGGGATATGTTGGGCCACGAAGGATCCAGCTGTTGGATCCTCCAAATTCAAGAAAATTTGAAGGAGCCTTCGAGATGGGATGGCCTTGTCGCGCCGCTGTGACGCATTCGGTCTTCAAACGCAGCCCCTAAACACAGCTGCTGTATCTCAAGAAACACAACAGGAAGCTTCACTTCTTCTTTGGTGGCGATTTTTAAAAAACGTACTGTTCTGTTGAGATATTAGGTCTTCAGTGTTTGTTTCTATGTTTGTAAAGTCCCCCTCATTTTCTTCTTCTTCCTCTTCTCTAATTTGGGAATGCAGGATGTGGGTTTCATAACAATGAGGAGTTAAATTTCATTCCAGTGCTGACTGAGGCACAAATACACACTCATATTCATAAAGATGCATGCGCACACTCACAATAATTCACACATGCATACAAACACACAAAAGAATATCCACATTCACTGACTTATATTCATTACACATGCAGATACACACACACACGTACGAGTGTGTATTTTACGTGTAGTCCATATTATGCAAATGTACAACACCGACTGAACACTGGCACAAAGGCGCCCAAGCTAACACACACACACACACACACACACACACACACACACACACACACACACACACACACACACACACACACACACACACACACACACACACACACACAGGAGGAGGAGGAAGATGGAAAAAGAAGAAAATGGAAATGAGAAATGCTGCTGGAAGAGTGACACACGTGATTCAACTGCAGCTGAACTGGAGCTGTGATGCACTTTGTACTCTGTAGATATATTTTTATGATCACGTGCATTGATTACATTTGTTTATCATCACTATTTAATCCACAGTGAGTGACTGCAGTCATTCTGAACAGAGATATTATCTTGAAGATGAGACACGTTGCATAAACTTCAGATTCTTTCAGACTGCACGCTGGCTGCAGCATGCAGAAAAACCACACCAGACTTCTTTGAAAAAAGAGCATATTTCTCCTGCGTTTGCATGTTCATTAGTATTCCCGATCTTGAACCTTGTCCTGGTTTTGATCTTATTCGGGATATGATGTTTACATGCATTGAGAAACCTGGTTATTCATATCCCTGTATACATCCAGGTTTCTGATCATCTGTGTCTTCTCATCATCTCGGACACCGGTCTACTAGTCTGTACCAACAAAGAAACCTGGATCAGGTGTTTACATGCCACAGTATCCTGGTTTCTATCGGAGTACTCCAGGTAGCATATCCAGGTTTCTCAAAACCAGGGTAAGATCTTTACATGTGCAAAACATAACTCCAAAAACCAGATCATAACCAGGATACTAGTGCACACGTAAATTTGGACGATGTAGTTTACGGTGCTGACAGATGTTTCTATTATTCACTCACTGCCCTCATTTTGTGTTGAACATAATATTAGAAACTCCTCTCAGTGTGATGCAGTTAAACATCAGATAAGATCGAATCATCACGTCTCTTTAAACTGTTCCAACACAAACTGAACCTTATAACCTTCACGAGGGGAGGAAATTATAGCAGGACTATTGTTATAGTAGCCTGAGTTATGGTTCACATGTTGACAACATATAGAAAGTAGGAGATGTGTGACATTTGAATAAACACATGTGAGATGATGCTTTATTAGTAGCATTAACATAAAAAATACTCCGGAAATGCTTCAATGAAACTCTGCCGGATGGCCGTGGATTGTCCTTCAATACAACTAAAAAGAATATGTTTTATTGATATAATTATTCTTTTAGTTTTAATCTCTCTGTAATCAAGTAAATGATTAAAATGTAAACGTAATCTCTCAGGATTTCTGTTTGAGCTTCTGATGAATTGGTTTTTGTGAGATAAGAAGTCTAAAAAAGTTTCTTAACGTAACCTAATGATGTAGTGATTCTAATATCCCACAAACCTGAATCAATAATATATTTCAATCTATTGTATTATTCATGTTTCTGCTCTCAGTGGTGATGACTCACATGGAGGAGGAAAACTAATCTATCTATCTATCTATCTATCTATCTATCTATCTATCTATCTATCTATCTATCTATGCATTGAGATTATTTGACATCAAATATCCAGGAAAGGTTGTTTCGATGTGGATGTAAAGTTTCCCAGTAAGTTGAGAATGAGACGCTTCCTCTCCTCTCCTCTTCCTCCTCCTCCTCTTCCTCTTCCTCTCCTCTCTCCTCCTCTTCCTCTCCTCCTCCTTCTCTCATCCCCTTCCTCCTTGTTCTCCCCCTCTCCTTCCCCTCTTCCTCCTCCTCCTCTCTTTCTCCTCTTCCTCTTTCTCCTCCTCCTCTCCTCCTCCTCCTCCTCCTCCTCCTCCTCCTCTATCTGGTTCATTTCCTGAGCTGAAATAGAATTGACTTTCTGATACAAGGTTAAATGAGTTTGATGTCAATTCTCTGCAGAGAGAGAGAGAGACAGAGAGACAGAGAGAGAGACAGAGAGAGAGAGAATTAATATGTTGACTGAGAGGTCGACATTATCATAGTGTGTGTGTGTGTGTGTGTGCGTGCGTGCGTGCGTGCGTGCGTGCGTCAGACATCTTGTGAGCTCAGTTTTCAGTCTGAAGATCAGGTGAGGCCGTCGATGTCTGACCAGGTGACAGACTGAGGAGCTGAAGATGAAGATGATGATGATGATACTTGTGAACCTGAAAGAGAGAACAGTTATTTTCATCATTAATTCATCTGCCAATTTTTTTCTTGATTAATGGATAATTGTTTGGTTAATACAGTGTCAATAAATAAGTCAATAAATAAAGTCCGAGGTGACGTCTCGTCCGACCAACAGTCCAATTGGCATTCTTGACTTGCTTATTATTTGCTTTTATTTTATATATTTTTATATTTGCTTTATTGGCATGAATGTAGCAACAACAATATTGCCAAAGCATCAAGTAATAATGATATTAAAATAATAATAATAATAATAATAGTAACAACAACAATAAGGAAAATAATAAAAATAAAATAAAATAGAAATAATAATAAAAAGGTACAATTTATTTAAAAAATCAGGAAAATAGCAAAAAAACTTAAATACACATGTGAGAGACTGTCAACAAGTCACACACTACACCTCAACACACAACAAGTGTGTGTGTTAATGATGTTGATGGGTATGTGTGTTGGTGTTGGTGTGTGTGTGTGTGTGTGTGTGTGTGTGTGTGTGTTGGTGTTGATGGTGTTTATTTTTTTCTCTACTTATTTATGCACCAATGTACCAAAGCAAATTCCTTGTATGTGAAAACCTACTTGGCAATAAATCCAATTCAGATTCTGGTTTTGAAGTGAGGAGATCTCTATAGAGTCCTGCAGGACTGAGTCCTAAAACCCTGAAGTGAGTCAGCATGTTAGCTCTTCCTGGTCCCTCGTCTGGAAGTCAGTGGGTTTCTTGAACGGGTTTTTGGTTTCGAAGCCTGAAATAAGGTCTGTGGTTAACACAAGCGTTTTGTTCTGCGACATAAAATCCGTCAGTAAATATAAAATTTTGAAGCTTTTTTTTTAAAAAAGTCGGTTGCTAACAAGAGTCTAAATGAGACTCCAGAGGCTGTCGGGGACGTTAAACGTCATCACGCCGAACACAGAAACTCATCGACTCACTCGTCCTCCTTTACAGCCTCGTTGGCTTTATACTGCAAACTGTTCTAACTCAAACTTTCCCAAAGGCTTTTGTAGAAGAGGTCGGAGCTGGAAGCTCAGTGGTGGAGACGCTGGAGTCATGTGACCGCGGTGGAGCTGGTTTATAGCCTAACGTTAGATTTTTACTGCTGGAGGTTGACTTTACGCTTCAAACATCATAAAGTGGTGTTCATCTGTGAAGATTATCTTGCTGAACAAAACCTGTCAGAATCATGAACTTTTGTTCACCACAGAGCTTATTTTCTGCAATAATCCAAAATCCAATGGAAACATCCCAATGGCTTTTTGTGGAGGGAACCAGGACGATGCTAACTGCCAGGTTGTATTACAGAAATACATCATCCCTGCAGCTCTCTAATTGAAACCAGCATGAGACCAGGATTGAAACCAAATGAATGTAAGTCCAGTATTCCCTCTCTGTTAGCTCTGTGTTTGGTCTCCACCAACTCCTGAGGGAAATATCTGGCTCTTTAGCTGCTGAATGCTCCACTGTAGGGAGGGCACAGCTGCTTTTTACAGCTTTTATTCTGAAATCGACACAATGAGAGCGCTGAGAGGGAACCAGAACAGTGAACAGATCAACAATGAGCTGAAAGTCACTACAAAGCTCCGTAAAGCCAAGTGGAGCTGCAGATTCAGCTGATTATTCTGTTCTATAATTGTTAAAAATACAGATTATAGCTGCTTTAACTATGAGAGGGCCTCATTGAGATTCAAAATCTCTTTTGCATGAGTAGCAGCACCAATGCAGTGACGTGTGTGAACCACTGGGGGCAGCAAATACCATTTAAAGCGACTGTTCAAAGCTGCAAACAAACTGTGCTCAGAGAGTATTCATTGCTTCACTGTTTTAATAAAGAAAACTGAAGAAAACAGTCAAACGTCGTCCTCCTCATTATGTGAGATACTGTTATTTCCTGTGAATCCCGTGTGTGTGTGGATGCAATCTGAGTCCCATTCAGGAAGAGTAGACTCCACCAGGAACAATGAAAACCACTTTATGGAGAGGCTGTGGCAGAATGCAAATTCATCAAGAATTTGAAAAAACTGCAGGCTATAAATCAAAATGGGTTTTTTGATATAATGAAATGACTTCTAAAGTTTTAGAAACACAGAGGTCTGAGTGTTACAGGTGTTAAACCCTGATTCTGTAAATGTCTGCTCTGCTTCTTGTCTCAGCTTTAATTCAGTTTTATCGGTTTACAAGAAACTGAGTGCTTGTTTTGTGAAACCTAAAGTCCAAGTTCAAGTGGAGTTTGAGTCATCGGGACAAATCCCTTTTATCTTTGTGTGTGTGTGTGTGTGTGTGTGTGTATAAAAAAACACACAAAAGACTGAATCAAGAGATTTTCCCAGATGAGGCGAGTTATTGTCCGTTCATTCCCGTCACCTTTCCAGAAAAACCCTCCCTCCTCCCGTGTGTGTGTGTGTTGGGGGGGGTCTGCTGCCTACACAGTGAGACATTTCACAGCTGCGGTCAACAGTTTCTGGCAAAGAGTGATGTGTGAAAAAAACGCCTGTTGTGACCCGACGTCTCACTCCTCCTCCTCCTCCTCCTCCTCCTCCTCCTTCTCCTCTGGGAAACAGTCATGTGGAACTGGATTTTTTTATACAAATGTTGAACATAAAAAATAAATCTAATGTCAGTATTATCTGCCTCAGATATCCCACCATCAATCAATCAATCAATAAATAAACACCAAATGAATAAGAAGAAACTCGAAATATTTACAGCTGCAATTGGATTGCCTCAATGTAAAATAAAAAGAACAGTCAGTTAAATCATAAAAATTAAAGTTGAGGGTCAGATTAAAAAGATAATCCTGCCTAAATACAAAACTGTAAATAAAAACAAATAATAAAAAGTAATTAACAAAATGATGACAAATAAGAATAAGAATGATGGAAGAGAACAATGTTATGTACTAAATGAAGATGCAAAACGTAAAATATTGAAAGCGACCTCTGCACTGATAGTGAATGTGGACGGAGGCTCATCTTCTCATAAATGAGTCATTTTAAACATTCCTCTTAAACACATCATTAAATGATTAATCCTAAAAATGACGGTTTTCCACCTGGTAACAGGTGATGATGCGGTGATGATGTCACACTTGTCTGCATGTTTTATAGTGGTTTTATTCTTTTCAGACTCCCTGAGGTCCAGGTCTTGGAGTTCACAGACTATTGAAATGAGATTCTGTAGATCCACTTTTTCCAAAAGGTTTGGGGACCTTCAGTCAAACGAAAGACTTATTTCCTCGCTCTCTTTTTGTCTTTTGTCTCTCTGTTAATTTCTGCCAGTAATATAATCTGTATAACTTCTAAACCCCCTTCTTTTATTTATTTTTCTTTCTTTCCTTTCAAAGTATAAAACCCCACTTCCAGTTAAGTACCCTCCTATATATGGGACAAGCTTACACGATGTGCTCCTGTATCTTGGATGTGCTCTGTAATTTCCTGTGTATATTTTGTTTACTTCTCTCTGTGCTTCGGCAGTGAAGCTGTAACATAAAGGTTTCTGTGTGACCTAACACACTTCTTCAGGTTCAGATGACTCAGAAAATTAGATATTTTATTTTGTGATGAACATGATTTTTATTTCTTTTATTTAATATGCAACCAGCGCCCTCTGCTGTTTGTCCGCAGTGCTGGAAACTCATTAAAGGATCATTTGGGTTCATTTCAGCATCTTACTTTTCTTTCACACAAAACTCGGTATGTTTTTCAGAAAGATTTATCCCTGGTGATCAGTGATTTGGATCAAAAAACATTCTGTTCGCTGCTCGATAAAAGAGATTTTATTAAGTTTTCCAAACACTAACTCTTAATAGCAGGAAGTGACATATCCTCCTTGCTTGGTTTGTATGATTTGAACCAAAATTAAGTTTCATCATGAGGCATATTCATCTTTATTAATGTTATTTTTACACACAATATTTATGTATATATACTGTATATTTATATTTTTGTGTCGTACATAAGGAGCAAGGAAACATGTCATGTCTTTTTCAATACAACAGGAACTCTGAAGTTTCTTTGAATCATCAGAGAAAATCTAATTTCATATTTTAATCATTCACATCCTCAATAGTCTGAGATATTATACATACGTAAAGTAGAAATTACATATACAAACACGACATAGTGATAGTTTTGTAGAGCTTCAGTTTTTCTGTTTAAAACAACAAAAATACATTTTTCTTAGAAGAAACGTAAAAGGATTTTTATTTCCAAAATGTCATTTATTGTTACATAGTGGTGTATATTATGATACAGAGAATTGGATATTAATTTTCATATTAAAGAGAGATGTTGATAGAGATGTTTCACAGCTTGAATCCCAACTTTTGTCCAGATTTTGCAGAGAAATCTTATTATGATCCAAACTGAGGAGTCAAATCCAAAAGTTACGTTATCGTCCTCTCATCATCTCATCTCTTTTTTTATTTATTTTATTGGCATTTATTTGCACTGGAACTCTGAGTAATGAAGTTTAAATACATTCAACAGTTTCCTCTCGTTATTTTAAATATTTCAAAAATGTAATATTCGAAAAACAAAAAACATAAACAGACTTCACGACTAAATGAATCACATTTATCCAGTAATACTGTAGTAATACTGTAGTACTAATACACAGTACACTCAGTGTGTACTGCTGCTAGTAGTGCTTTGGATTGAACCTATTGTGCGGTGCGACAGTAAAGACGTTTGTGTGTGTGTTTCTGTTTGTTCACAGTCACACGTGTGTCACATGTCTGTTTGTTGTGTGAGTGTCACGTCAACCAGCTGACTTCCTGTTAGAGCTGTCAGTCAGGTGTTGACTTCCTTGAGTCTCTGGACCACAGCAGACGACACCTTCCTGTATGCCTCCGCCTGGAGAGTGAACACACACACACACACACACACACACACACACACACGCACACACAGAGTACAGCACTAAGCTGATAAAAATACACCTCAGAGCATCTTTACGTGCAGGAACAGAACAGAATACAATAGAACAGAACAGAATAAAATACAATAGAGTAGATTAGAGTAGAGACCTCTGGGCTGTCAGGAGAGGAGACGACCACCGGCTGTCCTCTGTCTGACGTCTCTCTGATGTTTAGATGAAGAGGAACGTCACCTGGAGGGAGACATGAATCCATCAGTCAGCCTTTCTGAGTTTTATTTCAGCAGCAGCATCACTGCTATACTGCATATAAAACATTATTAATATATATTTTATTAATATATAATAAGGGCCACCCTAGTAGCTCATCTGGTAGAGCGCGTCCAGCCCGGGCCCTTTGTTGCATGCCCCCCCCCCCTCTCTGTCTCTCTCTCTCTCTCTCTCTCTGTGTGTCTCTCTCTCTCTCTGTCTCTCTCTCTCTCTGTGTCTCTCTCTCTCTGTGTGTGTGTGTCTCTCTCTCTGTCTCTCTCTCTGCTGTGTGACTCAAGAAAATAAAGCAGGAATGCCGACAAAATGATCTTAAAAACAAAATAAAAAAAATAAAAAGAAATTAATATATAATAAAATAATATCGATTCAGGAATCAAACAATCGATTAAAAGATAGTAAAAAAAAGAATCACAAGACTTAAGTGAATGGATCCCCCCCCACCTTTAACACCTGCTGCCTTTCCTTTGAAATGGGCAGCTGATACTCGCTGGTCCTCCGCCCCCCCTCCCTACCTAATAATGTGACTCCCAGAGTGTCTGCGAGCTGTCGGGCCCCGTCAGAGCCGAAGATGTGAGTCTGGTGGTGACAGCTGGGACACTGGAAGACGCTCATGTTCTGCACCAGACCAAGAACCTGCAGGGACACAAACACACAACGCCTTACCCTCCTGGACCTGATGAATACATCACATTTAAGGGCTTTTTCATTGGATTACCGGCACGTTAACTTTCTTGAACATCTCGGCTCCTCTGCGAGCGTCCAGCAGGGCGATGTCCTGCGGCGTCGACACGATAACAGCACCTGCACAATACACACACACACTTTTATTGTACGTCTTTTTAAACTTAACTGATGGCATTTGTTGTAATTCGTTTAAATTATTTTATCTTGTTTTATATTTTATGTTTTGAATATTGACTTTAATTATTTGTTTTGACTGTAAATCACTTTGTAACTCTGTTTTGAAAGGTGTTATACATATAAAGTTATTATTATAATTATTATTAAATTCCAGTATTTCTCAGTCTTTTACTCACAATGTGTACATTCTGACTGCGGGTCGTGCTAACCTGCTAACACCTGGCACCTGGGGGAACGCAACTCCAGCTAAGCATGTATATCGAGGAGAGGAGCCTCTGAGTCCAACCAAAGTTAAACACATAAATTAGCCCCTGGATTAGGTATTTTTGCTAACTGCATGGGGATCTACTTGCTTTCTGTTGGTGAGCTCAAAGTTATTATGACCCAAAGTCAGAATGGCCACAATTATGAGAATAAGATACAGGTTGAAAAACATCAGAATCAAGGTTAGAATTAGATTTAAGATGAAAGATTTCTGGTCCAGGATATAGATCCTCCACACCACCAGACTGTAAGACTCAAAACAAACCATACAACCAAAAAAAATACCACAATACACTTTTAAAATTTAAAATCACCATAATTTCAAAAATAATCACAAATCAGACTTATAATTATACAAAATATCCTTTGATGACCAGAATTTATCCAAGAGTTAAATGAAGAAGCCTGCACTCCAAGTTTTTTATCTCTTCAGAGAAACTATTTTAAGCAGTTCCATGTTAACTCGCACCAATTATTCCAAAAGTGGATGACAGGATCGACGGTGATATCTTATATTCTGTTAACCAGCTTAATCAATATTGTTAATGAGTGTCCTCACAAGTATAGCAGAGTGTGTGTATGTGTGTGTGTGCGTGTGTGTGACTGACCTGCAATTGGGATGTTCTGGGTGACTGAGAGTTGGACGTCTCCTGTCCCAGGAGGCATGTCAACTACCAGATAGTCCAACGACCCCCAGTCCACCTACAAACACACACACCTCAATCTATTAGAATTCATTTAAATGTTGTTGTTCCAACCTCACCTGGACATTTACAAATTATCCATGTGAGAAAGTTTCTCACCTGTCTGAGCAGTTTCTCTATCGCTGACATCACCATCAGCCCCCGCCACACGATGGGGGCCACATCCTCCACCAGGAACCCCATCGACATGCTGAGAGAGAGGAGGACAGGTGACACAACAGGTACGAGCTACACTTTCATTTTGTTTTTTCTCTGAGCGGGACTGTGAAGGGGGAGAGACACGATGACGTTATGTTTTTGACTGGAAGGACTCACCAAGGAATCCCGTAGTTGGTGAGCGGGATCATCAGATTGTCTGGAAGAAAGAGAGAACAGCTGACGGCACATACTTAACGGTCACCTAGAACCACTGCATTAAAACCAGGTGACATTCACTGACCAACGGTGGACAGAGAGAGAAAGGTAAAAGAATGTGGCGTACTGTCAGAGAGCTGCGGGTTTCCCTTCAGGTTCATCAGTTTGGGAATGGACGGACCGTAGACGTCAGCATCCAACAGGCCGACTGACTTGGACTGAGAGAGAAAGACAGAGAGAAGATGACACATTCTGACAGTTTGAGAAGTCAAAATGGATGAAATAACATATCTTACAAATGCTATAGTCGTGAAAAGGTCATTATAACCCACTGTAGTTTCATAGCATGTGTATTTTAGGGTTGTGTATGGGTCTGTTGTGTTAATGGCTGTCTTCCTTTTAAGAATTGCACATCTGTCCACCACTGCAGGTCAACAGGCTTAACGCTTGCTGTCCGATCAAGAGCCTCCCTTTTCCTTATTTACCTGAGAAACATTACCTGTGTACCACCACCTCACAATATACACTGATCAGCCTGATGGGGGATAGAACGTTTTTAAGTCCTGAAAGGCCAAAACTGTCTGTCTGTTTTCAAATCAAGTCTGTGTCTTGTTGCTGATTGGCTAAAATGTAAAAGAAGAGGGAAAAAAAAACCCAGAATGTGATATGAGAGAGGAGACTCCTTACCGGATCGTTGGCCATTAATCCAAGAGCCAAATTCACTGCAGAGACAGAAAACAGACATTAAACACCTCTGACTGGAAACTTAAAGACATCAGGTTGGCTGAAATGTATTACAACAATTATTTTTCTATTAAAAAACCCAGTTTTTTTGTCTGTTTTTCTGTCATTATTAAGCATGTGTGCTGCACTGCCAGCCAACATTTTAAGATTAGTCAGACCTGAAAGGAATTCAAACCAAAATATCCATCACCGACTCCTAAAGCGTTGGATGTATTTGCTCTGGAAGATTAAAGATACTGGAAAAGTCCTCCATTTTTCAGCAGGAAATTCATGCTGTACCTGCCGTGGTGGACTTGCCCACGCCACCTTTCCCTGATGCCACAACGATGACCTGTCTGACGCCTGTGATGGGCTTCTGTTTGGGAAGACCTCTCGCCATCTGCTGCTTCTGCCGCTCCTGCAACGCCTTACTGTCCACCGACCTCTGTGAGAAGCAATAACACAGGAGGTACTGAATGAAAACAACCTGAAGGTTAGGAAGCCGTGACTTCAAGGTTGCTGGTTTCCAATCCAGACCTGGTTGGGAAACTTAGATGCTTGAATCATCAGTTTGACTGTTGCTCCTTTATCACCTGATATAAAAATGATGCTTTCAGAAAGACAAAGTTAAGACTTAACGACACTGAAAGTACACTGTGGGATTTAGTGGAAATAAGTAACCAGTAAAAGACAGAAGACAGAAACTGCTTTGCTTCATTCATTTTATGATATATAACCTCAAAATGTCCATTGTCAATATAAATAAAATAAATGCTGCTTGATGGATCACGTTCATGCTGAATAGCAGTAGTCCCAAACATTTCAGAAAACACAACATATATGGTAAGAGCACTGTGGCAATGTTAAATTGACAGAATTTAACATGGAGTTTGGTAAAAAATTGAAGACGTTTTTTTAGTCCAATCAGAGAGATGATCTGGCCAATCACAACTGTCTAAAACTGTAACAAGGAGAGTAGACACAGTGTAAATTTATACTCTTCAGGGGTTAAATGATCTTATACCACTTTCTAATAATGCACCCTTTATAAAGGGTTTATAATTTAGTAACATCTTTCATGTCATCATTTAATTTCAATCATTTACTAATTATGCTTTATAGACCGGTTAAAGGTCATTAACAAGACCAACGTTTGGGCTGCCATGTTGTGAAAGTCTCTTTGATTAGTATGTATCCTCCGTCAGCATCTGGACCCGAATCCATTTACCAACTTGTTAACAGTTATAACTATAGACTTTATGGACTTTTGTATTTACAAATTCAGAATGCATGGCGTATTAGAAATGAGAAACCCCTGTAGTCATTAATGGTTACCATTAACCATTACTGAAGCCATTGGTTCCACTTTATAATAAATATAAACCTTTAATAGAGTGTGAATTGTTAAAAAGTGGTAGAAATGTACACAAATTACACAGATTTCCTACAAACATTACAACTGTTTCTAGAACTACTATTATTGCTGCTGCTGTTACATTGTGTTGGTATAAGAAAATAACAAAAAAATAAATAAAAACCCTGTTAGACCGATTTATAAAACAACTTTTGAGCAGCAGCTTGTAAAAGTCAAGTCCCGACAAATACAACAAACACTTCCGGCTGTAGGGTCCAAAATAAAATCTTTAACATTTAAAGAAATGTACGTATCGAAGACAAAGTACATGCATAGTACACTACATGTGTGAAGAAACATATATGATCGAATACAAATTCAATATGTTGAAATTCAATCATGTTTAGGTTGTGTATTTTCTTTGTTTTATCGTTATCGCTTTTATTTTGAAAACCTTCTGTCTTCTTATTTTCTCTCTAGCTTGACGTTAACGTAACGCTGTTAGCCAGCTAGCTTACCTGAAGCCGGACTGTGTTGTGCTCACGGAAACAGACAGAAATCTCACCTGGCAGCGGGTGAACTGCGCACAACACGCGGGTCCGGGATTTATTTCTGCCCCTGCTCGTAAAACGGAGGGTTTATTAACGGATATTCTCAGTAAGTGGGACAGTCCGCTGTGCGTGAACACAGCCATGTTTGGCTGTTTGGATGCTGCTCAGCCCGTCAAGCTTGCGCAAAGTGCGCATGCGTGTGTCCGTTTCGTTTTCTTTCGTTTTCTTTCGTTTTCGTTCGTTTTCTTTCGTTTTCTTTCCGTCTCTAAAACTTTAATTCGTGTCTTTTACAGACTTCTGTATAGCTGTTAAACACGCGTCATCCATGAGTTATTCCGTTTGGGAATCTACAATAGAATGTAATAGAATAATCAATCAAATTTCAAAAATGATCTGGATCTTAATTTTATCATTTTACTGGTAAAACAAATTTTATACATTTATAAAATATTTATACTTGCAAGTGGTCTAATAGACGCCCCTCTTTTAATTTATTTCTGTTTGATTTTATTAAAAGAAAAATTCAAAGTTTCAAATTCATAACAAATACAAGTATTTTTTTAAAATAAAAAAAACTATATACTGACATGTTAAACTATTTTTTTTCTTGTATATTTACATTTAAAATGCGTGTATTTCTTCTTGCCTTGCTCCTTGTCTTTTGTTATTCTTTTCAAAATATATGTTTCTTTCCTTTAATTGTTGTTTCCTTTTTTACTCTGTAAATTTAAAGAGTTTTTATTTTTGTATTGTTTTAGAATAGCTGATGATAAAACATGCAGAAATCTACCCAATAATGATATAAACAAGCGAAAAACTGCGGAAATAATGCGCAGCCTTGAGCACCTTTGCGCAGCTTTACGTGACGTTAAAACGGAAGTGTGTTGCGTGAGTTCTCTCATGCGTTTTCTTTGCGGTTCATTGAACATGCCTGTCGGTTTGTAAGTCTATGTTGTTGTGTTCTTTGATGTAGAACTTTGTGTGGAGACAGCAGAGAGGATTTAAATCTTAAAAGCTGAGCAGCGATGACGGAGAAAGAAGGTGCTCCTGCTCCCGCGGCCCGTGCGGTGCTGCAGCAGTGTCTGCACGCAAGACTGCAGGTGAAACCCGCAGAGGACCGCTCAGAGGCTCAGTTTGTCCAGGTGAGAACATCTGCTGCCTGTGAACACCTGATATATGTTCACAATGAAGTGGTTTGCAGTAGGTATAGTGCTATACAAAGCAGCACTAAGTAATCAGTCAGAATTCATTTATTCTGACATGTAAATGCACATACATGAAATCAAATATCAATACAGTTAAAAACAACTATTTACACGGCACTAAATGTTTTACTGGAGGAAAGTATATAAACATATTTAAGACAGACCGAATAAACAAGCAGGTGAATAAAGTGTCCAAACCACAAAACAGAAAGTTATAAAATCTTATAAAATACTTTTTACACTTTTTACAACATTTTTTCCAGAGTTTTCAGCTTCATCTTGTGGCTTTAATCAGCCAATAGAGTTTTCTCAGTTGTCATGGAGATGGTTCGGGTGTCTCTGGAACAGGAAGGCTCTGAGTTTTTTTGCGATGTTCCTTAGTTGGAAAAAGCTGGACTGAACCTGTAATTTCACACGGAGCTCAAAGTTTGAGTTCAAACGTAATCCCATTTTTTTAATCAATCAGCCTATTAAATGCGAGTCATCATTCCTAACAACAACAACAAAAAACTTTCTGTCTTGCAGGTAAGTTGTAGAAAATGATTCTTTTATTGCAGTTTTGAATTGAGGTGATACAGTTGTATGTCATTGGCACAGTAGTAAGAGATATGAGAAATGTGCACCGGAAACAGGAGTGGACTTACAATGAAGGAGAAACACTGGCTGCGTGTTGGTCCACATCATTGATGACTCCTGACAGTTTTGGTGTTTTTCTGCTTTCAGGTCGACAGAGGAATGGTGATCTACATCTGTTTCTTTAAAGGAGCCACAGACGACATCCTGCCCAAGATGGGTCAGCGACCTTTTTAGCCTTTCACCTACAGATTTGAACTCCTTTTTTACTTTAATCCCTCCATATGAGATGTAAATACTGTGTACTCTCCTCTCCCATCCAGTGTCCACGCTGTTGAACGTGCGGCTGTGTGAGTCCGACTCGGGGAAGATGGTGTCGGTGTTGGAGCTTCCCGGCAGCCTGCTGATCGTCCCTCAGGCCACGCTGGGCGGGAAGGCCAAAGGCAGAGGCATGCAGTACCACAACAACATCGGCAAAGAGGACGGACTGCGGCTGTACAGCGTCTTCGTTTCTCTGTGTGAGAAGGAACTGACGGCTGCCGCTGCTTCAGCTGAAGTGACGGTGAAACACGGGACGTATGGAAACAGACAAGTGCTGAAGCTCGACACCAACGGCCCCTACACACACCTGATGGAGTTCTGAGCACACAGTTCAAGTCACACATCTAATGCTGTAATTGTCTCTTAATTAATGTCTGCATATCTTCCAACAAGGCTAGAAACAGTCGCTGGCGATTTCTGCAACTAATGTTTTGATATGTGATTTATGCATTTGTGATAAAAGCTATTACGAATACTGCATGTCACCGTTTTTGTGCAATCCCCCACAGACGTGAGTAAGCAGAATACAAAACTTAATGCTCCAGCATCCAAAAATATTTTAGACAATAGCGTTCTTCCAACTTTGTGCCGACTCTGAGCCAGACCTGATCCCAACATCAGTGCTGGACCTCACTGATGTTCTTTGTGTATGAATGGGAGTAAATCCCTGCAGCAGGTTCAAACATCTGGTGGAAAGACTGAAACCAGAAGAGTGGAGGCTGTTAGAGCAGCACATTGATGAACATGGTGTCGGAACCACAAGCGCAAATTGTCATATGTGGGTGTCCACATACTTTTGGCCATATTAGTGTATTTGGTAAATAAAGTTCATCAGCTCTGTTGAGCCATGTATTCCTATAGACCTCAGTAGTAATGACTTCATGAGCTTCTTTAAAGATAAAATTCTAACTATTAGAGAAAAAATTCAGCACCTCCTGCCCTCAGTTGGTACCGACTTATCTTCAAACACAGGAACCTTAGAAACAACTGTAAAACCTGTACATTTAGACTGCTTTTCTCCCATCAACCTTAATCAATTAACTTCCATGATTTCCTCATCTAAGCCATCAACGTGTCTCTTAGACCCCATCCCAACTAGGCTGCTTAAAGAAATTTTACCCTTAGTTAGCACTTATTTACTAGATATGATCAATCTGTCCTTATTAAAAGGCTATGTGCCACAGTCCTTTAAAGTAGCTGTAATTAAGCCTCTTCTTAAAAGCCCACTCTTGATCCAGGGATTTTGTCAAATTATAGACCTATATCTAACCCTCCTTTTCTCTCTAAGATCCTTGAGAAAGCAGTCGCCAATCAGTTGTGTGACTTTCTACACAACAACAAGCTGTTTGAGGATTTTCAGTCAGGATTTAGAGTGCATCATAGCACAGAAACAGCACTGGTGAAAGTTACAAATGACCTTCTAATTGCATCCGACAAAGGACTTGTCTCTGTACTTGTCTTACTAGATCTTAGTGCCGCATTCGATACCATTGACCATCACATTCTATTACAGAGACTAGAACATTTAATTGGCATTAAAGGCACCGCACTAAGCTGGTTTAAATCCTATTTATCAGATCGATATCAGTTTGTACACGTTAATGATGAATCCTCTATGCACGCCAAAGTTAGTCACAGAGTTCCACAAGGTTCTGTGCTTTGACCAATTCTATTTA